>JARUHQ010000021.1:10690291-11290291 GCA_029955515.1 Chrysomela aeneicollis | reverse complement strand
AAACATAGTTTGAAATGAATGTCTGGTAGACTACGAGCAGAAAACAACTACTTTCCTGGTAAATACCACGCAGAACATTGAATTATATCTGCTCGTAATCCATGCAACGATTCACACTGTGAATGCAGATCGCAAATGTTTCTTTCTTCCTAAGACGTGGATAGACTAATTTCTCTTTCTAAAATTGTTGTCCAATTTATGGCTTTTCCATTTTTCATTTATTAGCTTAGTCGAGCTATAAGCCACTTCCAAGTTCTGTGATTTGGGAGATTTAGTTCTGGAGTGTTTCTTTCTTCTGCCGCATGGTGTCGCCACTTCCAATTGTCTGTTGGAACGCGGCTCAGTGCGGTCAAATAAACGCGACGAAGGTGCATTGGGACAGGCAACGCTTCGAGTGGAGATCTTACGGTCTCTACTCGGATAACTACCCTGCACTGATGAGGGCCAATAAGCCCGAAACCGGTCTGCAGGTTGTTAGGCGTGCCTGTCCCGATGTGAATTTGTCACGTCTTAGGAAGAAAGAAACATTTGCGATCTGCATTCACAGTGTGAATCGTTGCATGGATTACGAGCAGATATAATTCAATGTTCTGCGTGGTATTTACCAGGAAAGTAGTTGTTTTCTGCTCGTAGTCTACCAGACATTCATTTCAAACTATGTTTGATATTCTAATTGGATAGACTAATTTCTCTTTCTAAAATTGTTGTCCAATTTATGGCTTTTCCATTTTTCATATAATATGTACCTAATCTGATATAGTTTTACTTAAACCGGTCCAATACCAGTTTCTAGGAACAATAATACCGCACATTGACGAGAAGACAAAAACATATTTAGAAAATATATTGTTAAATGTCGTTTTCAAGTTACGTCTGTCAGATGCGAACCACAGAAATACGTAAAGAACAGAAATTTACTTCGATAATCGATCTTACCGCCATCTTAATTAAAGTAGCTGAAATATTACTACCTTCTCAAACGGTCTACAAGTTTTTCGTAGAAACAATTGAAAAGCTGTTTCACCATCCTATATCCACCTTGGATCTGAGGTTAAATAACTATGACACGTGACGTTTTTCGGCTCACAAAATGATACAGGGTATAAACTGTTCTAAAACGGTCTTTGGAACTGTTTCGTCGCAAAAAAAATGCCTCTACTAGGTATTCATGTAGAGATCGACAATAATGGCCCGAGAAAGTGATAGGTATGGTAAGTTACAATAAGCCTGCTGGCTTCAGCGTCGGTATATCCGAGGGAAGGACTCACCACACTACCCTAGGGGGGCCCCATAGATGGTTTCAATCCCCTTGTCAAAAAAAAAAATAAATAAGTCTTACCTTAACCAACGCCCGGACGTGTCTGGTGATCTCCCCAGCCAAGCGCCCCACCTCGGGGTGGGGATCGTTCTCGAGCGAGCGCAGCGCCTCCCATATCTTGAGGTAGAACGAGCCGTATCCGATGGAGGAGAGCGAGCTGATGCTGCCCGAGCAGCTCTGCGTCATGCTGTAGGAGGAGCCGGTGCTGTTGATCGACGAGCTGGACGCGACGCGCTTCATGCGGTCCAACGAGTCGCTGTCGCCGATACGAAGGCGATCCCTATTTTTCGAGCGTTTGTTTAGCTTCGCTTGTGACTAGCTATGTGATGGGATGGAATCTTGCTAGTTGAATATCAACAAGCTTCTATTTAGATTCACTTGTAACTAACAATGTGATAATAAAATCTTGCAAGTTTTTCTGGCTTTCATTACAATAAACTCTTCTTTAGCTTCTCTTGTAACTCACAATGTGACGAATTCTTGCTAGTATAATTTTGTCTAGCTTTTATTTCAAACTATTATTTAACTTCATTTGTAACTATGTAATAAATTATTGCGACTTAAATTTTTACAAGACACACCCTCACCTTCTGCCAATCCTTTTGAGATTGTTGGTGTTGAATTTATAAATACTTTTTCTTACGACCACGTATGAAAACGTCAATAATCACACTGTTTTGTAATTCAGAAAGTAGCTCATATCAGCATCATGGTATTGTTTATTTGAAAGAAAAAAAGCACTAGTGTTGATATGAAAAATATCACAACAGTCGCCTGAATTGATAGAAATAATTAGGTATATTGTGAAGGTACTCACTGTCAATATAAGCGTTCTCAAATCAAATTCATGTTATTTATTGAAATTTCTGTCTCGTTTCGAATTATACCGAGAATTCTTTATCTATTAATTTCAATGTGTCTGATACATAACCTCTGAATTCACTTTAAAACTGGAACCTATACTCTTTGCTGGAACTATTTGGATGTTGATGACAGCGGGTTAGATCATTCAAAAGAGTACGGCTACAGTTTTATGCGCTGCTTGCATCAGTTTAATATCACAGTATCACCAACGAGAAGATTCTTTGGTATCACAGATGTTTGCAAAGAGTCAAGGACGCACTAACTCGAGTAACTCGTACGCGCTTGCGAACTACATACTTCTATAGTTCTGTATTCCTGGTTGCGTGATTACTGGCGCTAGCAGGCGTATGGTGTCAAATATCAATAAAATGGTTTGTCCAAACTAAACTAACTCAATCAATCAGTAATTCACATAATGAGGAATTGTCGGAGAAGTATTCAAATATCATCTTGAATATGGAAATAAACAGTACTTGATATTGAATCAAAACCACCTGAAATTATAGAGACCGCTCAAGTTACATTTTTGACAAGATTTCCCGCGAAATGAAAGTATTCGGAGTCGTAAGAAAAATAGTGTACAAAACTCGTTGGAAAGTGCATTTCCTTCACTCAAAAACTAACACACATTCTTGTTGGATAGTAAAGTTGAAGTTAAAATAAAGCTAACAATGAAGATGTGACGACCTAGAGTGAGAGATAGAAGTTTTCGAAAAAAAAAAACCTCCCCTGCTGCCCATCCTCTTGAGGCTGTTGGTGTTGACTTAAAAAATAAATAAAAACTAACCCGCATTGTTGTCAAGAAAAGTTGAAGTTGAAATAAAGCTTGTAATGAAGATGTGACAAACTAGACTGAGAAATGGTTGTTTTTGAAAGAAAAAAAAAACACCTCACCTTTTGCCATCCTCTTGAGGCTGTTGGTGTTGAATATATGAATACATTACACACACTCTTGTTGACAAGTAAAGTTGAAGTGGAAATAAAGCTTGTAATGAAGATGTGACACGATCTAGAGTGAGAAATAGAAGTTTTCGAAAAAAAAAAAAAAAAAAAAAAACCTCACCTGCTACCCATCCTCTTGAGGCTGTTGGTGTTGAGCGTGAGGCAATCGGTACCTGGGGCGACCTCGTCGCCGTGCTCGCCGAGCGCCACGTTGACGAACGTCGGCTCGAAGGCCAAAACGATCCACTGCAGCGCGCCGACAATCTCGACGCGCACCAGCGGGCTCATGTCGCGCCCCGCAGCGCTCACCAGCGTCAGTGCGATGAACGAGTCGACGCTGTTCGCGTGCTCCGAACGCTTCTTCACCGAATTGACGAACGTTCCCAGAGAGAAGACGGCGGCTGCTCGGACCTGAGGGTGGGGTATCGGGATTGTGGGCTTTCATCGCCTCTAACTTTTTAAATGCTATGAAATTGTATGACTTTCTTGTGAATCAATCGGAAAAATACGAAAACGGCGGCTTAGTTATTTGTGACAAATTTGGCGCCCAAGCAGGGACATTTTGTTAGATAAATCGAATGTCATTATCAACTCTTGCAAATATATCCTGGAAAGATTTGAAAGTGCGTCGATCAACATACTAACTCTTGTAATAACGACAAAAATTAGTGGAAAAGAAGACCGAATAATAAAATTTGGCGCCCAAACAGGGGCATTTTGTTTGATAAATAGAATATCATTATCAACTCTTGCAAATATATCCTGGAAAGATTTGAAAGTGCGTCGATCAACATACTAACTCTTGTAATAACGACAAAAATTAGTGAAAACGAAGACCGAATAATAAAATTTGGCGCCCAAACAGGGACATTTTGTTTGATAAATCGAATGTCATTATCAACTCTTGCAAACATATCCTGGAAAGATTTGAAGTAAGGAAAGAAGTAGTGAAGGCCGTGAAATTGTGAACTTCCAAGTAAGTTCATCCACGTCCTAACTCTTGAAATAGCGTCAAAATAAAGATGGAACTGGAGACTGAGGTTATTGATAAATTTGGCGCCCAAGCAGGTACACATGTTTGAAAAAAAATGAAAAAACATTGACCATGAAGGTTTCCCTCACCTCCGGACACGGGTCCTTGAGCAGATTGAACAGCTTCTCCTGGGCGGAATCGCGTGCTCCCGCCCACCGCGCCTTCTCGTAGTGGTTCCACAGCTTGCCCAGCAGAATAACCATCCACTGGCGCAGCTGGTTGTTGCGCACCTGCAGCCGCTCCAGGCAGATGTTCACCATGGACTCCTGCAGGGCGATCTCCTGCCCCTCGCGCGTCTCGTCCACCAGGCAGGAGACGATGAAGGTGGCTTGCATTCGCTGCTCCAACTGCGATCGGAATGAGAAAAAAAACACTCTCTTCTACAACCGGTTAACAGAGTAGCATCTGACGCTTTAGAATTTCAACAGAAAATGGACGTTTTCCGAGGAATGTCATTAGGTGACAGCATTCGTGCTCGTGAGCGGAAATATTTTTGACAACGAACTCATATTCTTTTGCATGATTGATAATAGCACAGATTAGAAAACCTTACAAATGAGACAGTCCGCCCATTTTGCTTGATATTCCGACATCTTTATACACACAGTAATGATGACCAATAAACATATTATTGTACCTGATTCACATTCCAGATAATGAAGGTCTATACCTATGATCACAGGTTGTTTTATCTGTGTTGTGAACCTTTATTACTTCTCCTTACGAATTATAGATTATGGAAAATATGTTATACATTGTAAGAACATAATCCCATCCGAAATACTGGATTGTGAATCATGTTAAACGAAAACATTTGTAACATAAACAAAGAGATCAAGAGATAACGATTTTTTTTTCAGTGTCAACAGCTAACGAAAAAAATCACTTACCGTTAAGGTACGATCTTTGAGCACGCTCCAGAAGTAGGCATGGCCCTTTTCTCGCACCAGGTCCGCTTGGCAAGACTGGAAGTGCAAAAAAAGATTCTTAGGGAGAACAAAACTCGATTGACCCCAGAAAACCCATACCGGCATTTGCACGAGAAAATAGTTTCCTTTAGAAAATGGCGATTGGGCGCCATCTTGGTGAGATTCTTCGAATTAAAAAGGACAACCTCATCCGATACCCGAGCGTTTTTCTTTTTTTTTTTCAGTGATTCAATTCGTTTTCGAATGCTTCTTGAATAAGTAGCAACCTATATACCTCTACCTATTGAAGACAAATTATAACGAAATGGAACTTCAATAAGCTGATTAAGTGAGTAGAAGATTTCTCCTCTTATAATTATTTATTAATTAATTACCACTGCTTTTTACCTGAATCAACCCTCAATCTATATAAGGCTCCTTACTATAAGTAGGTACTTCATCTTTCATAATGGATTTTGTATGACCTCATAACATAAACAAAAAAAAAATCCAAAACTAACAAGCCGTTACTCTACGATGGCGGCCATTTTTGGCACTTCTTCCCGTTTGTATTCGGTAGATTATTTTGACGTTTTCAATAATTTTCACCTCCATAAATTGATACAAGAAAACATTCGACAACAAGCTACACGAGATTCCAATGAATTGTTACGGACTGTGCTGTGTTCCGAGAAAACAGGAAGTCATTATCTCGGCGGCGCGCGACTGACTGTGATTTATTTATGGCCTCGCGATAACATCGGTCGCCGATGATTTATTGCCGAAATCAACGAAACTTCTAAAAATATCCGGAATATCATATGAGTGGGTGATTTAACTAGAATGAATGATTTGTACCTGAAAAGAAAGCTCATAGAGACTTGTATAGCGATCAAAGCGAAACTCGATGAGATTTTTAGTGTTTCCAGTTTTGTAATGAGTGTTTAAATTAATTAACCCAAGTAGAAACATTGTAACCAAATCGAAATATAATGTTTTCGAAAATGACTGGAAATGCTGAAAAAATCTACTCACAAAGTCCACCGCCAGAATTTTCGTCCAGATGTCGAGCAGCAGGTGTTTGAGCTCGGGCGCGCTGCTCTGCAACAGCTTCAACACGTAGGGGAAGATGCCGACCGAGAGCGCCAGATTGACGGCCCACGGGCCGAGGTCGAGGAACTTGCCGAGCAACTCGAGCGCCCTCGTGCGGTGGATCTGGCTGAGCAGCACCTGCAGCACTATCGGCAGCTGCTCCGGCGGGTTACGCTCCTCCGAACCTTCGGGCGAAGCGGTGTTTTCACATATTGCACGCGATCGGTTGCAATGCGCGGAGCCCACATTGCGATTTGTGGGACTTCAATTTACTGCGTTTGATGTCGATATGTACGAAATTTGATGAGTTGTGATCTTTGCGATGTGAAAATTAAACGTAGAAAGTTTGTCCGCTTTGCATTTGATGCACTTGCACTTGATGGTTGCAATATGTGAAGCTTTCATCAATTACATTCGAAGAAACTACATTTATTGCAATATGCAAAGTTTCTACATGTTGCATCTGCTTGATGCAATATGCAAAACTTCTACACGTTGCATTTCATTGTTGCAATATGCAAAGCTTTCACATGTTGCATCTGCTTGATGCAATATACAAAGTTTCTACATGTTGCATTCGATTGTTGCAATATTCAAAGCTTCCACATGTTGCATATGATTGTTGCAATATGCAAAGTTTCTACATGTTGCATTCGATTATTGCAATATGCAAAGTTTCTACATGTTGCATTCGATTGTTGCAATATGCAAAGCTTCCACATGTTGCATATGATTGTTGCAATATGCAAAGTTTCTACATGTTGCATTCGATTGTTGCAATATGCAAAGTTTCTACATGTTGCATTCGATTGTTGCAATATGCAAAGCTTCCACATGTTGCATATGATTGTTGCAATATGCAAAGCTTCTACATGTTGCATTCAATTGTTGCAATATGCAAAGTTTCTACATGTTGCATTCGATTGTTGCAATATGCAAAGCTTCCACATGTTGCATATGATTGTTGCAATATGCAAAGTTTCTACATGTTGCATTCGATTGTTGCAATATGCAAAGTTTCTACATGTTGCATTCGATTGTTGCAATATGCAAAGCTTCCACATGTTGCATATGATTGTTGCAATATGCAAAGCTTCTACATGTTGCATTCGATTGTTGCAATATGCAAAGTTTCTACATGTTGCATTCGATTGTTGCAATATGCAAAGCTTCCACATGTTGCATATGATTGTTGCAATATGCAAAGTTTCTACATGTTGCATTCGATTGTTGCAATATGCAAAGTTTCTACATGTTGCATTCGATTGTTGCAATATGCAAAGCTTCCACATGTTGCATATGATTGTTGCAATATGCAAAGCTTCTACATGTTGCATTCGATTGTTGCAATATGCAAAGCTTCCACATGTTGCATATGATTGTTGCAATATGCAAAGCTTCTACATGTTGCATTCGATTGTTGCAATATGCAAAACTTCTACACGTTGCATTTCATTGTTGCAATATACAAAGTTTCTACATGTTGCATCTGCTTGATACAATATGCAAAGCTTCCACATGTTGCATTCGATTGTTGCGATATGCAAAGCTTCTACATGTTGCCTATGATTTTTGCAATATGCAAAGCTTCTACATGTTGAATCTGCACGTTTCATTTCATTGTTGCAATATGCAAAGCTTCCACATGTTGCATCTGCTTGATGCATTATGCAAAACTTCTACACGTTGCATTTCATTGTTGCAATATGCAAAGCTTTCACATGTTGCATTCGATTGTTGCAATATGCAAAGCTTCCACATGTTGCATCTGCTTGATGCAATATGCAAAACTTCTACACGTTGCATTTCATTGTTGCAATATGCAAAGCTTTCACATGTTGCATTCGATTGTTGCAATATGCAAAGTTCCTACATGTTGCATCTGCTTGATGCAATATACAAAGTTTCTACATGTTGCATTCGATTGTTGCAATATGCGAAGCTTCTACATGTTGCATTCGATTGTTGCAATATGCAAAATTTCTACACGTTGCATTTCATTGTTGCAATATGCAAAGCTTTCACATGTTGCATCTGCTTGATGCAATATACAAAGTTTCTACATGTTGCATTCGATTGTTGCAATATGCGAAGCTTCTACATGTTGCATTCGATTGTTGCAATATGCAAAACTTCTACACGTTGCAATATGCAAAACTTCCACACGTTGCATTTCATTGTTGCAATATGCAAAGCTTCCACATGCTGCACATGATTGATACAACATGCAAAGCTTCTACATGTTGCATCTGCTTGTTGCAATAAGCAAAACTTTCGACCTCACCCAGCTCGAGCCACACTTGGAAGGCGGTCAGCTGCTCCTCGAAGAAGCCAAGATGGCGGAACGTCTCGCCGTCAAGCACCACGCCGGGCAGCTGGCCCAAACTGAGATCCAACGCCAAGTCCCACGCCGCCCACATGGGGTGTTGGAAGGTGGGCGGCAGGGCGGGGCTGCTGATGGGCGTGCAGTCGCACGAGCGCATGATGCGCTCGGCCAGCAGGAAGTTGCGGAAGAGGCTGGCCACCAACAGGTCCTGCCGGAACAGCTTCTGGAACAGGTCTGGAACGGAGGGGGGGGGGCGGATTTATGGCTTTGCGATAACATCGGGCGCTGACGTAGGTAATCAGCGGATAATTTATTGCCGTCGCGGATAATCGAAGATACACGATATTTCTTGGAATCTCTCAAGAATTCTCGAAAAGAAGTAGTTTTTCTACACCTTTTCCAGTTGTATTTCAGAAAGCGTCGAGTTAATTTCAGAAGAGTCACTTGTATTTCAGAAAGTATCAATTGTATTTCAGAATAGCGAGTTCAATTTCAGAAAGCATCAATTGTATTTCAGAATTGTGAGTTTAATTTCAGAAAGCGTCAATTGTATATCAGAATAGTCAACTGAATTTCAGAATTCGTCATTTGAATTTCAGAATATATCATTTGTATATGAAAGACGAATTCTGAAATTCATTTGACTATTCTGAAATACATTTGACGTTTTCTGATATTGAACTGACTATTCTGAAATACAATTGATGCTTTCTGAAATTAAACTCGCTATTCTGAAATAGATTTGACGCTTTCTGAAATACACTTGATGGTTTCTGAAATATAACTGGAAAAGGTGTAGAATCCATGTTTTGTACCTATATAAAGGTGCGCAGTGTCGCGGACAGTTAGTTTACTTTTAGTTACGAAGTTACTTATGTGAACATTGACTTATATAGCGATCAAAGAAAATATCAAAGTGGTTTATAAATAAGTGTTTATTGATCATATTTTCATAATTAAATTCCCATATCCCTCCACTTTGGTTGGAAACTGAAAATGATAGAAATTATATCTCACCTCTAGGTAGAGTGTTCCATGCGATGGTATCCGTTACGGCTGTGAAAATCCAATTCAATTCTCCCAACATCGTTCGCCTGTCGCTTATTTGGCCAGGAACTCTGCATTATAATAAAAAAAATATTTCAAAAAATACGCCCCTATACACATGCACTAAAAAAATAATACATCATTTCATTGTTTGATATAGGTTATTCTGTAACAGATTCAAAAACTTGCTGCTGATACAAATTAGTTAACAAAATTTCCGATATCTAACAATGAAAGACATTATTTTTTCCTGTTTATTATTTTTGTACTTTTTGGCATCATACTTCGTTAAGTTATGTATTCATACTTCATATTTTGAGTTGCATTTCATCTTGAAGCAGCTATTTCAATTCCATGAATTTTTACAAAAAATTCTCAATTTGCGACCCTGAAAATACCTAAATACTTATTTTCAACTGGATTAGACGTAATTACAAAATTAATACGCCATTTTGAAGCTACCATCTAAAATTTATCGATTATAACAAACAATTCATAATCTCTGACCCTGAAAACCCCCACATACCAATATAATGGTATGACAATGAAATCATAATCTCCCCCCATCCCAATTTTGAATCGAATCAGACTATCATTACAAATCATGTCCGCCATCTTGGAGCCGCCATTTTTGAATTTTGACAATATAATCAAAATCTACCGACCCCAAAACACTTTCACACCAACTCTGAATAAAATCAGACCATAATTACAAAAGGCGTCCATCATCTAGGAGCCGCCATCTTGAATTTTTCAATGTCGACAAAGGAAACAATAATCTCCGACTCCGAAAACCCTCACATACAAATTTAGAATCGAATCACACCATGATCGCAAAACTCGTCCGCCATCTTGGAGCCGCCATTTTGGATTTTTGACAAGAGAATCAAAATCTACCAACCCCTAAAACACTTTCACACCAATTCTGAATAAAAACGGACCATAATTACAAAAGGCGTGCGCCATCTTGGAGCCGCCATCTTGAATTGTTCAATGCCGACAAAGGAAACAATAATCTCCGACCCCGAAAACCCTCACATACGAATTTAGAATTGAATCAGACCATGATCGCAAAACTCGTCCGCCATCTTGGAGCCGCCATTTTGTTTTTGGATTTCTCTTCAAAAAGCTCATTTCATTACATGTTCAGTTAATTAGTTAGTTACAAGTGGATTTGAATGTTATCTCGTGAAAATAAACTTGAAAATGGCCGATGACCCACCCGCAGTTGCCTATACAGAAAAAAAAACGCCGGGGCGCAAACTGACGTACGAAACACCGCCGACTCACTTGTCGATGAGGTCCAGCGTGACCCTCGGTCTGAGCTTCGCAGACGGCTGCAGCACGTACCACCGCAGCGCCACCTGGATGGGCGTGGTGAGGCACGAGGTGAACAGGTCGGCCGGCAGCTCGGGCGTCATCGGCAGCGCCTGCTTGGCGCCGCATGCCGCCAACTGGATGCAGTTGTGGTACGACGGTGGGGGCGGGACTCGTTGGTTGCCGGAAGGCGGTTGCTGCAGCATGGCTTGCTGCGGGACGATCGATGGATCAGATCAGACAGAGACGGTCACTCGAGACAGACACTCGAGGCAGACAGAAAAACAATGTACACTACAAACACTATAGACATACAGACATTATAGGCGAACATATTTTAAAGACAGACAGTCGCTATAGACAGACAGTCACTGTAGACAAACAGACTCTATAGACAGACAGACAGTCACTATAGACAGACATACAGTCACTATAGACCAACAGACATTATAGGCAAACAGACTCTAAAGACAGACAGACTCTAAAGACAGACAGACTCTATCACTACAAACACTATAGGCAAACAGACTCTAAAGACAGACAGTCACTATAGACAAACAGACTCTATTGACAGACAGTCACTGCAGACTCTACAGACAGACAGTCACTATAGACCAACAGACATAGGCAAACATACTCTAAAGACAGACAGACTCTATAGACAGACAGACTCTATAGACAGACAGACAGTCAATGAATGAAAACAGACTCTATAGACAGATAGACAGTCACTATAGACCAACAGACATTATAAACAAACATACTCTATAAACTGAGACAGTCACTGTATACAAACAGACAGTCACTATAGACCAACAGACATTATAGGCAAACATACTCTAAAGACAGACAGACTCTATAGACAGACAGACTCTATCACTATAAACACTATAGGCAAACAGACTCTAAAGACAGACAGTCACTATAGACAAACAGACTCTATTGACAGACTGTCACTGCAGACTCTATAGACAGACAGACAGTCACTATAGACCAACAGACATAGGCAAACATACTCTAAAGACAAACAGACTCTATAGACAGACAGACCGTCACTATAGTACAACAGACATTATAGACGAACACTCTATAGACAGACAGTCAATGAATGAAAACAGACTCTATAGACAGACAGACAGTCAATGAATGAAAACAGACAGACAGTCAATGAATGAAAACAGACTCTATAGACAGATAGACATACAGTCACTATAGACCAACAGACATTATAAACAAAGATACTCTATAAACTGAGACAGTCACTGTAGACAAACAGACTCTATAGACAGACAGACAGTCACTATAGACCAACAGACATTATAGGTAAACATACTCCAAAGACAGACAGACTCTATAGACAGACAGACTCTATAGACAGACAGACCGTCACTATAGTACAACAGACATTAAGACATTATAGACGAACATACTCTATACACTGACAGACAGTCAATGAATAAAAACAGACTCTACAGACAGACAGACAGTCACTATAGACCAACAGACATTATAAACAAACATACTTTAGATAGACAGTCACTATAGACCAACATACATTGTAGGCAAACATACTCTATAGACAGACAGTCACTAGAAAAACAGAGTTTATTTACACTAGATAGACAAACAGACATGAACTATTGACATACATACATTATATACAGATTCTGTAGAATAAACAGACATACACCATAGACAGACAGGCATCATACACAAACAGGCAATTCAGACAGACTGACAAAGTGACAGACATTACACATTTACACTAGACAGTCATTATAGACAGATAATACAAACTACAGACACTACAAACAATATAGACAACATATAGATAAGAAGACACTAAAGACCACCACTACAGACACATTACAGACAGATATATGGACACTATAAATAATATAGACAGACAATATAAACAATATACACTACAGTGTATATATGCCTATACTAAAGACACTATACACGTTTTTTTTTTCTTTAGCATATGTCTAGTATAATTAGTTTATTGTAATAAAATAAAAATCAATTTGTGTGATATTTTCAAAACTAAGATATTCCACATTTTATCTCAGATTATTATTCAGCACGAAAATATGCCGCTTTGCCATATCTCTTAAGATAAGTCACATCCCCATAGTGGCACTTGAACATTGGATAAACACACCAACATCAAATATAAAAAAAATTAATAAGCTTGGTTGAAAAAACTGGAATGGTTGATTGATCTGAGAATGCTCATCATTAAAAACATTCTCTATACAAGGTGATAATTCATCATGCCAATTCAAAAAAGATATCAACCAGGTTGCCAAAATCACAATTTGATCTACAAATACCCCAATTCTTTATTTCATATGCAACATTCTATAATTTTTATATCTATTAATTGCAGTGGGATCTTGGAAAATCACTATCAGTTTTTTCCTTAACAGCACAAGTACTGTTTATATATATTCTGAAGGAATTTATGAAAATTTTGATTAAAAAGAAGTGTTAAAATATTTTCCAATTAGAATTTTATTTGTATCACCCTATAAGAGATTAGATACATTTTTGGCAAAAAAAACGTTTTTTAAATCCACAAAAGATAACTCCATTCAATCAACACTGTAGGTATGTATATTTTGTATGATTTCAAGAAAGCTGCAAGATATGTGCAGAAGTATTTTGACAAATTCTTTCTTTGAATTTTCATGATATTGTAGATTATGTAATGCTAGTTATTACAATAATGAATATTCCTTTCAAGTTGGTTCTATTAAACTACAATATGGAATATATCAAATAGAAAAATATCTGGAATAATCAGTACAATTGGAACCAAGAAATTGAACTTTCTTCAAGCAAAAAATCATAATACTGAATCTACTAGGGGAATTTTCATTTATTTTGCAGAAATGTTTTCATTGCCCTCTATAACCAGTTGTCTTAAAATTACCTCATATTCTGTTTTGTGTTGATTGGCAAATTGTTTGAAGGAATCCACAATAAGTCCAGCATTGGAACAGTCATAAACATAGATGGAAGGAGCCCCCATCCAAGTTTGCAAATCATAAATGGAAAGGGGAATGTACTGAGTGTAAGTCTGAAAAAAAAAACAGTTGGACATAAACCCATCCATATTTAGAATCAACTTTGCCCCTACCCTATTGAATACCCATATTTCACCATTTGAGGTAGGTTTAGGAACTCCATGACCATTATAATGAAACAACACCCTCTCTTCCTTGGCATTTCTGCGAAGTGAAGTGCACAACTTCTTGACCTCATCTGCAGTAGGATCCAGTGATTGTTTATACCTAGCCCTTGGCTGCCACCTTTCATATTGGGACTGAAGGGTTTGCCCGATTTTCTCCAAAGCTTTGGAAGATGACATTGATGTTGGATCTGAAATGAAAAGGCTTTGTACCTGCTGATAACCTGCTACTGAGGCAATAGGGTACCTATCCAACACTCCAGCCTCGCACATGGCTGCGTTTTCACTACGTCAGGTGGGTCTACACCCACATTTAGACATAAAACGAGGGCAACACTGACAGTTTTCATCTGAAAATCGGAAAGTTTTGTGTTTTTTCACTTGCATATCATTTTATCGTACCCTTTCTTTCATCCTCCACATCGAAGACATACATTCCACGCCGACTCCGGGCTCCAAATGCCTATCTTCCACAAAACTGAGGGCCAAATCCTCATCCATGATTGTGTCTTTGGGATTGTCTTTTTTCTCATCATCACTTTTAGATTCACCCATTTCGAAGCAAAAAAACTAACGGTTCAATGAATACCACGGATAACTAATCGCATCCTAGAAGAATTACGTAAAAATGCACTTAAAACGCAGTATTTCGAAATAGTAAATAAAGCATGGCATCTTCATTCCAAATCAAACACATTCCAACAATTGACACATTGACGTGCATTGACATTATTATTGACAACCAGTTGACAACTAATTTAAAAGTCCAAAACGTACTAGATTTAACTAAGCACGAAAGCCCCTCTCGTTTGTATGCAAAGTGTAGCACTCTCCTACACCTCGTGTATTTTGCACCGCTTTTGAGCATTCGTTTCACGAGTTGTAGAATGAATAACATTAGGTTAACTGCACTGAAAGTCAGTTGGTGTAGATTACACGACACCAAAAAGCAGACGAAATAACCTGAAGTTGCTGTTGCTATAATCAAATCAAAAAGTACTAGATCTCGTATGGACTGACTCCCCCAGTCCCCCGTTTGTTGTGAACTGAAGTTGCCTTGAGAGCTCGTACGAGTTTTGAACGTGAAAACATCAACTCGTTAACTTTTGCACTCGGTGTGCACTAGTTCCACCCTTTAAGGTTCCACCAATGGAAATACCTACAAATTAACCGTCTGCAGGTAAACTAGACACAATTTCGTGACAGCTGTCATCACAAACCTACGTCAAGTCTGCAATCCTCTTGCTCACGTAAACATTCCAATTTATTTACAACTTCAACGATGGTAGTCGAAGTTTCCGTCGAGAACACCCCCCCGGAGGACGTCCCAGACCGAACCAAGCCCGACACGGCCCCCCTGAGGCCGTTCACCGTTGAGAGTGAGTCCCCGATTCTCCTCGCGACCCCCCCAACATATGTCCCCATTTATTTCAGTCCTCAACCTCGTTCGGGATGCGCAGCAACAGCACGGCCTCAAGCACGGCGACTACCAGCGCTACAGGGGCTACTGCTCGCGCCGCATCGGCCGGCTGCGCAAGGTGCTGAAGCTGCCGCAGGGCGACAGGCGGCACTTCAAGAGGCGCGACGTCACCGACGCCCATGTGGCGGGCGCCAGGGCGGACGAGCGGTTTCTGCACGTGCCGCTCATGCTGGCCGAGCGGTGCTGGGCGCACGCCATGCAGCTGCGCCAGGAGGCGAACACGGAGCCGCGGAAGAGGTTCCACCTGGTGCAGAAGCTGAGGAAGGCTTGCGTGTATGCGCTGCAGCTGGACGAGCTGTGCAAGGTGCGATGTTGCCGGGTTTATGGAAGTGGCTAGGAGACCGACGGCTCGATGAGGATATGTCTAGTGCTCCGACCGTCGGACATGATAATGATTTTTCTGATATGCAAGCAGGGACAAAGAACTGCATGAGCATCTTGAAAGATCAGTAGATGATTTTGCATTACAAAAAGCAATTACATTGTGAATTTTCAATCCATAGTAGACCTAGATCCACTCATAAACTGGCCAGCTACTCTTATTATCTGAAAACAAATGGAACTTGACATTGTACTTAATTGGAAAACAAAAATTTGATGATTCCCATAAATGATTCATTCTGATGAACTAAGAATTTTCCAGATATTTTATTGATATCATTTCACAGCAATCTTTTATTAATTGAATCTAGGAGCATAACAGCATTTCTATATGTAGGCAGCGATTTTCACCACTTTTTATCAACTCAATTTCTTATCTTTGACTCAAAATTCGGGGTTTTCGGGATCGGAGATCGTGAATTTTTTTTCCAAATTCACAAATTCAAAATACCGGCTCCAACATGGTGGACAAAATTCATAATTATGGCTCGATTCAATTAAAAATTGGTAAGTGGGATTTTTTGAAGGTCAGAAATTATTAATATTTCATCAAAATTAACGATTTCAAGATGGTGGTTCCAATATGGCGGACCAGATTTATGATTATATGGTTTGATTCGATTCAAAATTGCTATGTGGTGGTTTTTGAATCCTTCAAACATTGATATTTGGGGGTTTTCGGGGTCAGAGATTATTAATTTCTGTTCAAAAACATCATCAATTCAAGATGGCGGCTCCAAGATGACGGACGAGTTTTGTAGGTACGGTCCGATTCGATTCAAAATTGATATATGAGGATTTTCGAGGTCAAATATCACGCATATTCTATCAACATTCAGAAATTCAAGATGACGATTCAAATATGGCGGACGAGATTTATGATTATGGTTCGATACCATTCAGAATTGGCATTGATAGGTTTTCGGGGTCGGAGATTATGATTCTTTTGTCAAAACTGAAAAATTTAAAATGGCGGCTTGAAAATGGCGGACAAGTTTTGTGATTATGGTCTTATTCGATTCAAAATTGGTATGAGGAGGTTTTCGTAGTAGGAAATTATGAATATCTTATCGAAATTCACAAATTCAAAATGGCGGCTCCAAATTGGCGCACGAATTTTTTGTTGCGGTCCGATTCGATTCAAAGTTAGTATATGGACGTTCTCGGGGTAGGAGGATATGATAATATCTTATCAAAACTCACAAATTCAAAATGGCGGCTTTAATATGGCGCACGAATCTTGTGATTTCACTCCAATTCGAATCAAAATCGGCATAGTTATGGTGATTTCCAGGGTCGGAGATTATGAATTTTCTATTTACAATCATGAATTCAATATGGCGGCTCCAATGTACTTCGATTCGAATCAAAATCGTTATATGGTGGTTCTCGGGGTCGGAGATCATAAATCTCCTATTGGAAACCTCAAATTCAAGATGGCGGTATGTGGGGATTGTCGGGATAAAATATGGATTTTTTATCCAAATTCACAAATTTAATATGGCGGCTCCAAGATGGCGGATGAGTATTGCGATTATGGACCGATTTGATTCAAAATTGGTATGTGGGGGTTTTCGGGGTAAGAGATTATGAGTATATCATCGAAATTGACAAATTCAAAATGGCGGCTCCAATGTGGCGCAAGAATTTTGTCATTATGGTTCGATTCGCTTCAAAACTGGTATGCGGGGGTTTTCGGGATGGGGGACTATGAATATCTTATCGAAATTCAAAATGGCGGCTCCAATATGGCGCACAAATTTCGTGATTATGGTCCGATTCGACTCGAAATTGGTATGCGGGGGTTTTCGAGGTGGGAGATCATGAATATCCCAGTGAATATCCTATCAAAATTCAAAATGGCGGTTTCAATATGGTACACGAGTTTCGTGATTATGGCCCGATTTGAACCAAAATTGGTATGCGGGGGTTTTCGGGGTAGGAGATTATTTAAATATTATCTAAACTCACAAATTCGAAATGGCGGCTCCAATATGGCGCACGCATTCTGTAATTATGGTCCGATTTGCTTCAAAATTGGTATGCGGGGGTTTTCGGGGTAGGAGATCATAAATATCCGAGTGAATATCCTATCAAAATTAAAATGGCGGTTTCAATATGGTACATGAGTGTCGTAATTATGGCCCGATTTGAATCAAAATTGGTATGCGGGGGTTTTCGGGGTAGGATATTATTTAAATCTCATCTAAACCCACAAACTCGAAATGGCGGCTCCAATATGGCGCACGCATTCTGTAATTATGGTCCGATTTGCTTCAAAATTGGTATGCGGGGGTTTTCGGGGTAGGAGATCATAAATATCCGAGTGAATATCCTATCAAAATTCAAAATGGCGGTTTCAATATGGTACACGAGTTTCGTAATTATGGCCTGATTTGAATCAAAATTGGTATGCGGGGGTTTTCGGGCTAGGAGATTATTTAAATCTCATCTAAACTCACAAAGTCGAAATGGCGGCTCCAATATGGCGCACGCATTCTGTAATTATGGTCCGATTTGCTTCAAAATTGGTATGCGGGGGTTTTCGGGGTAGGAGATCATAAATATCCGAGTGAATATCCTATCAAAATTCAAAATGGCGGTTTCAATATGGTACACGAGTTTCGTAATTATGGCCCGATTTGAATCAAAATTGGTATGCGGGGGTTTTCGGGCTAGGAGATTATTTAAATCTCATCTAAACTCACAAATTCGAAATGGCGGCTCCAATATGGCGCACGCGTTCTGTAATTATGGTCCGATTTGCTTCAAAATTGGTATGCGGGGGTTTTCGGGGTAGGAGATCCGAGTGAATATCCTATCAAAATTCAAAATGGCGGTTTCAATATGGTACACGAGTTTCGTAATTATGGCCCGATTTGAATCAAAATTGGTATGCGGGGGTTTTCGGGCTAGGAGATTATTTAAATCTCATCTAAACTCACAAATTCGAAATGGCGGCTCCAATATGGCGCACGCGTTCTGTAATTATGGTCCGATTTGCTTCAAAATTGGTATGCGGGGGTTTTCGGGGTAGGAGATCATAAATATCCGAGTGAATATCCTATCAAAATTCAAAATGGCGGTTTCAATAATATGGTACACGAGTTTCGTAATTATGGCCCGATTTGAATCAAAATTGGTATGCGGGGGTTTTCGGGCTAGGAGATTATTTAAATCTCATCTAAACTCACAAATTCGAAATGGCGGCTCCAATATGGCGCACGCGTTCTGTAATTATGGTCCGATTTGCTTCAAAATTGGTATGCGGGGGTTTTCGGGGTAGGAGATCATGAATATCTCATCAAAATTCACAAATTCAAAATGGCGGACGATATTAATCGAAGAATAACATTCATCGAGTGAGCAATAAGGGCGAATCGAATGAGTTTGGAACTTGCAGCAGGAGCGCTGCGACGCCCGCACCAAGCTCGAGGCGCAGGCGTACTCTGCATGGGCGCACGGCACGCTGCAGTTCGAGCTGCAGCTGTGGCGCAAGGCGGCCGAGAACCTCAAGAGGGCGCAGGTGATCTACGAGAAGCTGGCAGGCACGCTGCCCGAGGAGGCGCAGACGCCCTACAGGCAGAAGGCGGAAGAGATGGCACCCAGTCTGCGGTACTGCGCGTACAACATCGGGGATGACAAAGAGGTCGATTTGTTGGAGTTGAGGAGCCAAGGTGGGGGGGTGATGAGTTCGCTTTGGATTTTTCTTTGGCTATAATCTGAGGCTGATTTACTACCCTGTTGTTGTCGAATTTTTCGCTCTTCGATTCAACCACTTCTATTAGGGAAATTTCTTGTCTTATCGACGTATTTTTCGATTTACGTTTTATACTAATAGTCGTGGGTTTTGTTATATAAACGTTAGGCTGGCAAAAC
The DNA here is from genome assembly GCA_029955515.1 of Chrysomela aeneicollis. NCBI lineage: Eukaryota > Metazoa > Arthropoda > Insecta > Coleoptera > Chrysomelidae > Chrysomela > Chrysomela aeneicollis. The sequence continues at coordinate 11,270,508 of JARUHQ010000021.1, read as the reverse complement.
CACTACTTCAAGAGTAATTTAAGGCTGCTTTATTACCATATAGTGGTCGATGGAGTTCCATCTGATACTCTACTCATAAATGCTGGTGTTCCGCAGGGATCAATTTTAGCACCAACACTATTTCTACTTCACATCAACGATTTGTTGGGAGCAACTTCATGTCCTGTACACAGCTTCGCGGATGAAAGTACCCTCCATACCACTTTCTCTTCCAGGGATCCTATATCGGTCCGTCAAAGCAGAAATGAACGTGGAAGAAATGAATATGGACTCAGCAACAATTCTCGATTGGGGATCTAATAATCTGGTAGAAATTCAATGCAAACAAAACACAAGCATGTCTGTTCTCTAGAAAATCCGATCTCACTGTGCCCAACATAATTCAGTCAGGGGTAACCATACCATTGAAGTCATCCATTTCGATTCTTGGCGTTACTATCAGCAATAACCTTTCTTGGGAAAATCACGTGAGGTCCATTGCCAAAAGTGCATCCCAAAAACTTGGTTTTCTGTTTTGAGCCAAGAGCTTTTTCACTCCCAGTCAGCTGCTTATGATCTATAAGGCACAGATCCGACCTGTCCTGGAATATTTGGAATACGGCAACTAAACATATCCTGAAACTATTGGATTCTGTCCAAAAAAGGGTAATTCGTCTCGTCGGTGATGCCTCATCGCTTACAAATTCACTCACTTCTCTGGAACACCGTAGAAAAATTGGCGATTTATCTCTATTTTATAGATATTTTCATGGGCGATGCTCTTTTGAAATATCAACAATCATTCCTCCATTAGCAGTCTCTTCGAGATGAACCCGTCAAGTTCAGTCTTCACACCCTTTTGTGGTCACTTAAGAGAACTGCAGAACGCCCCTTTCCAAAGACTCGTTCATCCAACGAACATCGAGACTTTGGAACTCATTGCCTAGGGAGGTGTTCCCCGAGGCATACCATCTCCAGAAATTTAAGAAGAACACCAACTGCTACCTTCTTTATCTTGGTTCTCACGATGTTCTCTGAACATTACAGGATATCCCTTTTGGTGAGAACCAGAACATAAAAAAACTGAACTTGACCTGATGAGGCACAACACCAAACTCTTCGCCAAACGCCGCTCGCAATTCCTTGAGAAGAATGATACTTCCTTCTCTATATATTCAATACATGACTGGCTGCTCATCTATAAACGACTCTCTCCTCAGTTAAAAAAAAACGACTCATCATCTCTTACCGCACCAAACGATAAGCTTTGTCACCAGTTGAATGAATCAACGTGACTATACGGTGTGATTTTTACAATATGTATTTAGTCTTAAATTATGGCTGAAGAAAATTCAACAAATCCAAAGTGATACTGCTCAATAGAGGTCTCTTGATTTGGATTGAAATTGACTTTATTGTTGTTCATTGATGTTTCTAGGTGTCTTGGAGAATTTCGATGCGCTGGTGTCGCAGTCCAAGGAAAAAGTGGCTGATGTTTTGTATGAAGTCAAGTGGTTCGATATGGTCATACCAGTGAGGATTGAAAAAATCAGGTTAGTTATCCACTTACTACTATTTATTGTTTTACAATATTCCTTCCATATGCATGAAATTATTATCGCTATCAGCATGTAATGATCCTTTGAATTAAATAAAAAATGTTATATCAAAATATATTAAATCTACAAGACAAATTACACAAGATCATGTTTTTGAAGAAATAATTGAACAATTCGCGATAGAAAATAACACGTAGCGCTACCTGATGGTCGATATCATCTGGAAAGGGGGATAATTTTGGTGACCCCGCGATTTTGGTGACCCCGACTATTCGCGTAGGAAAATAACCCGTAGCGCTACCTGATGGTAACAACTCGAACTACTCGAAATGTTTTTGTTTTGTGTTCGTATTTGTGACATTACATAAGATTTCACATGGATTTCACCAGAAGAACTCTAGAAAAACTGCTGGAAATACACCTCTCACATAAGAACCGAACGTAAACAGCTAGAACAGATGTTAAATTTGTCAGTGGGTTATCCCACAGAAAGTTCAGTGGTATAGTAAAGGGGGTGAAGACCCTGTACCTTTTGCAATTCAATTGTTGAAATAAATAAAGAAATAGATTGTCCCAGTAATAAAGTGAGTCCTTAGCGAACATCAATTCTGACTTTTCATAAAATCGCCAACGTTTCAAACGTTCAAGGGACATCCCAGATACGAACCACTCCCCACTAACTTCACGCGATTCACCACTCCCCACTAACTTCACGCGATTCACCACCCCCTCCCCCCTTTCCAGATTATTCCTGGTGAGCATCGAGGGCCTGGACGACTCTCTAACCCACACCGAAGACAATCAGGCGCGCATCAAGCTGCTGGAAAACCTGCTAACCGACCTGCGCGACGTCGTGTCGCTTGCCAGAGACGCGTCGCGCGGCGACAAATCCGCCAAGCAGGCCGCCGAGCAGCAAAAGCTGCTCGCCCACCTGCTGTCGATCCGCGTCGAGCGCACTGCGCAGCGCAACCTGGTGCTGATCGCGCAGGCGCGGCGGCCGCAGGACTGCGTCAGGCTGTTGGATATCAATGTGCAGCAGACGGGGGAGATGGCGCAGAACGAGGCGATCAGGTGAGAGATAAAGGCCACACCGAACCGAACGTGCGCACAGATTAGAGAATCTTGCAGATGAGACAGTCAGACGGGGCGAATTAAATTAGGGGGAGATGTCGAAAGCGCAAGATTCAAAGGTGCAGTCATTGATATACGTAGGCGCTAAAATATTGAACGCGTTTTGTTTACATGGTTGTCATCATTTAGTTGGTTATGTTACGGATGTTTTCGTTTAACACGATTCACGATCCTGTATTTCGGATGGGTTTATATTCTTGCAATGTATAACATATTTTCCATAAACTATAATTCAAAAGGAGAAGTAATAAAGGTTTTGAAGATTCTCACAGCACAGATTGAATAACCTGTGATCATGAGTATATACCTTCATTATCTGTAATGTGAATCAGGTACAATGATATGTTTATTGGCAATCATTACTGTGTATATAAAGATTGCAATAATCATCTTCAAATAAATCGGAGAATGTCAAATTATATTGTTTTCCAAAGAGTGAAAAACTGTGAATGCTTATATTGAGTGATATTATTAATTGACTTCAATCAAACTTTTTCATTTGGTGAGAATATCACCATTTTTGCTATACCCACACTACTATATCACATTTCAAGTTGATGAATTCAGATTCTGAGCATTTATTAGATAATTGACAAGTTCAGCCAGCGTTGAGAGAGAAAAAATATGTCTGCCCTGGGACGTAAAAAAGAGAATAAGACTAATATCACAATTATAATGTGTTTGGAAATATTCAACAATTATTGTAAGCTTACAATGCTCACAAAATATTCGAAATAATCGGAATAACGAAAATACTTGAAGAAAAGCAAACCAATTAAATACAAGTTATATAAGTCTTCTTCTTTTTTAGTCCCAATCATTGCGTTTTCATTATTTTAAGTTGCAATCTTGATGACAAAGACAACACTAGGGCAGACATATTTTTTATCTCTCAACGCTGGCTGAGCTTGTCAATTGAATCGTGTTTTGTTTTTCGTGATGACAATAAGTGGGCTTAATTCAAAGTATTCCAATTTCATCGTGAAATTCATTCAGAATCCATCTTATTTCTGATAGACACTAATTTCTGAAGACAAACTTGTTCATAATAAATCACTCAGAAGTAGGTAACCTTTTAAGCATTTGCGTATCGAAATAGCGTATGCTTTTCAAAATTCGTGGAACTATTCCATCTGAATGCTCAAACAACTCTGAATATTTTCAGAATATTTGAACTTGCTATTCATTTCCTTATGTTGCTATTCATTTCCTTATGGGTTTATAATATGAACTTTAACTTCTCAGGAACGAAGCGGCGATTAGAGAACACTACGAGTCGCAAATCGCGGCCTATAAGGCCCTCAGATATTACTATCTGGGCAAGTCTCAGGCGGCTCAGAAGCGTTGGAAGGAGGCGGCTGTGCTTTTCGATACAGCTTCCAGAAGTGTCAAGAATTTGAAGAAAGGTGAGTCTTTATCTGCAGTTAGTTTCTGTTTTTCACCGATGAAAATGTAACCTGTACGCTATTTTTTGCTGTTTTCTGCTCGCTACAATTTCTACGTCAACTCATCGAAGGTGTGCTGTCAAATGTCAAAGGCGGCCATCTTGTTTCCATATCGACTAGGTTACCCACTGTATAATTATCACCGACTCTGCTTTATTCATGAATAAGAGGTGAAACTCTAGATATGTGGTTTTTTCCCATGAAATTCTGCTGTCTTAAATAACTTCTGAAATTATGCAAATAATTGAAACTTCAAAAATACTGCAATTTACAATTCTTATGGCAGAACACAATGACGTACTACCTAGATTTGGTGACATTTGGGGATATTTGTTGATTACAATTTTCTGGACTTTATTCGGTTGAGCTTACGGACCGAAAAAAGAAGTAATTTCTTGGATGAACATGAAATATTTGAGTAGCAAAATCAGCATAAAACAGCGATTTTTTTTCTCGCGCATCCTAGAGAAGGAATAGCGATTCTTCTCGCGCATCGTGAAGAATACCACATGTACTGCATTTCTTATTCTCGCACACTGTACAGAGTTTCGTAGGGACAGCGATTCTTCTTCCCGCGCCACGTAGAGTATCCCAAACGAACTGCGATTCTTCTTTCCGCGCATATTGTACAGTTTCTTTGAAACGGCGATTCTTCTTCTTGCACATCGTGAAGAAGTCTACACGAAGTGCCATTCTTCTTCTCGCACATCGTGAAGAATACCACACGAACTGCGACTCTTCTCGCGTATCATGAAGAATTCCACACGAACAGTGAGTCTTCTTCCCGCGCATATTGTACAGTTTATTTGGAACTGCGATTCTTCTTCTCGCGCATTGTACAGAGTTTGATAGGAACTGTGATTCTTCTTCTAGTGCATTGTAGAGAGTTTGATAGGAACTTTGACTCTTCTTCTCGCGCATATTATACACTTAGCAATACATCAACCAATAATATTTTGGTTTGAAATTTTCTTACCGGATACCACCTAACTTCAATTAAAAACTGTAAATTTTTTTCTTCAACACGAATATTTTGCAGAGTATTTTGTGTAGTCTTTAAAATTTCCAGTAATAATTGAAGCTCTAGTGAAAATAATAAGGGGTATCGAATCTGGCGATCGGGCTGGCTAATTAATCAATTCCCTTGTATTAATCGACTCAGTATTTCCTCCCAAATGCAGAGTATTTTTGAAGCTATTCACCATGAAACGGGTGTCAAAAGAACATTGGAAACACCCCTAGAAACACGGTGTCACCAAGATATTTCTGATCCTTCATTGTTCTGATCTTTCTGATCCTCCTGATATTTCTAATATTTCTGATCTTTCATCGTTCTGATCTTTCTGATTTTTTCGATCCATCTGATTTTTCAGATCATTCTGATCCTTGATATTTCTGATCCTTGATCTTTCTGATACCCAATATTTCTGATCCTTGATATTTCTGATCCTTAATCTTATGATATTTCTGATCCTCCTGATATTTCTGATCCCTGATATTTCTAATATTTCTGATCTTTCATCGTTCTGATATTTCTGATCCTTCATCGTTCTGATCCTCGATATTTCTGATCCTTGATCTTTCTGTTCTTTCTGATCCTTGATCTTTCTGATACCCAATCTTTCTGATCCTTGATCTTTCTGATTCTTGATCTTATGATCTTTCTGATCCTCCTGATATTTCTGATCCCTGATCTTTCTAATATTTCTGATCTTTCATCGTTCTGATATTTCTGATCCTTCATCGTTCTGATCTTTCTGATTTTTCCGATCCTTCTGATTTTTCAGATCATTCTGATCCTCGATATTTCTGATCCTTGATCTTTCTGTTCTTTCTGATCCTTGATCTTTCTGATACCCAATATTTCTGATCATTGATCTTTCTAATTCTTGATCTTATGATCTTTCTGATCCTCCTGATATTTCTGATCCCTGATCTTTCTAATATTTCTGATCTTTCATCGTTCTGATTTTTCTGATCCTTCATCGTTCTGATCTTTCTGATTTTTCCGATCCTTCTGATTTTTCAGATCATTCTGATCCTCGATATTTCTGATCCTTGATCTTTCTGTTCTTTCTGATCCTTGATCTTTCTGATTCTTGATCTTATGATCTTTCTGATCCTCCTGATATTTCTGATTCCTGATCTTTCTAATATTTGTGATCTTTCATCGTTCTGATTTTTCTGATCCTCCATCGTTCTGATCTTTCTGATTTTTCCGATCCTTCTGATTTTTCAGATCATTCTGATCCTTGATATTTCTGATCCTTGATATTTCTGTTCTTTCTGATCCTTGATCTTTCTGATTCTTGATCTTCCTGATACCCAATCTTTCTGATCCTTGCAATTTCTGATCCTTAATCTTATGATATTTCTGATCTTTCTGATCCTTCATCCTTATTTATCTCATCGTAGAGAATTCCGTACCAACTGCAATTATTATTCTTCTCCTCCCTTCCCAGGCAACTTCGTGCCCGACCTGGCCACCCTTCTGAACACCGTCCGCGAGCGTTCCACCCTCGACCTCGCCACCGCCCAGGCCAACCACGAGCTGGACCGCCACGACGGGCAGCCGACGGCGCCGCTGCCGCACAAGGCCCCCAGGTCCAAGAAGCCGTTGTCCGAGCGGCTGGACGAGTTCAGGGAGGAGCCGCAGCTGCTGTCGAAGAACCCCAACCTGGTGGCGGTGCCGCCGGCGATGGTGGCGGTGCCGGCCAAGCCGCTCTTCTACGATCTGGCGCTCAACCTCGTCGAGTTCCCCGACCTGGGGGACAAGCTGGAGGGGGGGGCGCAGCCGAAGAAGGCGGCTCAGACGGCGGGGATATCGGGGTTCGTCAAGGGGTTGTGGGGGTGGGGGAACAAGTGAAGTGGCCCCCAAGGAGGGTGGGGTGGGGTGGTTTTTTTTTTTCTGTTTATTGTCAAGGTTCGGGCATGTTTTATTGGTTGAATAAATGATCCACTCGTAGTAGGTGATACTTTTGTTGTTTTTTTATTTATTTTCACAGTTATAAAAGTGTTTTTCTGCAACCGGTTTACAGAGTAGCCTTTTTTCTTGATAGATAAGGCCGATATTTGATGAAGCTCCATAATTGCTTGACGTTTTCCGAGGAATGTCATTGAGTGACAGCATTGTCGCTCGCGCGCGATAATAATGTCAATAAGTGACAGTATTGCCGCTCTTGTGCGGAAATAATGTGACAGCATTGTCGCTCGCGCGCGATAATAATGTCAATAAGTGACAGTATTGCCGCTCTTGTGCGGAAATAATGTCATTGAGTGACAGCATTGTCGCTCGCGCGCGATAATAATGTCAATAAATGACAGTATTGCCGCTATTGCGCTGAAATAATGCCATCAAGTGACAGCATTGTCGCTCGTGCGCGGAAACAATATCATCAAGTGGCAGCATTGTCGCTCGTGCGCGGAAATAATGTCATCAAGTGACAGTATTGTCGCTCGTACGCGGAAACAATATCATCAAGTGACAGTATTGTCGCTCGTGCGCGGAAATAATGTCATCAAGTGACAGTATTGTCGCTCGTACGCGGAAACAATATCATCAAGTGGCAGTATTGTCGCTCGTGCGCGGAAATAATGTCATCAAGTGACAGCATTGCTGATCGTGCGCGGAAATAATGTCAATTGTCATCAAGTGATAGCTTATTTGCTCTCGCATCCAACATTATTGAAAACGAATTCATCATTCTGTTGCATGATGGAAAATAATAGTGACAGTGAATTATCTAACAGAATCTCCTCTGATGTAGCAAAAAGTGCGAACATTGTAAATTTGAACCTCATACCAGATAAATCAAGGAAAAGTATGAATTATATGATAGATTCATGACTCTTTCATTTATATATTTTTGGTCTGTATGTTAATTCGTAACGGGTCTTTTTTTCATTTTTTTTTGTATTACATCGATGTTATTTGGTCTGATGCATATTTATAGAGAAATTATATAAATGTAACTGGTAAAATACATGTGTAGGTGGTGGAATATTTATACTTAACTAGAGATATGGTTAATGTTTTTTTTTTCTTATTTTTATAGCTGCTTACGTTATCTGATTTAGTTCAGACTTTTTTCTCTTTGTTTCTATCTTATATTATAATACTTACTTCACTTAATAGCCGAATTCCTTGTTTATAAAACTGTATGTTTTGCTTAAACAATAAATGAATTGATTGATTGATTGATTCATGACACGGTGCCATAAAATGCTTGAATGTTGAAGATATCAAAGTAAGTATATCCAAAACTTGTCGTATTTCTCTAAAACACCGCAGGCCGTTGAATATAAAGCAAGAATAAGTTTAACTATATCTGTTTGGTTCATAACGTATTAAAACTCTGGGATAGACATAAGTTTTCAAGTAGCCTCAATAGCCAACGGGTTCAGAGCGCGACTTCTCAAACAACCAGTCCAGGTTCGATCCCTGGGCAGGGCAATTCTTTTTTAATCTATGAGTAAATTTTCCTTATTTTCTGTTAGATGTATGAATTATTTTGGATTGAATTTCAATAGTGATAAATTGATGAAATTAATTACTTTAGATGGAGAGTAAGTTATTTGAATGGATTATCGGGATTTCTTGTCTAGGAACTGTCTTTTTTTTTTTTTTTTCGAGCGGCAATCTATCACTTTGCGCTCTAAATACACATCAATTGTTGCTCCTCATCATCAAAGAAAAAATGGTAGGTACGCGAATTATTTCCTATATATTTCCGGAATCATGAGACAATCCCACAGAGAGTTACATATACATATCTCGAGATCTATATATACTGTGGGCGCTAAGCCGCGAACGATATATCGTTCTTCCTCAGCAACCCCTTGAGGTACTCGATCCTCTCCTCGTCCAGCCTCTTGCCCTCCGACACCTGGTTCTCGTGGTGCTCCAGCATTTTGATGTACTTCACCTCGAGACTGTTGACCACCTCCTCGATTTGCCGCTGTCTGTCCGCGTTCGTCCGCGATATCAGCTCGGCTCGTTGAGTTTTCAGCTGTATCTGCAACGCGACAATCCATCAAATTGATGGGAAATAGTGGATTCGATGGGAATGATTTGATGTGTGTATTAACCATAAATCAACTGGACACGAGACACAACACCAAACTCTTCACCAAACGCCGGCTCTCAATTCCCTAAGAAGAATCATAGTGCTTACTCTATATTCAATACCTGACTGACTGGTCGTTTGTAAACCACTTTCTCATTAAAAAAAAAACGTATTAACTTGTGTTATACGGTGCGATTCTTACACTGTTTCATGAATGTTTAGTCTTCGTTTTCATTATTTCTGTAGCTACCTCAAGGGGCAGAATGTATGAGATAAGAATTGCGCAATTTCAAAACCTTCCACGATGTTTTTGCAAGTGTCACTGCTCGAGCGCCAAATTTGTCACAAATAACCTGAGTCTCCGTTTCCATATATTTTCGACGAAGACCTAGGACATTAATTGGATTATATAAAGCTACACGATTTCATGACTTTTCACATGGTTGTGCAAGAGTAAATTATTCATTTGCCTTCGAAAAAAGTTTATTATTCGGTCTTCGTTTTCACTAATTTTTGTCGTTATTACAAGAGTTAGTATGTTGATCGGCGCACTTTCAAATCTTTCCAGGATATATTTGCAAGAGTTGATAATGATATTCTATTTATCAAACAAAATGCCCCTGTTTGGGCGCCAAATTTTATTATTCGGTCTTCGTTTTCACTAATTTTTGTCGTTATTACAAGAGTTAGTATGTTGATCGGCGCACTTTCAAATCTTTTCAGGATATCTTTGCAAGAGTTGATGATGATATTCGATTTATCAAACAAAATGTCCCTGCTTGGGCGCCAAATTTGTCACAAATAACCTGAGTCTCCGTTTCCATATATTTTCGACGAAGACCTAGGACATTAATTGGATTATATAAAGCTACACGATTTCATGACTTTTCACATGGTTGTGCAAGAGTAAATTATTCATTTGCCTTCGAAAAAAGTTTATTATTCGGTCTTCGTTTTCACTAATTTTTGTCGTTATTACAAGAGTTAGTATGTTGATCGGCGCACTTTCAAATCTTTCCAGGATATATTTGCAAGAGTTGATAATGATATTCTATTTATCAAACAAAATGCCCCTGTTTGGGCGCCAAATTTTATTATTCGGTCTTCGTTTTCACTAATTTTTGTCGTTATTACAAGAGTTAGTATGTTGATCGGCGCACTTTCAAATCTTTTCAGGATATCTTTGCAAGAGTTGATGATGATATTCGATTTATCAAACAAAATGTCCCTGCTTGGGCGCCAAATTTGTCACAAATAACCTGAGTCTCCGTTTCCATATATTTTCGACGAAGACCTAGGACATTAATTGGATTATATAAAGCTACACGATTTCATGACTTTTCACATGGTTGTGCAAGAGTAAATTATTAGTTTCTCTTCGAACAAAGTTTATTATTCGGTCTTCGTTTTCACTAATTTTTGTCGTTATTACAAGAGTTAGATTGTTGATCGACGCACTTTTAAATCTTTTCAGGATATCTTTGCAAGAGTTGATGTTGATATTCGATTTATCAAACAAAATGTCCCTGCTTGGGCGCCAAATTTGTCACAAATAACCTGAGTCTCCGTTTCCATATATTTTCGACGAAGACCTAGGACATTAATTGGATTATAAAAAGCTACACGATTTCATGACTTTTCACATGGTTGTGCAAGAGTAAATTATTCGTTTGCCTTCGAAAAAAGTTTATTATTCGGTCTTTGTTTTCACTAATTTTTGTCGTTATTACAAGAGTTAGTATGTTGATCGGCGCACTTTCAAATCTTTCCAGGATATCTTTGCAAGAGTTGATGATGATATTCGATTTATCAAACAAAATGTCCCTGCTTGGGCGCCAAATTTGTCACAAATAACCTGAGTCTCCGTTTCCATATATTTTCGACGAAGACCTAGGACATTAATTGGATTATATAAAGCTACACGATTTCATGACTTTTCACATGGTTGTGCAAGAGTAAATTATTTGTTTCTCTTCGAACAAAGTTTATTAGTCGGTCTTCGTTTCCACTAATTTTTGTCGTTATTACAAGAGTTGGATTGTTGATCGACGCACTTTTAAATCTTTTCAGGATATCTTTGCAAGAGTTGATGATGATATTCGATTTATCAAACAAAATGTCCCTGCTTGGGCGCCAAATTTGTCACAAATAACCTGAGTCTCCGTTTCCATATATTTTCGACGAAGACCTAGGACATTAATTGGATTATAAAAAGCTACACGATTTCATGACTTTTCACATGGTTGTGCAAGAGTAAATTATTCATTTGCCTTCGAAAAAAGTTTATTATTCGGTCTTCGTTTTCACTAATTTTTGTCGTTATTACAAGAGTTAGTATGTTGATCGGCGCACTTTCAAATCTTTCCAGGATATATTTGCAAGAGTTGATAATGATATTCTATTTATCAAACAAAATGCCCCTGTTTGGGCGCCAAATTTTATTATTCGGTCTTCGTTTTCACTAATTTTTGTCGTTATTACAAGAGTTAGTATGTTGATCGGCGCACTTTCAAATCTTTTCAGGATATCTTTGCAAGAGTTGATGATGATATTCGATTTATCAAACAAAATGTCCCTGCTTGGGCGCCAAATTTGTCACAAATAACCTGAGTCTCCGTTTCCATATATTTTCGACGAAGACCTAGGACATTAATTGGATTATATAAAGCTACACGATTTCATGACTTTTCACATGGTTGTGCAAGAGTAAATTATTCATTTGCCTTCGAAAAAAGTTTATTATTCGGTCTTCGTTTTCACTAATTTTTGTCGTTATTACAAGAGTTAGTATGTTGATCGGCGCACTTTCAAATCTTTCCAGGATATATTTGCAAGAGTTGATAATGATATTCTATTTATCAAACAAAATGCCCCTGTTTGGGCGCCAAATTTTATTATTCGGTCTTCGTTTTCACTAATTTTTGTCGTTATTACAAGAGTTAGATTGTTGATCGACGCACTTTTAAATCTTTTCAGGATATCTTTGCAAGAGTTGATGTTGATATTCGATTTATCAAACAAAATGTCCCTGCTTGGGCGCCAAATTTGTCACAAATAACCTGAGTCTCCGTTTCCATATATTTTCGACGAAGACCTAGGACATTAATTGGATTATAAAAAGCTACACGATTTCATGACTTTTCACATGGTTGTGCAAGAGTAAATTATTCGTTTGCCTTCGAAAAAAGTTTATTATTCGGTCTTTGTTTTCACTAATTTTTGTCGTTATTACAAGAGTTAGTATGTTGATCGGCGCACTTTCAAATCTTTCCAGGATATCTTTGCAAGAGTTGATGATGATATTCGATTTATCAAACAAAATGTCCCTGCTTGGGCGCCAAATTTGTCACAAATAACCTGAGTCTCCGTTTCCATATATTTTCGACGAAGACCTAGGACATTAATTGGATTATAAAAAGCTACACGATTTCATGACTTTTCACATGGTTGTGCAAGAGTAAATTATTCGTTTGCCTTCGAAAAAAGTTTATTATTCGGTCTTTGTTTTCACTAATTTTTGTCGTTATTACAAGAGTTAGTATGTTGATCGGCGCACTTTCAAATCTTTCCAGGATATCTTTGCAAGAGTTGATGATGATATTCGATTTATCAAACAAAATGTCCCTGCTTGGGCGCCAAATTTGTCACAAATAACCTGAGTCTCCGTTTCCATATATTTTCGACGAAGACCTAGGACATTAATTGGATTATATAAAGCTACACGATTTCATGACTTTTCACATGGTTGTGCAAGAGTAAATTATTTGTTTCTCTTCGAACAAAGTTTATTAGTCGGTCTTCGTTTCCACTAATTTTTGTCGTTATTACAAGAGTTGGATTGTTGATCGACGCACTTTTAAATCTTTTCAGGATATCTTTGCAAGAGTTGATGTTGATATTCGATTTATCAAACAAAATGTCCCTGCTTGAGCGCCAAATTTGTCAAAAATAACCTGAGTCTCCGTTTCCATCTTTTATCGAAGTTATTTTGATAAGAAACACCGATTTCTATAGGAGTTGGAATGAAACTAACCAACATGATATGAGCTCGATTTTTAAAGAGAAATCAGATTCCGAAAACCTCACATCGATATCTTGAACCGTTTAAAAGGATGGAATTGAATTTTGTTGCATCATTGTCAATAAGTTTTTTATGATTCATATATTGTAATCGTCTCTATTGCTCTCTTTATTTTCCTAGACTAACTCGATAATATTGTCTTCAGTTGAAAATATTAGAAAAAAAAACTAGACGTGACTAACGAGGTCTCTTGGACAATAGAACAGTTATCTCTGTGAAATATCTTCAGATCATTGGAATGCAGTTAGTGATTGACGGTGAGTGACGAAACTATGGCATTAATGCACAACAATAAGGGCCCCAAATCGGATCCCTGTGGTACTCCAGATGTTTAGTAACGTATTGATTGTTCTCAAGTATGATTGTATTAAAACAACAATAAAAACCCTTGTACTTGCGCCACTTTGTTCCTCAGTTCCAGTTCCTGCTTCAGCTTTTCTATCTGCTTCATGTAGTCCTTCTCGGACTTGTGGAAGAGTTTGTCCATTTTCGAAACACATTTTTGCAAGACGAAAACTTTTTCCTCGGGCACAATGTTGTGTTTGCTGCTGTGGTTCGACAGGGAGTGTTCTATTTGTTTCCGCAAGGCCACGATTTCGTTGGACATCCTGTAGGAAGGGTGTTTGATGTTATTTTGAAAATTTTTGCATCGATTTTCCCCGAGTTTCAAGACTTATTTTGATATTAATTTATGCCGATTTTCATAGTGATAAGTTCCCAATATGATTGTCGATCTTAATGAACACCTAGTAGACGGTATAATATTGTCTGTTCACTTGAAAAAATTGTTAATAACCTATATTGTTGAAACAATTTTAATCACTTACGTTGAGTTATATATTTGCTCCACGCATATTCCATACCCACTGAAGAAAGCTGGGTGAATATTTGTTAACCGCACTCCAACGAGTTGAAAAGGTGGTACCAAGGTATATTTTAGCCTCCTGTACACTAATCCCAAGTCAAAACACACAAAAATTAGTTATCCTGCAACTAAAACACCACACACACTTACTTTTACTTGTTTTCTGCAATTCTTAGCAAAAAATACTAGAATATTCTGAACACTTTGTGATAGTGGCAAAAGTACAAAAAACTTTGCCCTTCAAACATTCAAAAAAACTCATCGAGGAACGAGCAAGAAAAGAACTGAATACTTTGTGATAGTGGCAAAAGTTCCAAAAATATCACTCTTCAACACTTTTAAAAACTCATCGAGGATCTAGCACGAAGGGAACTGAACACTTTGTGATAGTGGCAAAAGTACAAAAAACTTTGCCCTTCAACACATTTAAAAAAACTCATCGAGGAACGAGCAAGAAAAGAACTGAATACTTTGTGATAGTGGCAAAAGTTCCAAAAATATCACTCTTCAACACTTTTAAAAACTCATCGAGGATCTAGCACGAAGGGAACTGAACACTTTGTGATAGTGGCAAAAATACAAAATACTTTGCCCTTCAAACATTCAAAAAAACTCATCGAGGAACGAGCAAGAAAGGAACTGAATACTTTGTGATAGTGGCAAAAGTTCCAAAAATATCACTCTTCAACACTTTTAAAAACTCATCGAGGATCTAGCACGAAGGGAACTGAACACTTTGTGATAGTGGCAAAAGTACAAAAAACTTTGCCCTTCAACACATTTAAAAAAACTCATCGAGGAACGAGCAAGAAAAGAACTGAATACTTTGTGATAGTGGCAAAAGTTCCAAAAATATCACTCTTCAACACTTTTAAAAACTCATCGAGGATCTAGCACGAAGGGAACTGAACACTTTGTGATAGTGGCAAAAATACAAAATACTTTGCCCTTCAAACATTCAAAAAAACTCATCGAGGAACGAGCAAGAAAGGAACTGAATACTTTGTGATAGTGGCAAAAGTACAAAAAACTTTGCCCTTCAACACATTTAAAAAAACTCATCGAGGAACGAGCAAGAAAAGAACTGAATACTTTGTGATAGTGGCAAAAGTTCCAAAAATATCACTCTTCAACACTTTTAAAAACTCATCGAGGATCTAGCACGAAGGGAACTGAACACTTTGTGATAGTGGCAAAAATACAAAATACTTTGCCCTTCAAACATTCAAAAAAACTCATCGAGGAACGAGCAAGAAAGGAACTGAACACTTTGTGATAGTGGCAAAAGTTCCAAAAATATCACTCTTCAACACTTTTAAAAACTCATCGAGGAACGAGCAAGAAAGGAACTGAATACTTTGTGATAGTGGCAAAAGTTCCAAAAATATCACTCTTCAACACTTTTAAAAACTCATCGAGGATCTAGCACGAAGGGAACTGAACACTTTGTGATAGTGGCAAAAGTACAAAAAACTTTGCCCTTCAACACATTTAAAAAAACTCATCGAGGAACGAGCAAGAAAAGAACTGAATACTTTGTGATAGTGGCAAAAGTTCCAAAAATATCACTCTTCAACACTTTTAAAAACTCATCGAGGATCTAGCACGAAGGGAACTGAACACTTTGTGATAGTGGCAAAAATACAAAATACTTTGCCCTTCAAACATTCAAAAAAACTCATCGAGGAACGAGCAAGAAAGGAACTGAATACTTTGTGATAGTGGCAAAAGTACAAAAAACTTTGCCCTTCAACACATTTAAAAAAACTCATCGAGGAACGAGCAAGAAAAGAACTGAATACTTTGTGATAGTGGCAAAAGTTCCAAAAATATCACTCTTCAACACTTTTAAAAACTCATCGAGGATCTAGCACGAAGGGAACTGAACACTTTGTGATAGTGGCAAAAATACAAAATACTTTGCCCTTCAAACATTCAAAAAAACTCATCGAGGAACGAGCAAGAAAGGAACTGAACACTTTGTGATAGTGGCAAAAGTTCCAAAAATATCACTCTTCAACACTTTTAAAAACTCATCAAACTAGCACGAAAGGAACTGAACATTTTGTGATAGTGGCAAAAGTTCAAAAAACTTCGCCCTTCAAAACATTTAAAAACTCATCGAGGAACGAGCACGAAAGGAACTGAAACTTTGTGATAGATATTATTTTTTTCCGCTACAAGGTGTTGAAAAAAAGTACATGTTAGAGCGTGTGTGCTTTTTTAGTCAAAAGAACAAATTTGATGTTTTTAATAGCAGAAATTTGATATTTCAAATGGTGAGCATTTACGAAACAAGCATTTTGACTTCGGATTATTGTTCACAAAGCCAAAATACGTGAGTACATTCAAAATTTTTTTAACTCGTTGGAATAATGCGGTATTATTGTTCCTGAAAACTGGTATAGGACCTATAAAAATACGTCTGATTAAGATAGAAACATAATGTGCTGAAGTTGGAAAAAAAGAAGAAAATATCTTCAACCTAAAATTGGGTCGCTGACAGAGAAAAAACTGAAACAAATGAGCATCGAACGACTTCTTTAAAGTAGCGACCTCATCTTGGCAGTAGTTTTGGGACTTGAATAAACAGACAATAATATTTCCAACCTACTAGGTTT
Organism: Chrysomela aeneicollis; assembly: GCA_029955515.1. Taxonomy (NCBI): domain Eukaryota; kingdom Metazoa; phylum Arthropoda; class Insecta; order Coleoptera; family Chrysomelidae; genus Chrysomela; species Chrysomela aeneicollis. The sequence goes on along the minus strand of JARUHQ010000021.1, from coordinate 11,253,761 downwards.
CCATTTCTTTAGACGTTTGAAATTTTCTGACATGAAAATTTGGCCCCATAGTTTCTGGACAACCTGTATATTAATTGAACAGTCAAGCATCTGATGGGAGCAAAGAACTCGAAAATCTGTTCCACCCGAGTGCTGTTGAGAAAATTCAAAGAACCTTATGCACTGTTGCTGGATTATGTCGGAAAGGCGGTAAATCTCCTTGTCTTTCTCTCTCTTGTCCTCGTCGTATTCGAGCTTCATTTCGCGCAGGCGCATATCCGAATCCGCCCTGATTTCCTCGATTTTCAATTTATAATTTTCTTCGACCTGGTCGATTTGACATTCGAAGGATTGTTGCATTTTACGCAGTTGCTCGCTTTGGGACTTCCTCAGCAGTTCCAATTCTTTTACATGCTCTTCGGCACTTTTTCTTTGCATCAATTCACTTTGTTCCTGTATGGTGAATAAATCATTAGAAATTGCAAAATTATACTAAAAATAAAGGCAAATATTCTCTTCATCCACTTTGATTCTAATATTTTATTGATCATAAAGAGTATATTTCGAATTAAAAAAAAAAAATCAGGTAAAAATATGGGGAGACGCAGCTTGTATTTCTTCGTACATACCTTGCTGGAGTTTTCATAATTCGATTTCGTTTTCAAGGTCTTGATTACCGATTTGAGTTCGTTATTTTGACTCAAAGTTTCAGTCAGTCTCATTTGTAGGGATTCTATGGTTTTTTTCCAGTCCGCACAAATAAAGTGAGTGTCTTTCAGAGGAAATTTGCTATCCTGATGATTATCCTACGAAATGAATATAAAATTCGAAGGACATAGTTTTGTGAAATTTCTGATTTCATTTTCATCAAATGCTTGGATTCAAAAAATTTTGGCAACAAGAATTTTGTATCAAAACGTCGACTTACTGGAGCTTTATTCGATGTGATATCAACTGTATCATCTTCTTCCACATCAACTCGCTCTATTGACTCTGAAATTCACTAGATACATTAGAAAATCAAACTTTAATGCATGCTGAAGAATATGAGAAGTGAACTATTGAAAAAAAAAGTTGAAAGAAATCAGATGGAAGTATTTTTGAGTCTACCGAAGAAAAGGAAATTGTAGCAAACAAAATTCGGTTATTTCCAATAATAAGTCACCGGAATGTTTTTGAGGACTCTGTTGCAGTTATCTGGGAACTTTGGATGTCATAAGAGGGGTGAGTTGAAATTTTTCGAATAAGCCATTGATTGAAGTATAAAAATATAATTTTTGAAGCAACTGAAAGTCACCGCAGTGGTATGATCCTAGAATCCCCGATATTTTCTTTTTCGGAAGTTAAGAGTGAAATAAATAACATGACATCAAAACGACTCAACTGATTCGCTCTGCGTTATCCTTTGACGTTCTTTCATTCCTAGTAGCGCCCGACTTCTCCCCTGCATCACCGCGACCCATGGAATTGACAGCGATGGATGTGGCACTTGTATCTGTCAAATCGCACCAAGAGCTGTCTTCATGAACGCCATCATTGGCCGGCGTGTTAACCTTCTCATTTACAACGTCACAAGTACCTTCAGATAACAGTAGTAAATCATTCAACAGATGGCGATTACTAACCAAAATGACAATTGAAGTACGAGCGCGAGTAGAACACTGTACTTTATCTACAACTGTATACTATTGAAAATCGAGGATGATATACTTGATAGTTGTAGATGAAGTTAGTTTATTTGTCGTCATCAGCATATAAGACATTTGACAGCACATTTTTGGTTGGTTCTTCCGTCACAGAATGTCAAAGTCATCGATTTATAAATAATGCAAGGAATAAGAGGACTAACAATAGTTCCTTGCGGAACACCAACAATTCTTCGGGTGTTTTTGCATACTGTGCATTCAGAGAAACTGTCCCGAATGCTGTTCGATATTGAATATTGATTTATTATGTTGATGAAGTGTGTTTTCAGTCCCTATACAAAATTTTTTTTACCCATCAAACGTTTCCCCTGGGAATTCTCGTAACAAGCCATCTTCATCCCTTGCAATTGGGGTACAAAGTATGCACCGGTTGCGGATGAGTTAAACGGGGATGGTTTTTTCCACAGGGCGTTTTTGATCGACGACAAGGGTTGCGGCATTTGGTCCAGATCTCCGCCAGGGATTGGGAAGCTGCTGTTCGGGTAATTCACATGCACGAAGTTCATCTGAAATGACATCTTCAGCACGAAATCCATTCGCGACAAAATGAGAAAGAGAAGCTTTCGAGGACGAAGTGTACCATCACCCCCGAAGCTGTGGACGGGACAGGTGGCCCCCGCCGCCAGCTGTGACTGAATCCGTTGGCGCTCACCTCGCCGTCGGGTCGATCGGCCTCCGGAAAGGGCGGCAAAGGGCCGATGGGCGGCCGCCGATCGAAGGGCGGCAGCACGCGATTCTCGCCCATCTGGCGAGCCAGCTCCGCCAAGTACCTGTTGCGCTCGCCCTTCTCCGACGTGGTGGCGCTCAGTTTCTCCAGCCACGACCGGTAGAGGGCCAGGCGAGCGTTCGAGTCGACCAGCGGCACGAATTGTTTGATCACTGACAGGGTCTGGGTGGAAGAGGTTAATAAGTTTTCGGTAAAACTTCGTTTATCGCACTCCTATGAGTTCGGAAAAATTTTTTGGTGGAACTTACGTATTCTGACCTCCTGATCACGAATCTCAAGTCAAAACGCGGCGGTCTCAAGTATTTTCGGAGATACGGCCCCATTTTGTCTCAAAAATGTACCATTTGACATCTCAAATTTCTGCTAATAAAAACACACAAAATTAATTCTTCTTTGAGCCAAAACATCACACATGCTCACATTCACTTGTTTCCAGCACTTTTTTACATAAAAAACTGTTATTTTCACAAAAATTCGCTCTTCTTCAAAACGTGAACAAAATAGTAATTTACGTAACAAGTCCGGAAAATACTGTTTTTTTGGATGAGTGGACAAAATTCAAGGACGAGCGTAGCGAGTCCTGGAAGTCTGCGAGTCCAAAAAAACTGTTTTCGGGCGTGTTGCGTACACAATTTTTTCGGCAACCGTGTAGAATAACAAATCAAAGAAACACATTTCTTTATTAGAACAAAATTTCGAACATTTCAATTCTTATTTATATTAATATTTATATTAAAATTAGAACAATTGTTAATATTGAATGGTGCCTTTTGTTGAAGTCAGAACAAGAAGGTAAAGTTTCCGTTTCACATTGATTGTTTTCATCTGATAATTTTTGAATGTTAGCTAATTTTATGTCAGATAGCTGTCAGTCGTTATTTTGCTGCTATGGTAATGATCAACTGAATTTATCAAAACCATACTACCAAGATTTTCATATTTACAATGACAACAACGATGTGATTCTTCCCGGCCTAGTCCGGGAAGTACGTACTTCCCGGACTAGGCCGGAAAAATGCCACTGTAATGATGCCAAATTTTGTCAATATATTTTATCGTCCAGAAAAACTTATGAATGAATCGTTACGAGTTCGATAACAGGTACCAGCAAATATTCGTTTAAGTGCGGCCACCTGTTTTTAATATTTATATGGGTCTCTAGGTCGTCTCGGCTCGAAATATAAACAAATTCGATGTCTCCGGCCGATATTTCCTATAAGTACCAAGCTATGTTTATACTCAAGGAAAGTTTTATTTCATGAAAGAATGTACGAATTAGATGCATTTATTATGATGGCAATGTCGTCTACAAGGATTTTAAAGATTATTAAGAATAATCATATGTTATATTATAATGAGATTGAAGTATGATATAGAATATAAACATTTCATAAATACGAGGCACAATACGATATACGACTATAGGATGGACTTACCAGCTTGGTGAAACACTTTGGAACTGAAGAATATAGTCTGAATAGAGTCACTCGAAGTCATTGAAGGGAGGATCATTCGAGAAGAGGAAATTGGGGAACCAATAGGAACGTTAGTTTTGTTTACACTTCAAGTAAGCTCGTGTATACTTTATGGGCATAACATCTGCAGCCGTAAAAATTAATTATCCCAGTAACCTTCAACCAACTTATGTTTATATTAACTTAATCGAAGATTAATGGAAAAAGCGCAAAAATATAAGATTTATGTCTGAAATAGTTTATATTAAATGCTCTTAACATGACCATACTTTTAGAATAATTTACATTTGGCAAAAAACGACATGAACCACTAATTAGAGTAATTAGCGGGGATGGGAGGTTCCTATAATTTTCTCATGAGAAGTTCCTATAAATTCTCTGAAACTAGAATCAGAAGTCAGAGCAGTTCCAAGATCCAACAGTTAAGCTCTCAACTCCAGACAATGTTCCTCAGTTCGTAATGTCAGTGCCGCCCTCGTAAAGTGTGTTACAAGTGAACGTGAATTTGCAGAACAGTGAAAGATGGATTTCCATCAGACAGTTCGGTTTTCGTCAATTAAATAAAAGTATTGTGCCGGTATTCAGTTCAATTCACGTAAGTTCTATAGTTCAGGAAACATCTCGAAAGTTACTATAATTGTGATCAACCATCAAACATGTAAGAAATCTTATTTATATTGCCGACTTTGCCTGTCTAATTGATTCAAATGCTAAAAATAGATATTTGTACTCTGAGATAAGTGTGTTTATGTCTACATCCACTATTCTTTCTCCTGCTTAAAAATTCACGAACCCAGTTTAAGAAGTAATATTGTTATCACCCTGTATAGGCCAACTTGAATAAAGCAGGGTGTCATAACACCACTTTCTCAAAAAAAAATCGTCTGGAAAGTACGTACTTTCCGGACGGTTGCCGAAAAAATCTTTTTTCACTGATTTTCTGGTTATTTTTATTTGAGATGTTGGCAACGTCTTACCATGAGCCAAACAATCACGTTGCCAACATCATAAATGCAAATTACCAGAAAATCAGTGTAAAAAGGTTGTTTTGTTTACATTTCAAAGAAGGGTGAATTTTTTGAAAAAATAATAGTTTTTTCTGCTGAGAAGTGTTGGAAACAAGTAAATACATGCGTGTATAGTGTTTTGGTTCAAAGAAGGGTGAATGTTGTGTATTCCTAATAGCAGAAATTTGACATGTCAAATGGTGCATTTTTGAGACAAAATGGGGCCGTATCTCCGAAAATACTTGAGACCGCCGCGTTTTGACTTCAGATTCGTGATCAGGAGGTCAAAATACGTAAGTTCCACCAAAAATTTTTCCGAACTCATAGGAGTGCGATAAACGAAGTTTTACCTGGCGGAACTCCAGGTCCAGCAAGTGGTGGTTTTGGGTGCGCTTTTCGCGCATCTCGGTTTTTCTTCGCAACTTTTTTCGCTTAGAAAAAGCGGTCGACTACCGGAAGATTTCCTGGAAGCATCGTTCTCTGAATCCGGACGAGTTTTCGTATTGAAAGTCGGAGTTGTCACACGAGTGAATAACACGAATAATTTGATCAATGGGCGTCTGACATTTTTTCTGTCATATATGTCATACGACAGTTTTTTCAATCATCCATGGGAACATTTCCAGAACACAGGGTGTTATTTTCCACGACCCTTATTTGATAGAATATGCGTTCGAATCCTAGTATAGGTGCCTAGCCAAAAGTTGGAATTTTTTTTTCTAATAAATACGCTCGCAGATACGGAAAAACTACAAGAGACCGAAAAGATCCTGAAAGAATCATACATTTGTACGAAGATTTTTGTGCGTTCGTTGTGCTACCTGTACTATTGATGATTCTGACTTATGTTTCAGAATATATCACCCCGTTCTTTAGTCAAAACGATAACGGTCGTATCAAGAATGATCAAAACAGTCAAGTAGTAGTTATTTTTTTCCGGTTATCAACGAAAGCATTCCAAATTTCGAACCAACATTTTGTCGAAATTTATTGCGCCACTTCAAAATCGTCACTTTTTTCGAAATTTTAGACAGACATATGTAGCAAAAAAGTTTCACAATCCGAGCTAGTAGGATTAAATATTTTCAGGGTCAAAATTGATGACCTTTAGCAACCCACATCTCGCAAAAAAATCATACAGGGTGCTAGAAGAATGCAAGGAAATATACATTTGAAACAATATAAGCAGGTGAACAATAAGGAATGCCACGAAAATTATTTCTCGTGAATAATAAACATTTATTCGATAAGTATCCTCATTTTATTAGCACTAACATTGACATAACATGAAGAATGTTGAACAAAATGAATGTGTACCTAGGTACAATAATAATAATAATAAAATCAAAAATTAAACTGAGTTCAATATTTTTTGTATATTTTTTGTTTATCACATTTTTTTTCTTGTATGAAATCGAATTCATACATTTTCATCGCATATCAGTTAATCACAGTTTTAAAATATTAAGAATCATACCGGGTGGTCTTCAAATGAAAAGGGCTAAATCTAATTTCTTCTCCAATATCATCGATATTATTCAAAGACACAGTGTGAATCAGTACTATTATATCTTTCAGAATATACAGGCTGTCCATTTTTCGAGTGACATTATAGGGGATCTCGCTTATCTTAAAAAATACGAAGTTGCTTAAATTGGGACAAAGTTATTGTGCAGTTTCGTGCTGAATAATAAACTTTTGTTAAATTTTTTATCCAATAGATAGGTTCGATAATTGTTCAGCATAAAAATGCGCAACTTATAATAACTGAGATTCCCATGGTGGGGCTGGAAAAACTGGCACCCTGTATATACGAGCAACTGTGCGAATTTGCTTTGAACGAAAATAAGACAGGGGATTTCAACAATTTCTTCATGAACGATATAAAAATCTTTCGAAAACAGCTTTTAGCTGTGGCACCTACTGAAACATAAAAAAATGCCGGTCTCTCAACTGACTTCGTAAAGATTATGCTGATAATAAAGATTCTGCCATGCTGAATGCAAGTCTTCCGCCTTTCTTCTATATAGACTGTTTTATATCATACAATATTTGCAAACATTCAACAACACCATTAAATTCACTTTCTTCAGGTTGGTCACAATTCTTTTTCCGGAAGAACTTCTTCATTGGTGTCGGCCACATCACTAGAGTTGGGAGGTCATTACGTGTTAGTCAGCTGCTAAGAAACTACCAATCGAAAACAACAAGAAGGTGGAAAAGTTGGAAATTAACACAACAATTAATATTCGAAGTTTGATCGCAGTACTTTGTTCAGAGGTTAACCGGTCACTTTAAGACACCAACTGAGGGAAACTATTATTTCTTTCTGGATTCTTGGAAAACATCAGACTATATCGATCACCGAAATCCTAAACGAAACGCTGAAAAAACCGGTCAACTCCAACGTGAGAACCACCACCAGAGGGCGCGGCTAAAAAACCGACAGACATACGAATTGAAAGCTTCCTTCAGTTGATGAAAAGTGTTACGGTGAACCGCAAAAATCCTCTAAAAATATCTACAAGTGTGAGTTGGAAATTTGTTCGCAGTACTTTGTTCAGAGGTTAACCGGACACTTTAAGACACCAACTGAGGGAAACTATTATTTCTTTCTGGATTCTTGGAAAACATCAGACTATATCGATCACCGAAATCCTAAACGAAACGCTGGAAAAACCGGTCAACTCCAACGTGAGAACCACCACCAGAGGGCGCGGCTAAAAAACCGACAGACATACGAATTGAAAGCTTCCTTCAGTTGATGAAAAGTGTTACGGTGAACCGCAAAAATCCTCTAAAAATATCTACAAGTGTGAGTTGGAAATTTGTTCGCAGTACTTTGTTCAGAGGTTAACCGGACACTTTAAGACACCAACTGAGGGAAACTATTATTTCTTTCTGGATTCTTGGAAAACATCAGACTATATCGATCACCGAAATCCTAAACGAAACGCTGAAAAAACCGGTCAACTCCAACGTGAGAACCACCACCAGAGGGCGCGGCTAAAAAACCGACAGACATACGAATTGAAAGCTTCCTTCAGTTGATGAAAAGTGTTACGGTGAACCGCAAAAATCCTCTAAAAATATCTACAAGTGTGAGTTGGAAATTTGTTCGCAGTACTTTGTTCAGAGGTTAACCGGACACTTTAAGACACCAACTGAGGGAAACTATTATTTCTTTCTGGATTCTTGGAAAACATCAGACTATATCGATCACCGAAATCCTAAACGAAACGCTGGAAAAACCGGTCAACTCCAACGTGAGAACCACCACCAGAGGGCGCGGCTAAAAAACCGACAGACATACGAATTGAAAGCTTCCTTCAGTTGATGAAAAGTGTTACGGTGAACCGCAAAGAACCCCTAAAAATATCTACAAGTGTGAGTTGGAAATTTGTTCGCAGTACTTTGTTCAGAGGTTAACCGGTCACTTTAAGACACCAACTGAGGGAAACTATTATTTCTTTCTGGATTCTTGGAAAACATCAGACTATATCCATCACCGAAATCCTAAACAAAACGCTGGAAAAACCGGCCAACTCCAACGTGAGAACCACCACCAGAGGGCGCGGCTAAAAAACCGACAGACATACGAATTGAAAGCTTCCTTCAGTTGATGAAAAGTGTTACGGTGAACCGCAAAAATCCTCTAAAAATATCTACAAGTGTGAGTTGGAAATTTGTTCGCAGTACTTTGTTCAGAGGTTAACCGGACACTTTAAGACACCAACTGAGGGAAACTATTATTTCTTTCTGGATTCTTGGAAAACATCAGACTATATCGATCACCGAAATCCTAAACGAAACGCTGGAAAAACCGGTCAACTCCAACGTGAGAACCACCACCAGAGGGCGCGGCTAAAAAACCGACAGACATACGAATTGAAAGCTTCCTTCAGTTGATGAAAAGTGTTACGGTGAACCGCAAAGAACCCCTAAAAATATCTACAAGTGTGAGTTGGAAATTTGTTCGCAGTACTTTGTTCAGAGGTTAACCGGTCACTTTAAGACACCAACTGAGGAAAACTATTATTTCTTTCTGGATTCTTGGAAAACATCAGACTATATCCATCACCGAAATCCTAAACAAAACGCTGGAAAAACCGGTCAACTCCAACGTGAGAACCACCACCAGAGGGCGCGGCTCAAAAACCGACATATATACGAATTGAAAGCTTCCTTCAGCTGGTGAAAAGTGTTACGGTGAACCGCAAAGAGCCCCTAAAAATATCTACAAATGTGAGTTGGAAATTTGATCGCAGTACTTTGTTCAGAGGTTAACCGGTCACTTTAAGACACCAACTGAGGGAAACTATTATTTCTTTCTGGATTCTTGGAAAACATCAGACTATATCCATCACCGAAATCCTAAACAAAACGCTGGAAAAACCGGTCAACTCCAACGTGAGAACCACCACCAGAGGGCGCGGCTCAAAAACCGACATATATACGAATTGAAAGCTTCCTTCAGCTGGTGAAAAGTGTTACGGTGAACCGCAAAGAGCCCCTAAAAATATCTACAAATGTGAGTTGGAAATTTGATCGCAGTACTTTGTTCAGAGGTTAACCGGTCACTTTAAGACACCAACTGAGGGAAACTATTATTTCTTTCTGGATTCTTGGAAAACATCAGACTATATCCATCACCGAAATCCTAAACAAAACGCTGGAAAAACCGGCCGACTCAAACGTGAGAACCACCACCAGAGGTCGCGGCCCAAAAACCGATAGACATACGAATTGAAAGCTTCCTTCAGCTGGTGAAAAGTGTTACGGTGAACCCCAAAGATCCCCTAAAAATATCTACAAATGCGAGTTGGAGCCGAGTTGTGCCCGAGATTCAAGTTGAAGCCAAGAAAAACCGCGCCATAGACGTTATTGACTGTTTACCAACATGTTCAAGTACTCCACGACGAACACCCTGAGGATTTTGTTGAGGTTCTCGACGGTGTTCATGTCCACGATGTCTCTGTTGTCCGCAGGGGTGTGCCACTCATTGGGAAAGGGGTTGGAGATGAGGTGCAACACGGGGACATCTGAAAAAGTAGTTTTTTTTAGGTTAGGATTTGACCATGAGCGCCAAGGTGAAGGGAAGAAGAAGGGGGATTGTTTCAATCCCGGGTATTCAACGGTGGCTGCTCACCTTTCTCCAAGAATGGTATATGATCGTCTTCGATGTAGCCGAAGAAGTTTTTTCTAACGAAATATCTGTGATTTCGATTTTTCAGTAATCCCAACTGTGCTAGTTTATCTTCGATGTCGGCGAGCTTCAGGAACCTGTGAAAAAACAGCATGTAGTTAAGTTTTCTTTCCCCTTATTTCTCTCCCATCTTTTCCCCCCATTCAAACGTAGCGAGTGCAGGAAATGTACTTTCCAACGAGTTTTGTACGCTATTTTCCCTGCGACCATAAAAATTTTCTTTTGATTTCTCTGGAAGTGATAATTAATATTTCCTTATTGGGCGACAACTAAAAGATTTTTCGACCATTCAAGATGTCAATTACTGTCTTTTATTGGAAAAATTAATTTTAATCGATAACTAAAAGAAACATCTTCGATTGGTAACAATGATGACATTGAAATATTTAAAATCTGACACACAAGCGTTGAGCTCAGGTGAGACGCAACCTCTCAATTCTGACTCATCATTATATCTTCCACTATACACGACTGATGATCTTGTTTTCTGCGGGTGATAAAAACCACAATTTGCGACTACAAAGTACAGCTTGCACTTTTCAGTTACCTTCACTGCCTACTTTAGGTCCCTGCTTGGGCGCCAATTTGTAAAACTCTTTTTCGGTGAATGAAGATCGCTGAAAAACACTGCTTTATATATATATTTCTCGGATAATGTCGCCAAGCTTCCATCTTATGGTTTGCCCCCTCAGCTGTGTTCTCTGCTTGCTAGTTTTCTCTCAAACAGGTCTGTGGTCCATGTAGTGGTCGATGGAGTTTCATCTGATACTCTACTCATAAATGCTGGTGTTCCGCAGGGATCAATTTTAGCACCAACACTATTTCTACTTCACATCAACGATTTGTTGGAAACAACTTCATGTCCTATACACAGCTTCGCGGATGAGAGTACCCTCCATACCGCTTTCTCTGCCAGGGCTCCTATATCGGCCCGTCGAACCAGAAATGAACGAGGAAGAAATGTTAACAAAATAAATGTAGACTTAGCAACAATTCTCGAGCGGGGATCTAATAACCTGGTAGAATTCAATGCAAACAAAACACGAGCCATGTATTTTGTCTAAAAATGCCGATCTCACTGTGCCCAACATAATTCAGTTAAGAGTAACCATACCATTGAAGTCATCCATTTCGATGCTTGGCGTTACTATCATCAATAACCATTCTTGGGAAAATCAAGTGAGGTCCATTGTCAGAAGTGCATCCCAAAAACTTGGTTTTCTGTTTCGAGCCAAGAGCTATTTTACTCCCAGTCAGCTGCTTATGATCTCTAAGGTACAGATTCGACCTGTCTTGGAATACTCTTTCCATATTTGGAGTGCGGCACCTAAACATATCCTGAAACTATTGAATTCTGTTCAAGAACGGGCAATTCGTCTCGTCGGTGATGTCTCATCGCTTACAAACTCGCTCACTTCTCTGGAACACCGTAGAAAAGTTGGCGATGCTCTTCTGAAATATCAACAATCATTCATCCATTAGCAGTCTCTTCGAGATGAACCCTTCAAGTTCAGTCTTCACCCCCCTTCGTGGTTACTTTAGAGACCTGCAGAACGTCCCTTTCCAAATACTCGTTCATCCAACGAACATCGAGACTTTGGAACTCATTGCCTAGGGAGGTGTTCCCCGAGGCATACCATCTCCAGAAATTTAAGAAGAACACCAACTCCTACCTTCTTTCCCTTGGTTCTCACGATGTTCTCTGAACATTACAGGATATCCCTTTTCGTGAGAACCAGAGAACATAAAATAAAATCATTTCACTCCAGTAATTTGGTTGGCGTGATTCATGACCGAGAACGCCAGGTGGTGTCAAAAATCGATTATATTTTCCGTGCAAACAAAAATAATTGAGTAACCCACAGCTGAAATAGTAGAGGAAGGTTACAATCATCACCTGAAACATGGAGCTAGACACGAATAATAATAAAAAATGATCGTAGGCACAAAACTCGTCGGCAACAAAGTGCTCTGAAGCCGGGGTATCCCAAAGAAACCACTCCGCCCTCACCACCGTTGCGTATCCTCGAAGGAGTTGAGGAACCTGGTGCCCTTGTGGCCGATGAGATCGAGCAACACCAGCACGTCGATGCGCTGCAGCTCGCTGACAGCGCCGTCGCGACGTCCGGCGCCGTGGTAGCGCTCCGCCAGATGGCGCGCCCCGTAGATGGAGTCCTGAGGGCCCCACCTGACGAACGCCTCTTCGCCGTCGAAGAAGACCAGCTTGAGGTTGAGGCGAGCGTCGGTGCGCAGGCGTCCCAGCTCGGACGCCAGCGTCGCGGCGAGGTTGAGCATCATGGCGCAGGGTACGGCCGAATCGGTGGCGCCTTGAAACGGGGATTATTTTCCCTTGGTGATAGATCATTATGGAGGGAGGAATACTTTTTTCTACAAACGGTTCATTCAAATCTCGACACAAATTTGACGTTTTCCGAGGAATATGTCATTTAGTGACAGCATTGCCGCTCGTGCGGGGAAATAATGTCATTAAGTGACAGCATATTTGCGCTGCTCGCATTTAGAGTTGTTGGAAACAAACTTATCATTATGTTGCATGATGGAAAATAATAGTGACAAAGAATTATCTAACATCTCCTGATGGAGCACAACATTGTAAATTTGAACCTCCTACCAGATGAATCGAAGAAAAGTATGAACTATGATTTGATAGATTCATGACTTGTCGTATTTCTCAAAAACACCTGTCCGTTGAATATAAAGAAAAAATAATCTTTTTGGTTCACAATGTAACTGTGGGATAGAAATAAGTTTTCAAGTAGCCTCAATAGCCATCGGGTTCAAAGCGCGACTTCTCAAGCCGCCTGACCGGATTCGATCCTTGGACAGGACAATTCTTTTTTAATCTATGAGTCATTTTCACTTCTTTTCTGTTAGAAATTGTATTAATTATTGGATTGAATTTCAATATAATAGTGAATAATCAATGAAATCTATGATTTAGATGAAGAATATTATAAAATGTAAGTTAATTGAATAAAGTATCGAGTTTTCTTGTCTAGGAACTGTGTTTGTAGAAAAATATTGTGTGTATTTCGAACGCAAAATGTCTTGCCGTTATCGAAATATTATATGCACAAATAGCTATATATTTTTTTCACGAATTCAGTCATGGTAACGAATCTAGTTGAGGGTAACAGTCGATAAAAATATATAAAAACATAAAAATATTCACAATGTCATATAAAAACAATGCTAGTAATGAAATACAAGACGATCAACAATAAAAAACAGACACATTTATTCGAATACCATAAAAAGAGTGATAAAATATTTTTATCACAGATCCAGAATAACAGTCAAATATTCATCCTATTCAACTATAATAGGGTATATCTAGCAATAAAAATTTAGTGCCTATAAAGTGGATGACGCACCAATCAATGCAATCATTTTTCATTCATTGTTGCCAAATCTCACCATCAATCAAAGAAAATATCAGAAAGATTCTGTCGGGGTATTTGAGAATGTATTTCTTCCTGTGTTTGGACTTTTTGACATCTTCATTCTTATGAATAAAAGATACCATCAAATTGGACTGAAATGCAGGAAAGTCAAACAAAATGTTTTGACAAAACATTGGCCGCCATTATACCGCATATAGGCCATAATATTCGCAAGAGTCAGACAACTTTCAATTTTTCTTTAGTAGGTATTCAGAAAAAAACGTTAAAAGATCCAAGTCAATGGGCCACAAGTCGACTTTTAAACAACTTTTTTCGCGATCTTTGAAAATCCCCACTTTTTGTCTATTCCTAATTAATAAATTTTACAATATTGAAATATTACCGCCATATTGATTGACACCAGTCAAAATGGGTTTTGAAGTTTTCCATTATGAAGAAAAAAAAACCTTCTATCTTTCTTTGCACAAAATTATTATGATCAACTTATATTATGATCACTGGAACAAAAAACATTTCCTATTCCTGCAAGTGCAAATTAATTTCATGAAAAATAGTGTTCCTTTTCCTCATTCATTCTTTTCTTTCTAGGAATAAAAATAATTTATCTCTGTCTAGAACTAGATATTTTGATATAATAAATAATACAATTGACAAGTTCAGCCAGTGTTGACAGAGAAAAAATATGTCTGCCCTATATTGTCGTCTTTGTCATCAAGATTGCAACTTGAAATAATGAAAATGCTATGATTGAGACTAAAAGAAAGAAGATCCATATAACCTATTTATAATTGGTTTGTATTTCATGTAGTATTTTAGTTATTACGATTATTTCGAATATTTTGTGAGCATTGTAAGCTTACAATAATTATTGAATAATTCCAAACACATTCTTCTTCTCTTATTTTACGTCGCAATCATAACATTTTTGTTATTTCAAGTTGCAATATTGATGACAAAGACAACACTAGGGCAGACATATTTGTTGTGTTGTTAACCTGAATAGTTATTGTGCGATCAAATCTAACTTAGAAGAAAATATACGAAAATGTAGAATCGAGAATCGGCGCATCCACCATTCTGATGACGTACTACCTATAGAGGGATATTCTGCAACAACATTTTTGTATTGCTATGATATCCAATGTATTATTATTTCAATAGTTTGACCAGTATCTGAATTTGAATTACACTCAGAAATTTTTACCTGGTGCCCAATGGAATGTTAATTATAGGCGAGACATAAATATAGAAATGAAGTAATTTTTTATTATGAAATTATGGCCAGATACAAAATAATTTGTTCAACAAATTTGATTATGCTACTCAAATATTTCACGTCTTAATGAATATTTCCGACTTCAATCTGGCAACAGTGCAAGCAACAGCTTTCTACTTCTTTTTTTCGGACCCTAGGCTCAACCGAATTAAGTCCAAAAACTTGAAATCAACAAATGTAAATCAATTATTTTGAAATTTGAAATCAAATGGATAATTTCAGTAGTCATTCTAGACAGCAGGAATGTAATACTAGTTATTCAAACAATAATTTCATGAGAATCCCTTGGAAGTAAAATTCCTCATTGTCCTAAACTAACCAGTATTATATAGAGCACTCACCAACAAACACCTCATTTTCAAAATATTTGCTATCATAATGACAAGCCAACACCAGATATCTCTCAGACTCTGGGTTCAGAGTTGCAATGATATTCTTGAATGTCTTGGGGCCATGGGGAGTCTCACTTTCAAACTCATCGACATCAATGTGCCATTGCAGCTTCTGCAGCTCCTTCTTGATGTAATCAAACACCTTCTTATGGTTGGGGGTGCCCACAACCCTGGGTATGAGGATGTTGTCCAAGATTTCATTTGTATGGGCTATGTTGGAGAGACCAGTGATGTAGCGGATATTTGCATTGGACAGCTGGGTGGCTTGATGGTTCTTCTGAGCAAGCAAAAGGGGGGGATTAGGTGGGGAAATGTTGGTGTGCTTCACCTACCTGGAGAGTCTTCAACTGGGCCCCTTTTCCTTGTATGAATACAGATGCCAGGATGACTGACTTTACTAAAACAGACAACATTCTATGAATATTTCAATCAATTATGTCCAAATTTACATTCACGATGTGAAGCGAAAGTTGGTGAATTATTTGGTCACGTTCAATATTGAAATATTGCCTCTTTTCATGAGCGACAAGTTACAACACCAACAAATGAATCAGAAATCCCCGTTCTTTCAACTACTACTTTTGCTGATAACTTCCAACTTTGAAAATTGTGGTAAATGTTTGAAAACAAAAAACAGGTTTCACTGGTATCGTAGTCAGTGTAACTAACATATACTCTATGACTGCACTGACTGTGACTGTGTGACCAAAGATTAGTGGTTAAGTGTGACTGAGTGACTGCCATCAGTCAGTGGCCAGTGCCATCAACTGGCCGTCAGCTGATAAGTTTGAGGTTATGTCAATTTTCTTCTACTTCTTACCTTTTGTCACAAATAACCACAAATAACTCACAACACAATCACAAAAACAAGAGCCATCTTCCTGTCAATCCTGTCTATGCCAAAGTTTTTTTTCAAAATATTTGAACTGTTCAAAATATTCTTGACTTCTCGGTTCTCGAGTATAGTGTCAGAGAGAGAAATAAATAATCCTTATATAACCAAGTTGAAAAAATGTATTGTTTGAAAACATTTTTCACAGGTTTTGAAGCATGAATATCTATGTGGATTGAAGAGGTAGCCTTCTAGATTTGACATTAGCAAAATCGTTGATTACTCACCTTCGAAATCTATGTTTTTGAGCTAATCACAATCATAGATAATTAAATATGTCACAATCAATGGACATCAAAAATCAGTTATCGTTTGGCGATCTATATCAGGCAGGAAGTAGGGGGCCTCCATAGGGGGACCCGACAGGAAGCCCCGACAGGATGCCCCTACAAGGACCCCCGACAGGGAGCCTTAACAGAAGGCCCCGACAGGGAGACCTTCCAACAGAGAGACCCGACAGGGGACCCCAACAGAGGACCCCGGCAGGGAGCCCCGACAGAGTACCCCAACAGGAGGCCCCAACAGGAGGCCCCAACAGGGAGCCCCAACAGGGAGCCCCAACAGAGGGCCCAACAGGAAGCCCAGACAGCGAGCCCCGACAGGGAACCCAACAGGAGGCCCCAACAGGGAGCCCCAACAGGGAGCCCCAACAGAGGGCCCCGACAGGGGGCCCCAACAAAGGGCCCCGACAGGAGGCCCCAACAGGAAGCCCCGACAATAAGCCCCGATAGGGGGGCACGTCCGGAACTGATGAATGCAATATGAAAATTCACTCACCCTCGGGAAACAATTCTTCGAACCACCCCTGCTTGAGTAGTGATTTCCGAAAAAAACCTCTGGAAAGTGGTCTTGGAATTTTCTTTTTTTTATGGAAATCCATGCCATTATGATGCTGCTCGGTACCGAATAAAGCGCACTTCACAACGGTAACCAAATAATCCGCACTTCACACATTCACGGTAGTTAATCGGGTAAAGGAGAGCGCACTTCCGATGTCTATACCGTCAACGACAATCAACATTTGCTGCGAACATCCAAATTGTTCAAGCATCGCGGATATACTAAATAAATCATCCTAGCTATCGATATATGGTTCAAGAACAGTTATGTAACAATATGAATCAGAGAACAATACGAAAGAAGTATAATCTGTGTTATATGGAAAAGCGATATAACATCTGTATACCTCTTTTTTTGAGTATGAATCAATCATATCCAAGTCGATGAGAGCAGGCGACTATATATACCGAGTCTCGTTGAATTTCAAATTTGCAAAGGATTTTATAGATCATTTGAATTTCCTTAAAATTTCTAGCTTTTATGCGTTTCGAAGATACTTTCTATTCAACTGGGGAATCATTCAGAATTCTTCAGTAGTGGAATTATTCGAGATTAACCAAAATTCAAGAATAATGTGTACCTAAAATTATCGAGATTATTCCCGAATATTATTGAAATTCCAGGAAATTCCTTGGAATTAATTACTTTGAATTCCCCATTCGCAAATTACTGAACATATCGATATGATTAATAATTGATCGACATTTGTTAATTTTAAAATTCCGATAGGAAAATACTTTCTTTATAGACTTCTTTGGGATTCTTCGAATTGCTTCGAGGATGGAATTTCTTGTGGGGATATTCAATTCATTCTTGAATATTTCTGAAATTCCAACCATAGACATGATGCTTATATTATAGGTTCCATTCATATAGTTCTAAATATGATTCACGACAGTGGCCATTAGATTTTTATCTATCACCCCTCAAGGCCGCATCAACTCTCAAGGCCACCCTCTTCTCAAAGTCAACCAATGGGGGGAGGTCCAGAACCGGCGATAAACATTGACTGCTTCATATACATTAAGCATTATAAGTGCCAAAAGGGGGGTAACCATTTGGGTTGTATTTTAGAAATGGGGGAAACACGCCAACAAGTAAGCTCATACCTTAGATCATATATGCTTACGCTAGATCTGGCATCATGTAGTATTTGTTTGATATTAGAGCATAGAGGGGTCTGCCGTGGAAAGTACTATGATACCACGTGGTATAACACATTTGTATGGTCAAAAATTGAAACGACCAATCGATGCTCAGTACTTGCAATCGTATTGCCTTCAACGTCATCATGTACCGATGAATTAAAAGAAAAATAATAAGAAGCTCAGTTTTGTTTTTTCTATACCCATTTCGATCACACGACGACAGTATATTATATCCCATGGATATCCGTTCCATGTCCACCCTGGATCGAAGATGGACATCCATATCCAACAGTGGATTCGAAATGGATATCCTTACGAAAATATTTTATGATTAGTCATATAAATAAAATCCGATAAAAAGATACATGTGAAATAATATATATGATCCGTTTTTTCAAACAGAAAATCATTTGAATCAACTCCAAACAATCGGACACCCTTTTTCGAGCTCCACCAAATGGGGATCTAAGTTATTATATATACTTAGGTCGGTCAACTTAGGGCAAATATTTGCGCATTTTCATGATTATCTGAAAGAAAAATTGATGTGCCATTTTTAGATTTTGAATTTTATTGGAAAAAAAAAGGAAATTTTGTAAGAGGCAACTTTTTACAAAGATCCCGAATCTGTCATCGTATTTTCCGAGGCGTTCTTGATGTCAGAGATAGAGCAACTAAATTTTGGTTTTTCTTATGGGCGCCATATCATAGTTATTTATGTATTAAGGGAATTATGAGGGCCTTATAATTACCGATGGCAAAGTTTGCATCCCGAGGGCCTCTGGCCCGAGGGACAGCAATTGCCAGAGGTTATTAAGGCTCTATAATTCCCGTGGTACATAGATAATTTTATTTTTGACCGATTTTCATAACAATATGTCCATATTTAGAACGCAATAAATGTTTAAATTCATAACCTTTTTGGTATATTTGAATTAGGTAGCGTTGATTGTAGCATTGTTGGTTGTTGCTAGGTTGTCGCTATGTTACATGTTTACAAGCAAACTTATGTCTTTATCAATTAATGTTTTTCCGTTAAAAACGTGTTTATTTTTTACCACAAATCGACCATCTTTTTCTGATATAATGGAGGATATTATAAAAAAAGCGGAAAAAGCAAGACAATCATTACTTCCATCGAAAAGTGAAGCCCTATATCAAAAAAATACAACTTATATCTGAAGTGGCTGACACAGAGAAATGTTATGTCAAAAGATGCCAACGAAACTGTGTTTCTGGCATATTACATTATTATATTATTATATAAGGTACATTTATTATTTGTAATGACGTGAATAAGGAAAATATGTCTTAGTTTTCATTACATATAAACGTTTATAAGCATTTCTTGTATCATTTTCACCTGTAAAAGGTAAGAGGGAGTTTTTGAACCTTAATATCCCAAGGGAGTTATGACCCTCATTATAGATATCGTAACTATGACGATATAAGCTTATAATAATGTCACTGTCAGAAATAAAAGATTTTTGCATATCTGAAATCTGATTTCAACGACATATATTACCTAAATCTAAATGTTACCTACATGAAAACTAAAATTACAAAATTCCGTGTTTTCCGATAATTCGAAAACTAAAAAAATGACACATCACTTTATTTTCAATTTTAGAATGTGTTCACGAGGGGCATCTGCTTTCGAAGAGTGAAAACCGCGCATTTTGATATCTCATCTCGTTTAGCAGTTATCGAAGACCGCGGCACTATTTATAATTGGACACCCTGTATGTATTGTCCATATCCCTTGGCAACGGCGTCTTTCCTGGTTACCCAGAAAACGAAAAGTGTTACGTCGACCCAATCGTCGAAAATAGAAGCCGGTTCATCCTCGTTTTCCTCAGTGGAAAATCTTATTATAGCGATAACAACGTACGCGCGCCCGTTTTGTGATATCGATAGTCGGTATTTGTTGTAAAAAAAATAATAATAACATGGCCTACAGCTGGGACAATCGTGTGAACTTCGTGGTGAAGTATCTGTATGGTACGTATTTTTTTTTTTTGTGTGTTCGGTTCGAGTTCCTCTACCACTTTGACACTTGTTGAGTTCAGTTTTGGCAGGCAGCCTGTGAAACCTAAATGTCTGGAAAATAGAGATTCATTTTCCGAGTCATCGTTCAGAAAAAAGCTAAACCTATATGCGAATGCTGATATTCTTCATGGTTGAATGAGAAAACAAATTTTATTTCATGACCATCATCTACACCTTTTCCAGTTGTATTTCAGAAAGCGTCAAGTTAATTTTAGAATAGTCACTTGTATTTCAGAAAGTATCAATTGTATTTCAGAATTGTGTGAGTTTAATTTCAAAAAGCGTCAATTGTATTTCAGAAAAGTCAACTGAATTTCAGAATTCGTCAATTGAATTTCAGAATATATCATTTGTATACAGATGATACGAATTCTGAAATTCAATTGACTATTCTGAAATACAATTGACGCTTTCTGATATTGAACTGACTATTCTGAAATACAATTGATGCTTTCTGAAATCAAATTCGCTATTCTGAAATACATTTGACGCTTTCTGAAATTCAACTCACTATTCTGAAATACAATTGATACTTTCTGAAATACAAGTGACTATTCTGAAATTCAATTGGCGCTTTCTGAAATAAACTTGATGGTTTCTGAAATACAACTGGAAAAGGTGTAGAATATGGAAGGAAATCGTGGATATTTATCATATTTCCTAGTGGAATATATCCTGAAGGAACTCGATTTCAATAATCGGAGATATACGGGGTGAGTGAAAAGTGTGGTTTCCTTCGATATTAGCCGAACCATTATTGGATACATGAATTTGAATTTTATAGTAGGGGAGGCCAAGGGGCTAAATGTGGATTTACTCTAACGTCGTGGTGACTTTTTGGATTGTAAAGATTAGATACTAAAAAAAAGAAAAAAAAGTTTTATGGCGTATATGCCCCTTCACTGGTTGGGGGAGCGTGTACAGTTCCTCGAAAATGTAAAAAAAAAAGAGTTACGAAGAAATACTCGAGCGCGTCAGGTATTCAGAAGGGATGTTGAGTGAACCCTAAAGAAAGTGTTTGAAAAGTGTTTTCAACCGCCAACTTAGTTGCAAAGCAACCCTCGAAGTCTCATTGAGACTTGTATGAGTAAGGAAGACGGGGACCTTAGCTTTTCAAGTGGTTGGTTTGACGGATGACTAATAACTTATGATGTCTTCATTATTGTCATCTGGTCAGCCGTGTTTTTTTTTCCTATAAATCATTCAGTGAACTTGAAAAATACCCTAAAAATTATGTTTTCATTTGTTTTTCTCGAAAAATGTTCCTAATTTTTTTTCAGAACATTCAAACTTGCCATTCATTTTCTCATGGGTTATTGTCAAGGTGGATATAGATATGGTGGAACGAGCCCCATCAAAAGGCACTAGAAATATTTGTAGACTCCTGCCTATACTTGATTTTCTTGCACTTCAATCATATTTCAATCAAACAATAGTAATACTTTCACGACTTCATATGGATGGCGCCACGTCTGCTGATTCCGCATGATGAATATTAATCTTCACATAGGGAAAAATCACGAAACGCCAGATGGCGCTGTAAATGTCAAAATGTCGGATCGAGGGGTGAACAACAAATAATCTGTCATTTGATCTCTTGTTAAACCAACGTTTTTATTGAATAGAATTTCAGCTATCTCAGAGATTTAAGTCGATTTTTCGTACTCGAATATTGGATTGAAGTTGTATCTAGGGTTTGTTGTCGACGTTTCCGTTTTATTGTCACTGGATTCTTGTTAAATGCCACCAAAGTCCAGGTATCAATTTCGCTTTTTATTCCAAGTTTTTCAGTTCTTAGTTCCTGAAATTCTTTTTAAAATGCCTGTGTGAAAGTCGAAATGTCAATTTCGGATATTATATGTGGAGTGAAAGTGTTTCAGCAATCACAATATTGGAACTGAAGGCCTCAATGAAGAAATCATAAAAAGTTTTGTGTTGAGATCCTCCACAATGCTCACATGAAATCACCATGAAACTAGATGAGATATGATATGGGTTTATTTTAATGTTCCTGTAAAGCAAATTTATTGTTAATGTTGTATAATTCAATTTTGAAAAGATTTATTGGCCATTTTGACTGGAAGCATATAAACTCCACCTTTTTGACTTATCATTTTTCTTTTCTATGTTGGTTTGTTTTTATTTTAAGGAACCTAGATTATATGATAATGTATTCAAATAGATATACCTATTAGGACAAAGTGAAGTGCAAAAACTACCAGGAAGTGACAGTTGATATAGATTCATCATTTTGTGGAGATTTCATAAACTCATTTAGAAGAAATGATAGTGTTCAAATAAATGATTTAAAAAATACATAGTTTTATTGGGTAAATAAGAGTAAATGGCTTTCTTTAGCATGTCATATGTTTTTCTTAATAGAATAATTTGGGAAATGTAACACAATAATAACATTGGTGAATGAAATAGATTCCCTTCAGACTGAGAAAGACTACAACTCATAAAAAATGCAATAATAAACATTCTTGAACATGTTAAATTCCTAAATCCAAATAATACTGCCAAGCAAGCAGATGATAATACACAACACCAGAATCACCCAAAACTTCATATAATTATCAG
This sequence comes from Chrysomela aeneicollis, assembly GCA_029955515.1. Lineage (NCBI taxonomy): Eukaryota > Metazoa > Arthropoda > Insecta > Coleoptera > Chrysomelidae > Chrysomela > Chrysomela aeneicollis. Next base: position 11,231,056 of record JARUHQ010000021.1, on the reverse strand, counting down.
GAACATTATTGTTGTGTGTCATATAGGTTGTTGTTGGTTTTGTATTTACAGTGGAACTCTCTTCTTTATAAATCTTCCCTACTTGTTCATTTCCATGTTGCTCCAACTGCATATGATTATTTGATATTTGCCTGAGCCTGTAATAAATTACAAAATGATTAAAATGAACCAAATGAGGTGGAGAAGAGGTGGTAGCATAGTGACAACAATAATGAAAAATCGAACTTACCACTGAAACAATCATCATGAGTGCTTGCTACAAACATAAATTCCGAGATAGCTTTCTCTATCTTCAAGATCATCTTCCATTTCTAGGCTACTTGCCTTGGGATTTAGGTTTTCCCAAATCCTGCCCATCTTCTGCTTAGAATTTGAAGGAAATTTATGCAAAGCCTTGAGTGTTAGAGCATTATGGAACAAGCATATTTTTCGCGATTTTATCTCCATATCACCTCTTCTAATCTCTTGCATTTTCAGATTGTGTGGTCTATTAACAACAATTCTTCACAAAATATCATCAAAATACAACACTTTCAATGCTTAAATCACTGAAATTAATGAATAAAGTTCACACTTTACCCATATGAACATATGGAGGTTAGTTTGTTGTTCACCTCTCGAGTAGTTCATGCGATCAATTATAGATGTCGCCCACTCCGTGATTTTTCCCTATTGTCTCAGTCATTTTGATTTTGTGTGATTCATTCAATCAATATATAATGATTGAACATTCGAACAATTTTCATATTTCAAGCCAAAACCACAATTATGAATGATCTGTCACTGTCACTTGAACACCAAACCATAGAATACACGGATATTAATAGAGAACTGAATTATCGATATTGATATTAAATGCGATAATAACGCCATCTTCGAACGATTAGTGAAATATTACCGGTGTTGTGATCTTCGCTAAACCAGTCTACAGGCTTTAACGAAAAACAATTGACCATCATCCACCTTTGTTATTATTATATGAACCTTAAGTAAATTCAAAGTGTGAAATAGTAATTTACGTAACAAGTCCGGAAAATACTGTTTTTTTGGATGAGTGGACAAAATTCTAGGAAGTCTGCGAGTCTAAAAAACTGTTTTCGGGCGTGTTACGTACACAATTTTTTCGGCAACCGTGTAAAATAACAAATCAAAGAAACACATTTCTTTCAAAAATTGAAATGTTAGCTAATTTTATGTCAGATAGCTGTCAGTCGTTATGTTGCTGCTATGGTAATGATCAACTGCATTTATCAAAACTATACTACCAAGATTTTCATATTTACAATGACAACAACGATGTGATTCTTCCCGGCCTAGTCCGGGAAGTACGTACTTCCCGGACTAGGCCGGAAAAATGCCACTTTCTCAAAAAAAATCGTCTGGAAAGTACGTACTTTCCGGACGGTTGCCGAAAATAGTAATTTACGTAACAAGTCCGGAAAATACTGTTTTTTTGGTTGAGTGGACAAAATTCTAGGACGAGCGTAGCGAGTCCTGGAAGTCTGCGAGTCCAAAAAAACTGTTTTCGGGCGTGTTGCGTACACAATTTTTTCGGCAACCGTGTAGAATAACAAATCAAAGAAACACATTTCTTTATTAGAACAAAATTTCGAACATTTCAATTCTTATTTATATTAATATTTATATTAAAATTAGAACAATTGTTAATATTGAATGGATTCAATTTGTTTGAAATGCTTGGTATATTTAAGTGCCTTTTGTTGAAGTCAGAACAAGAAGGTAAAGTTTCCGTTTCACATTGATTGTTTTCATCTGATAATTTTTGAATGTTAGCTAATTTTATGTCAGATAGCTGTCAGTCGTTATTTTGCTGCTATGGTAATGATCAACTGCATTTATCAAAACCATACTACCAAGATTTTCATATTCACAATGACAACAACGATGTGATTCTTCCCGGCCTAGACCGGGAAGTACGTACTTCCCGGACTAGGCCGGAAAAATGCCACTTTCTCAAAAAAAATCGTCTGGAAAGTACGTACTTTCCGGACGGTTGCCGAAAATAGTAATTTACGTAACAAGTCCGGAAAATACTGTTTTTTTGGATGAGTGGACAAAATTCTAGGACGAGCGTAGCGAGTCCTGGAAGTCTGCGAGTCCAAAAAAACTGTTTTCGGGCGTGTTGCGTACACAATTTTTTCGGCAACCGTGTAGAATAACAAACCAAAGAAACACATTTCTTTATTATAACAAAATTTCGAACATTTCAATTCTTATTTATTTTAATATTTATATTAAAATTAGAACAATTGTTAATATTGAATGGATTCAATTTGTTTGAAATGCTTGGTATATTTAAGTGCCTTTTGTTGAAGTCAGAACAAGAAGGTAAAGTTTCCGTTTCACATTGATTGTTTTCATCTGATAATTTTTGAATGTTAGCTAATTTTATGTCAGATAGCTGTCAGTCGTTCTTTTGCTGCTATGGTAATGATCAACTGCATTTATCAAAACCATACTACCAAGATTTTCATATTCACAATGACAACAACGATGTGATTCTTCCCGGCCTAGACCGGGAAGTACGTACTTCCCGGACTAGGCCGGAAAAATGCCACTTTCTCAAAAAAAAAATCGTCTGGAAAGTACGTACTTTCCGGACGGTTGCCGAAAAAAGGTATTGCGTATTGATGAGATTTCATTTGTTCCAGATCTGGATAATAATGGTTACTTAGACGAAAGAGACTTTGCCTGTCTATCGTTGAGGGCCACCATAATAGAAGGCAAAGGAGAATTCAGTTATAATCGTCTCCATGAAAATCAACACATAATGATGAGCTTGTGGGAAGAAATAGCGGAGCTTGCCGATTTTGATAAAGTCAGTTTTTTATAATGACAATAATCCGTGAATACCTCACTACAATAAAATTTACCTATTTTTATTCCAAAACCCTCCAAAACTCAACAAGATTGCATCTTTTATATTTAGTTCAATCGACTGCTATAGATGAAGAGTGAGATCGATCCAGTTTATTTTTGACAAATTTGGCGCCCGAGCATGAAACCGGAGTCAATCAACGACTATCGAACAAGGTGTACCTCAAGGTTCCATACTTGGGCCATTACTTTTTCTAATATATGCAAATGACCTGATAAACTATTTTTATGATCTCTCATCAGTTCAAGTGATGGCTTATGCAGATGACACTAATTTCCTAATCAAGGATAGAAATACGTCAGCCCTCACAGAAAGTACAGAAACTATTTACGAGAGGATAATTACATGGGCCAACAAAAACCACTTAGAATTAAATGTAACCAAAACAACTCTAATGAAATTCTCCCTGGGTAATTCTGCTGAAACCCTTAAAATATTTGAAAATAATGAACTACATGTTGAATCATGTACAACAAGTAAAATGCTGGGTCTCATTTTGGACTACAAACTGACATGGACACCGCATATCGACACACTATGTGAGAAGCTTTGTAGGAATTGTTATGCGCTAAGATTCATGGAGAACCATTGTGGTAAGGAAGTTTTGTTGAATCTTTATCATGCAACCATCAATTGTCACTTGCGTTATGGGATTCTGAACTGGGCTATGGGGTCTTCAGCTAATAGGGTGTTCATACTTCAAAAATATGCTATTCGAATAATTGCTAGTTTGGGATGGCAACAATCATGTAGAAGTGCTTTCAAAGAGCTTAAGATACTCACGGTGGCTGGTCTATATATCTATGAAATATGTGTCTACGTTCATAAAAACAGAACTATGTTTTCCTCCCACCGACAAGTTCATGAATATCCAACTCGTTCGAAAAATTTACTGGTACCCAATGCACATCGAACCTCTCTCTATCAAAAAAGTCATCTTTATTTAGGACCAAAACTGTATAATAAGTTAGATGAATCAATTAAACTCTCACCAAACATAAATATCTTCAAATCCGCTCTGAAAAGGAGTCTTATCGATAAAAATTGCTACACCATCGACGAATTTTTAAACTGATCTTTGATTATAGATTTTATTGTTGTTCTAATGAATTTTAATATGTGATTTTATTGGTATGTCTAGTGTTATCTTTAATTTATTTTACTCTTTTTTGTCGTTGACACTCTAGAATGTATGTTTGTATTCATACTCATACTTTCTAACAATTGTAGTATTATAATCTCTCTTGACCTTTTCCTAGTCATTGTACACTTGTAACTGCTTTGCTCCTACGATGTACTCTTTAACTAGAGAAATAAATATATTATTATTATTATTATTATTATTATTATTATTATTATGATGTGGACACTTGTTCGATAAACGACATAAAAAACATTGAGAAGGGAACTGATAATCTCATAAAAAAAATTGGGAAGCTTTTGAAATTGCATAACTATTGTCCCATTCGATCAACATTCTGGCTCTTGAAATATCAGCAGAAATCAGTTTAAACGTAGACCGAAAACAAGTTTTCTCGAAAACTTGAAGAGATATAATGACTCTTGTAATAACCATGTCGAAAGACATGAAATTGTTATGATTTCACCTAGTTCAATCCACATATTTACTCTTGAAATGAAGTCCGAAATAGTCTGAAAAAATTACTATTCCTCGATAGTATCTTCGAAATCAAACAGAGAAATATCAGCTAATATATGAAAGGTTTCGAAACTGTCATGCGACTCCAATCTATTAGATAATTGAAATGAAATCAGAAATGAAAAAAAAAAATTAAATATCAAAACAATCACTTTTTTTTAAATATCTAGAAAACTTAAACAGATGATCAACTTTTGCAAAAATAACGCTAGAGATTCTGCAACTCCTCTGCAACTCCTAGTAAGCTCAATCGACCTCTTAAATTTGAAATAAAATCGAAAATAGATGGAAAGTGAGATCAAAAAATTGTTTTTCTTAAGATAGCTTGAAAACTAAAACAGATAAGTAATCAACTCTTTCGAAAACCGTATGAAAAGTATTGGAAATACGCAACTTTTGTTTAATTATTCGACTTTTGTAACTCTTGATTGGTGTCACATTTACCTACTGGATAAGGAAAAAAGCATATCCTGCAAATAATTTCATAATGACATCTCATTTTTTTATATGTTCTGGTTCCCACGAAAAAGGATATCCTGTAATGTTCAGAGAACATCGTGAGAACCAAGGGAAAGAAGGTAGGAGTTGGTTCTTAAATTTCTGGAAATCGTATGCCTCAGGGAACACCTCCCTAGGCAATGAGTTCCAAAGTCTCGATGTTCGTTGGATGAACGAGTCTTGGAAAGGGACGTTCTGCAGGTCTCTAAAGTGACCACGAAGGGGTGTGAAGACTGAACTTGACGGGTTAATCTCGAAGAGACTGCTAATGGAGGAACGATTGTTGATATTTCAGAAGAGCATCGCCCATGAAAATATCTATAAAATAGAGATAAATCACCAACTTTCCTACGGTGTTCTAGAGAAGTGAGCGAGTTTGTAAGCGAGGCATCACCGACGAGACGAATTGCCCTTTTTTGGACAGAATTCAATAGTTTCAGGACATGTTTATAGGTGTTGCACTCCAAATATGGAAACAGTATTCCAGAACAGGACGGGTCTGTGCCTTATAGATCATAAGCAGCTGACTGGGAGTGAAATAGCTCTTGGCTCGAAACAGAAATCCAAGTTTTTGGGATGCACTTTTGGCAATGGACCTCACGTGATTTTTCCAAGAAAGGTTATTGTTGAAAGTAACACCAAGCATCGAAATGGATGACTTCAATGGTATGGTTACTCCTAACTGAATTATGTTGGGCACAGTGAGATCGGCTTTTCTAGAGGAAAGACATGCTTGTGTTTTGTCTGCATTGAATTCTACCAGGTTATTAGATCACCACTCGAGAATTGTTGCTAAGTCCATATCCATTTTGTTAACATTTCTTCCTCGTTCATTTCTGGTTTGACGGGCCGATATAGGAGCCCTGGAAGAGAAAGCGGTATGGAGGGTCCTATCATCCGCGAAGCTGTGTATAGGACATGAATTATATGTTCATTGAATTCTACTTTTGAAATCGGATAAGTAGATAAGTTATTTTTTAATGACAACCTGTGTATGTGATACAAAATAATAAGTATTTCGGTAGATATAACTATGCTTCAGTTTATTGCAATTTTGTGCCAAATGATTTTTTCGCTCTCGGTGAGCGCAGCTCGTTATATTAAGAATTTATTTTGTGCAGGGGCGGTTCTAGGAATGTTCAATGATTACTCGTAAATTAATGTGAGATATAAATAAATAAGGTTTTGTTGATGTGAAAAAGCTCACAATGTTTACGTTGCATAACATAATATAAACAGAAAATTTGATACAGCGGTGTTCCTGTATCTAAAATTTTATACCTATACCACGGGTGTCCCAAAAGTGCATGTTTGGTCCATACATCGATGAAATGATGAATGATTACAGAGATACAGGGTGTGGAAGATTTTTCAGTTTTAGAATTTTTTTGTGTCAAAACTAATCATGATTGGTCAGAACCTCTTATATATAATATAGGTATCCCTGTATATTTTGAATCAGAAAGGCATTATAATGAGTTGAATCACGTAAAAGTTGTGCAATTTCTATACTTTTCATATGGATTTCGCAAAAACTGATAATTTGTTTTAGTTAACGAGATATTCACAGAAATAATTTTTTGATCCCATATCAGTTTTCATGTTTCCGACGTTATTTTGAATTGAACAAGTCGATTGAATTTGATGAAAAACTTCGCAATTACAAAACCTTTCACATTACTTTTTGCAAAAACCGGGTTAGTTTTCAGAGAAGTTCTCTTCGATTTCTGACTTATTCATTTCAAGAGTAAAGATATATAGATTCAACTTGAATTGTCCAATTTCATTTTCTTTCCACATGGTTTTAGCAAATATATTTTATCTGTTGAATATTTTGAGAACAGTTTATTTTTTGGTAATTTTTACTTATTTCTGTAATTACTTTTGAGAGTAAGAATGTTGCAATATGCGCAATTTCAAATCCTTTCACAATGTTTTTGAAATATAGTTGATTATATCAGTCTCCTTCCCAATGTTGGGCGCCAAAATTCGCGTTTTCCGACAATCCCTATTTTAAGAGTTAGATTATCTGTTTTTGTTTTCGAGATATTGAGATTTGAGAATGTTGATCGAATAAGACATAAGTTGCGCAATTTCAAAAGCTTTCACAATGATTTTATAAGAGATTATCAGTCCCCTTTCCCATGTTTGATATTCCTTTTATCGAACGAGTGTCCCTGCTTGGACGCCAAATTTGTCACGAATCTGATAGTGTCAGTTTTTTTAATTTTCCTACGTTATTCCAAGAGTTAGAAAGTCGGTTGTTTTTTTTTTTTTTTTTTTTTTTTTTTTTTTTTTTTTACTTTACATATTTCAAGAGTAAGAAATTAGATGGAACTAGATTGAAATTGCACATGGATGTTGAAAAAGTATTTTGTATGTTGAGTTTTCGAGATAAATTTATTTTTTGATTTTCGTTTTTACTGATTTCTGTCCTCAATTTTAGATCTACAATGTTGATAATTAGTCCTCTTTCCAATGTTAAATATGTCTTTCATCAAACATGTGTCTCTGCTTGGGCGCCAAATTTATCACAAATAACCTAGCTCTGAGTGTCCGTTTCCATGTATTTGTTCAAAGTTATTTCAAGAGTTAGATTGGTCGATTGTTTTCTCCTATTTCAAGAGTAAAAAAGTAGATGGAACTAGATTGAAATTGGACAAGTCTATATATCTCTCCACATGGTTGTTGAAAAAGTATTTTATCTATTTAAGTTTTAGTGAGAAGTTTATTCTCTAATCTTCGCTTCTACTGATTCAGGAACTAGAATGTTGATCGGAAAGTAGCACATTTTCAAAACCTTCCACACATTGTTCTTGCAAGAGTTGATTATCAATCCTCTTCCCAATGTTTACTATGCCTTTCATCAAACACGTGTCGTGTCCCTGCTTGGGCGCCAAATTTGTCACAAATAACCTCTGAGTGTCCGTTATCATATTTTCTCAAGAGTTTGAAAATCGGTTGAACTCTCACATGATTTCCGCAGAAACCAGAAACATTATCATCATCTGTTTGTATTATTAATTCTCGAGCAATTTGAATTTTTTTCCGATGACACCACAAACACTGCACCACACTTCCGAATAAAACCCCAAAAAGCACCCAATAAACACCGCGCACACCACGTTCTAATGCCGGCCGGCTCGGTCCAAAACGTCGCAGGACCTTTTGCAGGACGGCAGGATATCCGTGGAGGAATTCAAACGCGCTGTGCAGCAGTGCTGCTCGGGCAGGCGCTACGAGGACTTTCCGCAGGCCATGAAGCTCTTCATCGACTTCAGCTTCAAGATGGTGGACCTAAACGATGACGGCGTCATCGCTGCAGACGAGTACCGCTTCAGCTGCATCACCAAGTTTCCTATTGATGACGTCGAGGTCGTCGACGAGGCGTTCAATAATATGCTCAATGTGAGTGGATTCATTATTATTATGAGTTAAAATGAATGAAGAGCTCAATTTATCATATTACTTATTCTAGCAAAATCTTGAATATTCAATAAAGTTCTTAGAAAAATCGTTTATTTTCAAGAAACTGTGACGGTTATGAGTCATCCGCTATTGTCCTCTAATTAGGTATCGCGTGGTCATAAATCACAGCCTAGACGCGAGCCGCCGAGATAATGATAATGACTTCCGGTGTTCTCGGAACACAGCACAGTCCGTAACAATATCATAATTTATACTTTTCCTCGATTTCTCTTGTTGGAGGTTCAAATTTACAATGTTCGCACTTTCTGCTACATCTGGAGATGTGTTAGATAATTTACTGTCACTATATTTTTTCCATCATGCGACAGAGTTTAGATAATTCCAAGGCATTTGATCGAGTTTGGCGCCAGGGACTCCTTGCCAAGCTTCCATATTATGGTTTGCCCCCTCAGCTGTGTTCTCTGCTTGCTAGTTTTCTCTCAAATAGGTCTCTCCATGTAGTGGTCGATGGAGTTTCATCTGATACTCTACTCATAAATGCTGGTGTTCCGCAGGGATCAATTTTAGCACCAACACTATTTCTACTTTACATTAACGATTTGTTGGAAGCAACTTCATGTCCTATACACAGCTTCGCGGATGATAGGACCCTCCATACCGCTTTCTCTTCCAGGGCTCCTATATCGGCCCGTCAAACCAGAAATGAACGAGGAAGAAATGTCAACAAAATGAATATTGACTTAGCAACAATTCTCGAGTGGGGATCTAATAACCTGGTAGAATTCAATGCAAACAAAACACAAGCATTTATTTTCTCTGGAAAAGCCGATCTCACTGTGCCCAACATAATTCAGTCAGGAGTAACCATACCATTGAAGACATCCATTTCGATGCTTGGCGTTACTATCATCAATAACCTTTCTTGCGAAAATCAAGCGAGGTCCATTGCCAAAAGTGCATCCCAAAAACTTGGTTTTCTGTTACGAGCTGAGAGCTATTTTACTCCCAGTCAGCTGCTTATGATCTATAAGGCACAGACCCGTCCTGTTCTGGAATACTGTTTCCATATTTGGAGTGCAACACCTATAAACATATCCTGAAACTATTGAATTCTGTCCAAAAAAGGGCAATTCGTCTCGTCGGTGATGCCCCGCTCACAAACTCGCTCACTTCTCTGGAACACCGTAGAAAAGTTGGCGATTTATCTCTATTTTATAGATATTTTCATGAGCGATGAACTTCTGAACAATCGTTCCTCCATTAGCAGTCTCTTCGAGATTAACCCGCCAAGTTCAGTCTTCACATCCCTTCGTGGTCACTTTAGAGACCTGCAGAACGTCCCTTACCAAAGACTCGTTCATCCAACGAACATCGAGACTTTGGAACTCATTGCCTAGGGAGGTGTTCCCCGAGGCATACGATTTCCAGAAATTTAAGAAGAACACCAACTCCTTCTTATTCTTTCCCTTATATGGTTCTCACGATGTTCTCTGGAACATTACAGGATAAGTATCCCCCTTTTCGTGAGAACCAGAATATATAAAAAAAGTACGTTTTCAACAATGATAATGGATGCAAGCGCAAATATGCCAGTCACTTAATGACATTATTTCCGCGCACGAGCGACAATGCTGTCACTTTATTATGAAATTCCTCGGAAAACGTCAACTTCGATGTGTTGAGATTTGAAAGCGTTAAGGGCTATACTTTATTGTTAACCGTTTGTAGAAAAAAAAAATGTTCAACGCAAATTTCGGATAAATTCGGAAATGAATATGTTCCGAAGGTACTTATTGTTCCTTTTTCTACATATAAAAGTAGCACCTACTATACCTACCCATGATTTACTAAAAGCTGTCTTAGGACAAGTTGCATAAATATTTAACAGACGATTAAACATTTAATTTGTTTATAACCACGGCAATGCATGCCTTTTAGCTGGCGAGGTAGCAGTTAATCCCACGTTAACAGCAGAAGGCTTGACGGGCTTTTGTCTTTTAAATGAAACGCTTAAAAAGAGTTAATATTTTTTTCCGAATATTTGTATAGTTGATGGGCTTAGTAATATTTTTCGATCAGCTTTTGAGCTAAATAAAAAATCTATCTATTGATATTATAATTTCTATTTTTGTGTGCGCATAATACACACACTCGAGGCATTACGTATTATATGAAAATAAACATTTCAGATTGTATTTATTTTTAGTATAACTACATTGTCAATGCAAGATAGTCTGAAGTCTGCTAGATAATCAAGTGGGCGCATCGCAAACACGAAATTTTTGGCATCAGACGTTGACTAATTGCTCAAAAATTAACTTCTATTAATTATTTTGCTATCAATGATAAAAGCTAATAAGCAAACACGTTATTATTGTGGATGTCCATTTATATTACCCGAAGGATAAACTTAGGCGTTCCAGGATATCAATCATTGGAAATCCATGGAACGGAAATTGTTGACACAAAACATTGACTTAAAGAGAAAATAGTCAATCCAATCAAAAATATCAAACATTCGAGCAGAAAACAACTACTTTCCAAAACGGTTACGGAACTTCAATAAACGTATCGAATGTACGTTCGGTCAATAAAATTTTTTAAAGCAAAATTATTTTTCATTATTGTTCGGAAAATTATGGAAATATGTAGATCATTGACTTGCTATGTATTATTTTTTCAGGATGACGATCGTAGACGAGGTGGCATAACATTATCACGATATCAAGAATTGTACGCCGAATTTTTGGGAAATCCTGAAGAAACTCCCGCTGTATACTTGTTTGGACCCCTTTCCGAATTCTTCTACAACGACGATTTCGAACACCTAGATAATGTTTAGTTTAATTTTTGTAATTATTAGTTCATTGAAGAAATACAATGTCGCATTTTTTAATTTTTGTAAATAAAATTATTCTTTTTGTTTTTTGGTCTTTATAACATCCAATTTTCCTTTGGAGATTTGTCAGATTATAGTCCATATATCACGGCAGTGATTAAAAATTATCTTTTATTAAAACTTTCGACCAGTTTGATGTGAAATTTTCATTCTTGCCACCACCTTCAAAGTTCTAGTGTACTTATAAGTATAATACTGAGGAGGTGTGAGAAATAACAACAAATTACCTAGTACTTATATAAGTTTAATTTGATGGTTCCTTTAGTGAGATAAAAAGTCCTTAGTAGCAATTCTACTAACTATGGAATCTAGAATGGGTATGCTGTCTGATTCTTTGTCATTTATTTTATATATTTTCTTAATAAGAGGCAATTCCCTAATGTTCTCCAACATTTCCATTGGTACTGGGGCACCAGAAATTTGGGCAAATATATCATTCACATCAACAATTTCTTCAAATTTATGGATAACAACAACTAACAAAGTGTCATCATTTTCTCCTATTCCAAAAACCTGTAAGCTCTTTGTTATATTTTTAGATATTGACAAATTGAACAATATCTCGGTGTATATTGATTTGGTGGTCATTTTCTCGTTTGTTAGAGCTTTATTAGCTGCTACCACTATTTGGAACGGATCATACACCAAAGATGGTTTTATTATACAACATTGCAGACTACCTTTTATTAGTTTTTCCCGCAACTCCTTCACGTTATCCACATTTTTATAGAGCTTTAGGTATAGTTTCGAGTTCGTTATCTGGTACACATCCATTTTCATGTAAAATCTTGAATTCTGGAAATGACGAAATGGTTATGATGATCTTCTTCCTTTTTTTAGTTGTGAATGTTAAATGTTACCAACCGTGGCGTTAGTTTGCTTTCGGCTAGCGTACATTTAGACAGGGTTTATGATATTGACAATCAGTAGACAGCATGACGTCATCTTTGAAAATGTTATGTTGATATCATATTATTTTGAATATTCTTGAATTTGAATATTAATGGGTTTTAAATCTGATATTTTTAAACATAATAGGACGAGGTCATCGGTAGTTTCAGATTGCTATTGATTCTGAATTAGAAGGACCAATAAATCTCTAAACTCTTGTGTAAACATCTGAATAGGTGAGTGTTTGAACATTACATTTATATGCCAGAAAATCTAATTCAAAATGATAAAAAACCTCCTTGAGACCCAAATCTCTTCATTGTCTATATTCCCTTCTCATGAGAAATAGGAATAATTACGTTTATTTATAAATAAACAGACCTATAGGGAACTGGCGTCTTTATTTTTAGAACTTCTCCTTGAGGCAAAATGATTTTAAAATAGAAATAAATATTCCATTTCTACATGTATCTATGAGAACTCTTTCTGCAGATATGGAAACAAGAGGTAGGTCCAGGTCCAAAACCCCATTCACTGGGGTGGAAGAATTTGCCAAGGAGTATATTGAGAAAGGAAGTTTTTCTCAAAAAACTGTTATTCGTAGCACAAGAAGCACCACCTACAGGTACACTATCCATTCACCAGGTAACTGAAAATGATCATAATTTTTTATTTTTTTTTTCAGAAAAGAAGGAAGTTATGTCCAGTCCAATGATGAAGTCACATCAGTGGCTGATAAACCAAGCAGAAAGTCCACCAGATTGGAAAAAAGTGCTCATAAATTGTACAGAACTTCAGATTATTCATCTGAGGATGGTGAAACTGAGGTCAGTGCCACTAATAGTAGATTCCAAAATGACAAAAATCAGCTCATAGAGGATGCTAGGGCTGCTGCTAATGGAAACAGTGAAGTGTCAGCACTTGAACTGTACAAAAGTTCTGGAAGATATTGGGAGTAAGTCTGAAAATGATTTTCCATTTGAGCCATTGATTAGTTTGATTTGGAATAAAATAATTGACATTATTAGTACACCCTGTACAATGAATTTTCATTCATATTAACTCCCAAACTTTTTAATAAAAAAAATTCATGGTATTAGAAACATTAATGTAATTAGAAAGAGTTATTCCACAGAGTGTTCCATTTAAAACAATTTTACAGTGTGTACCTGTATAAGAAAAATATCTTTTTGTGTAATTCCTAATTATTTCTTATTTTATTCTGAGCCTTTTTGAATATTTTCATAATTTTTCATGTACCTGTTGAAATGGGAAAATTGAGGGTAATCCATTTTTAAAACGTCAGAATCAATTTTGATATTGTGTGACCTAAAAGCTATTTCAGTGAATAGTCATACAATATACAGAGTGTTCCATTTCAAACAATGTTAGATGAAAAAAATTCTTCTTGTGAAATTTGTTGTTTCATTTTGATGATACACCTTGTATTTTTTAATGATGATCAAATCTTTTTTGTTTCAATGCAATAGATACTTTCAGTTTGCAAATAGGTTTGAAAAAATTATTCATAACATAGAGGAATCAATTGAGATGGTGGAATTAATTTATGAGAAACTGGAATTAAGTTGAAAGAAAACAGAATTAGTTTTTGAGAAAACTGAATAAAGTTATAAAAAAGCAGAATACAATTAATTAATTTTATTGGATTTTAAATCAGAAAACCTAACAAATACGATCAAATTCAGTTCACCCTGTGTTCAACCTGTACAACTTTGTCTAACGAAAATGACCGAAAAGTTAGACCAGTTGAATGTGGAACGCCCTGTATATGAATGCATATTCGAAGTAGCCCTTTCCGTTAAGCTATTGGTTTCTCGATCCCCACCGAGGACATCCTGTATATCGCCCATTTGCTCGAAACAAGGGTATTTTTTTCAATGCTACAAAAAATGTTCTCTTCAAGCTACGTTTTTGCCAAGTTTGTTCGCTGAACGGTGAAATATTCTCAGTGATTCAAAACAACGTAAATATCAGATTTTAGGGTTTGTGAAGTGTTGTTTGTTGTTTGTGTTTGATTATCAGCAATTCATCTGTAAGTTATCAAAAGAAAATTCACAGATGCTGTAGAAAACAGAAAACCTAGCAATGAAACATGAATACCCAAAGTGCATCTAACTATTGGACCAAGTATTTTGAATCATGTGTCAAAACATATCGAGTTAGACGTTGAAAATATTCAAAACTCGCCTTAAAATATTTTTGGTACAAAATAGTACGCGTTGTTAGGTGCGACAACGTGTCATATACAGGTTTTTTTATTTTGCATTAATTTTCTTTTATTGAAAGAAATTGATGTAATATCGATAAATAACAGAAACATCTTCGATTGGTAACAATCATGGACGTAGTAACAATGATGTCATTGAAATATTTAAAATCTGACAAACAAGCTTTAAGCCCAGTTAATTGTTGAGCGATTTTGATTTTTGCAATACCAGCGGTGAAAAATGCAATGTTGTTATTGTTTTTATTGGTCAATTCAAATCACACTATGAATTAAAATTCAGTGCAAGTATCCGGGGCCATAAAATATTACATTATTATCAATCAATTAATTTAATTTTTGGTTGCCCTAATCTCTCAAGTTTATCACTCATTAGACAAAACAAAACTCGCCGCCCCTGATCGAGTTTAAATCCTACTAATGTCCAAATTGGGGAATTCTCCTTCGGACGATAATGAAGTAATTCTTATTAAATATCTTCAAAACGTCGCATTTCATACTCACCATTCCAACCTTTAAAAAAAAAAAATTTCAAGTGCTTGAAAAAAGACTTGGTATGGGGATTTAAAATTTAAAGTACCTTGTTCCTATTTCACCATTTGGCAACATCGACTGCAGATTTCATAAATAATAAAGGACAACAAATCCATTACATTGATTAGGTGAATAAAGATAGTTATATTTTGATCAGGTCAGAACACAAAACTTATACTAGCAATAAGTTCTGTGGGTGAGGTGCCATTCTGCTTATTTCCGTTCCATGCTCCTCAAACGATATGCTAGTCAGTTTTGGAGGTTAGGTTTATATTTGACTTGTGGATGGATTGGTGTTTTTGTTGGACTGAAATTGATTATTTTTTTATACCTATCAGAAGTTTGATTCCTGAATTGTGCATTGACATCAAGTACACATAATGAAAGTGTGGCCAAAAGTGAATTGTTGTTCTTCTAGCCTATTAGGCGGTGTTGCCAATTTGTGAACTAGAAACAAAGCACTTCAAAATTTGAAACCCCACATTTGAAAAATTAATTTATATAGTTTCCGCAACGAATTCGGAAAATTCATGATTTTCCTCAAATCTGTGAAATTTCAATTGACCCTTTTCAGAAAAGAAAGTTATGGCGTATTTTGACATTTGACAGATTTGGGGAAAAATCTAGGGAAAAATTCGACACTTGACAGTTGACAAAATAAGTGTTCCATGTCAAAATTGAATTGAAATATATGAATGATATAGATATGTCTTAGAATTAAAAGGCACAAAGAAGAAGGATGTTATTCTGCAATTTGGATTTGTTCACATTTCGATTCAATTTTGACATGGAACACCACTTATTTAGTCAACTGTCAAGTGTCAAATTTTTCCCTAGATTTTTCCCTAAATCTGTCAAAATCCGCCATGATAACTTTAAATTCTGGAAAGGGTCAATTCCGAACGAAAAGCCCGACTCTAGAGATTTCCCTTTTGGTGTGCCTCCAGCGTCTACCCGAAAACCGATTGGACGTACTCGCCCCACTCGCGCGACAGGGTCGAACTGGCCCCCGGCGTGGTGGCCATGCCGAACATGTCGCGCAAGGCCATCCACTCGACGGCCGCCTCTGTCGCCGAGTTTGCCCACAAGGAGACCAACACGGAGACGCTGCTGCGTCGGCAGGAAGAAGCCACCGCCGCCGCGGCGGCGTCGGTGTACCGGTCGCGGCAGTTGTTCAACAACAACCACGAGTACCAGTCGTATAAGAAAGTGAGTTGTTTAATGCATTCATTGTTTTTTTATTGATTGATTCATTGATTAATTCATTCATTGAATTTTTATTGATTGATTTTTTGATTCGTTCATTGAATCATCCTGTTCCACGACAACCATCGATTTGATTCAATAACTCATTCATTTTTTCATTGATTAATTTATTCATTTGTTCATTTATTGAATCATCCTGTTCAACAACAAGCACGAATACCAGTCGTATAAGAAAGTGAGTTGTTTATTTCATTCATTGGTTTTTTATTGATTGATTTATTGATTAATTCATTCATTGAATTTTTATTGATTCGTTCATTGAATCATCCTGTTCCACAACAACCATCGATTTGATTCAATAACTCATTCATTTTTTCATTGATTAATTTATTCATTGGTTCATTCATTGAATCATCCTGTTCAAGAACAAGCACGAATACCAGTCGTATAAGAAAGTGAGTTGTTTATCTCATTCATTGTTTTTTTATTGATTGATTCATTGATTATTTCATTCATTGAATTTTTATTGATTGATTTATTGATTCGTTCATTGAATCATCCTGTTCCACAACAACCATCGATTTGATTCAATTACTCATTCATTTTTTCATTGATTAATTTATTCATTGGTTCATTCATTAAATCATCCTGTTCAACAACAAGCACGAATACCAGTCGTATAAGAAAGTAAGTTGTTTAATTCATTCATTGGTTTTTTATTGATTGATTCATTGATTAATTCATTCATTGAATTTTTATTGATTGATTTATTGATTCGTTCATTGAATCATCCTGTTCCACAACAACCATCGATTTGATTCAATAACTCATTCATTTTTTCATTGATTGATTTATTCATTGGTTCATTCATTCATTGATTAAATTATTGAATCGTCCTGTTCAACGACAAGCACGATTACCAGTCGTATAAGAGGGTGAGTTGTTAAATTCATTCGTTGACTCATGCACTCATTAATTCCTCATCAACTTATCCAATGATTCGTTCATTGAATCAACCTGTTCCACAACAACCATCGTTTCGATTAATTAATTCATTCATTTTTCATCGATTAATTAATTCATTGGTTCATTCATTGAATCATCCTGTTCAACAACAAGCACGAGTACCAGTCGTATAAGAAAGTGAGTTGTTGAATTCATTCATTGATTCGTTCATTGATAAATGCATTCATTAATTCCTTATTAACTTATCCAATGAGTCGTTCATTGAATCGTCCTGTTCCATAACAACCATCGATTTTATTCATTCATTATTTCATTGATTAATTTCTCCTTCTTCCTCCTTATTTCTCACTAATTCTCATTATCTCTCCTTCTTTCTCCTTATTTCTCTCTCCTTTTTCCTTCTTTCTCCTTTCTCATTCTTTCTCATTTTCTCTTCCTTATCCTTCATTATCATTCTCTCCTTCTTTCTTTTTCTTTCTTTTTCTTTCTTTTTCTTTCTTTTTCTTTCTTTTTCTTTATGTTTCTTTATGTTTCTTTCTTTTTCTTTCTTTTTCTTTCTTTTTCTTTCTTTTTCTTTCTTTTTCTTTCTTTTTCTTTCTTTTTCTTTCTTTTTCTTTCTTTTTCTTTCTTTTTCTTTCTCCTATCTCCTTATTTTCCCTCTCTCATTCTTTTTCATTATTTATCCTTTCTCCTTTCCCCTTTTTTCTCCTTCTCTTTTCTTCCTTATCCTTCATTATCATTCTCTCTCCTTCTCCTTCTTTCTTCTTCTTTCTCATTCTTTCTCCTTTCTCCTTCTTTCTCCTTATTTCTCATTCTTTCTCCTTATTTCCCCTTATTTCTCTTTCTTTCCCCTTATTTCTCCTTCTTTATCCTTCTTTATCCTTCTTGCTTCATCTTTCTCCTTCTTTCTCCTCCTTCTTTCCCCTCCTATCTCATTCTTTCTCATTATTTCTCCTTCTTTCTCCTTCTTTCTTCTTCTCCTTCTTTCTTCTTCTTTCTTCGTATTTCTTCTTCTTTCTTCTTTCTCCTTCTTTTTTCTCATTATTTCCCCTTATTTCAAATTCAAATTCAAATTCCTTTATTCTTCCTTAATTGACAATCCAAGATTGTATTGAAAGTTGTCACATTAACCTACATTAACAAAAATATAAAAAATACACACTAAGGTATAAAAGATAAAAGAGAAAAACACTAATAAAATAAACACACTAAGGTAAAAAACTTACAAAAAAAATATTACAGGATTACATACATTCATTAAAATAATCGGATACTGAGTAGTATGATTTATCTAAAAGAAACTGTTTCAATAATTTTTTGAATAAATGTGAAGTATTGATAGTTTTTATTTGAGGTGGAAGATTATTGAATAATCTAGGCCCCATGCAATTCGGAGATTGATTACTCAACCTTAAACGGTTTGTTCTTTCCCGTTCTTTCTCGTTCTTACTCGTTCTTATTCGTTCTTTCTCGTTATATCTCCAATCTCCTTCTTTCTTCATCTCTCTCCTTCTTTCCCCTCCTCTCTCATTCTTTCTCATTCTTTCTCATTATTTCTCCTTATTTCTCCTTCTCTTTTCTTCCTTATCATTCATTATCATTCTCTCTCCTTCTTTTTCCTTATTTCTCCTTCTTTCTTCTTCTTTCTTCTTATTTCTACTTCTCTCTCCTTCTTTCTTCTTCTTTCTTCTTCTTTTTTCTCATTAATTCCCCTTATTTGTTTGTTCTTTCCCGTTCTTTCTCGTTCTTATTCGTTCTTTCTCGTTCTATCTCCAATCTCCTTTCTCTTTCTTTCTCCTTCTTTCCTTATTTTCCATCGTTTCTCGTTGTTTCTCATTCTTTCTCATTCTTTCTCGTTCTTCCTCGTTCTTTCTCGTTTTAGATTTTCCACATACCCGTTATACATTCGAATAAAGTACCAATCAACAACTTATACCGTGTGATCGCAACTCTATTGTCATTCGGAGGTATCGAATAGCCGAATAATCGATGCAACTTTTTTGCCAAAATTGTTTCCCCTTTGGAAAATCCAGCCGAATACTCCCCTCTCCCCCTTCCCCCCTCAGGTGAGCTACACGCGCAGCCAGTGGCTGCGCATCAGGCGCACCCTGGCGGCCGTCTTCGCCGCAGCGCTGGCAACGTCGCACTTTTTGTTCCGCGTGCAGACGTCCTGGCTGGCCAGGGTGCACCAGTTCGCCGGGCGCGTCATGTTGCTCGACACGTGGCTGTTGTGGAAGGCCGGCGGCGGCAACAAGGCGGCCAAGCTGGCAACGTTGTGCGCCGTGCCGCTGGTGCTGCTCGGGGGTGAGTTTGCCGTGGACTTTTTTTTTTGTTGTGTTTCGTTGTGGTCTCTGGAGTGGTGTTTGTGTTTGTCGGCAGGTTAGGAGAAGGCGGAAAAGTACGAGGAAGCGGGATTGATTTATAAGAGCGGAATTAATTCACAAGAGAGTAGAATTGATTTATAAGAAAGATGAATTGATTTATGAGAACGGAATTAATTCACAAGATAGTTGAATTGATTTATGAGAAAGCGGAATTAATTTATAAGAGCAAAATTATTTCACAAGAGAGTAGAATTGATTTATGAGGAAGCGGAATTAATTTATAAGAGGGGAATTAATTCACAAGATAGTAGAATTGATTTATGAGGAAGCGGAATTAATTTATAAGAGCGGAATTGATTCACAAGAGAGTAGAATTGATTTATGAGGAAGCGGAATTGATTTATGAGAGCGGAATTGATTCACATGAGAGTAGAATTGATTGATAGGAAAGCGGAATTAATTTATGAGAGCGAAATTAATTCACAAGATAGTAGAATTGATTTATGAGGAAGTGGAATCAATTCATAAGAGAGTAGAATTGATTTATAAGAAAGATGAATTAATTTATGAGAGCGAAATTAATTCACAAGATAGTAGAATTGATTAATGAGGAAGATGAATTAATTTATGAGAGCGAAATTATTTCACAAGAGAGTAGAATTGATTTATGAGAAAGATGAATTAATTTATGAGAGCGGAATTAATTCACAAGATAGTAGAATTTATTAATGAGGAAGCAGAATTAATTTATGAGAGCTAAATTAATTCACAAGAGTGTAGAATTGATTTATAAGAAAGATTAATTAATTTATGAGAGCTGAATTAATTCACAAGATAGTTGAATTGATTAATGAGGAAGCGGAATTAATTTATAAGAGCGGAATTAATTCACAAGATAGTAAAGTTGATTTATGAGGAAGTGGAATTAATTTATGAGTGCTAAATTAATTCACAAGAGTGTAGAATTGATTTATAAGAAAGATGAATTAGTTTATGAGAGCTGAATTAATTCACAAGATAGTTGAATTGATTAATGAGGAAGCGGAATTAATTCATGAGAGCGGAATTAATTCACAAGAGAGTAGAATTGATTTATGAGGAAGCGGAATTAATTTATAAGAGCGGAATTAATTCACAAGATAGTTAAATTAATTGATGAGGAAGCGGTATTAATTTAGGAGAGCTAAATTAATTCACAAGAGTGTATAATTGATTTATAAGAAAGATGAATTGATTTATGAGAGCTGAATTAATTCACAAGATAGTTGAATTGATTAATGAGGAAGCGGAATTAATTCATGAGAGCGGATTTAATTCACAAGAGAGTAGAATTGATTTATAAGAAAGATGAATTAATTTATGAGAGCGGAATTAATTCACAAGAGAGTAGAATTGATTTATGAGGAAGCGGAATTAATTTATAAGAGCGGAATTTATTCACAAGATAGTTAAATTAATTGATGAGGAAGCGGAATTAATTTATGAGAGCTAAATTAATTCACAAGAGTGTATAATTGATTTATAAGAAAGATGAATTAATTTATGAGAGCTGAATTAATTCACAAGATAGTTGAATTGATTAATGAGGAAGCGGAATTAATTCATGAGAGCGGAATTAATTCACAAAAGAGTAGAATTGATTTATAAGAAAGATGAATTAATTCACAAGAGAGTAGAATTAATTTATAATGGAGCGAATTCATGAAAGAGTAAGGAATTTTCAATAGAGTAAAATTGATTTATAAGAAAGTGGAATTAATTTATAAAAAAGCAGAATCAATTCATAGGTGAAATTGATGAGTGGAAAATTGGAATTGATTCATTGAAATTGGTGTATGAGATAGCTGAATTAATCAATAGGAAAGCGCAAAGTTAATTTATGAGAAAAAATGATTATTATAAGAGCGGAATTAATTATGAGAAAGCGGAATCAATTTTGAGAAGCGGAATCAACTGTGAGATTGTGATTTATAAGAAGTCGGAATTAATTAATGATTGATTTATAGGAATATATAATGTATGAGAAAGTGTAATTTAAATGAAGGTTACTACGATTTATGAGAATGAGGGATTTATTCTTGAGAAAGAGGAATTAATTTATTAGAAAATAAATAAAATAATCAATGTAAGAAAAAGCGGAATTGAATGTTTGAGAATATGAATTTATAATAAAGCATAATGAATTATAAGAATGCGGAGCTCACTATCTTCTGAGGGAAATGAATTGATTTTTCAGAAAGCAGAATCATTGCATTTGAAAGCGATAGTAATTTCCGCGACAGCGGAATTCATTTTTGATGAAAAAGACTAATAATTCATGAGAAAAAAAAATTATTCATGAGGATCATAAAATTGATGAGAAAGCATAATCAGCCGCCCCCACGTGCCTGACTGAACTCACATGTCCGGATGTCTTTCAGGTTTGCACGTGTTGTTGGTTAGCGGCGTGCCCCTTGCCCCCCCATGCCACCCTAACTGCAGACGGCTTGTCACCGCTTACCTAAACTCGCTCGCAGGCGGGCCGAATAAATTGTCTAATAACACCCCCGAACCCTCGCTGTAACTCTCACCCTGCCGGCGAAACCGATAAAAAAGACGTCAGCCCAAGAAAAAAAAAATTTATCGGTCTCGACCTGCTCGGTTTGGTTTTTGAGGTTAGCTTTAGGGAGCTTCACGTGGAGTTGAATATGTCGACCCAATTTACCCTCATCAACAATGTTCAATGGAAATTTCCAATTTTTCCTGTGGACTCAAAAGATGTCATCAGAAAAGCAGTTGAACATTTTTCGAGTAATGCACGACTGATATATTTTTTTCAATGGAACACTTTATCTAGCGGGGGTTTCAAAATGGACGTGAACTTCTTGTAACCACAAAATTTCAGAGCGATATCTTACAAGAACATTGAAATGTTAAAAACAATGCCAACTCCCTCTTCTGGTATGGAGAATAGTTGAGACACTTTGAGGTTATATTAACAAATAAAACATCTCAAGTGTTTGAAAATTTGCACCACTTGTACATTTACTGAGGGTATTTTTTACTAAAGGGACGATATATTTATCCACTGCATTTATTGAGTAGGTATCTCATGCTTTTTTGTAATTATTAGATTTTCAATGTTTCCCTTCAACACTCTTATCTTTGTTTGAAGTTTAGCAGTACTACTAACACATTAATTTAATTGTTTACTCTGTTCATCTATTTATCTGACACTTATATTCAGTTTGTTATCGATATGGTGTGTGTATTTTTTATATTTCTCGTTCTAACAAAAAAAAATGTACAAATAAATGTTTATGACAAAACATGTTTTAATACCCCCCTTCTAACAAGCAGTTTGTGGTGGTACCGAGGTGGCAAGGGCTGTGAATTCGACGCCCTACCAAACAAATTCTGATCCAGAGCAATTTTTTCAAACAATCCTGGAATCGGGTGGCTTTTGTTAAGAACTATTCCGCTATCATCACAAATCGCCGGCAAAGTGTGAAATCGGGAGGCGAAGTGTCTATAGCTATGATCGCGTCTTCTGGTGTATCACAGGGTTCAGGCTTGGGGCCGTTTTCCGAAATTCATATTTGTATTTCACGTTATAGTTGTGGAAATTCATCGAATACGTATCTTTTATTTTTCTCGTGCGTTCAAATTTGACTGCACCATTCTGATAACGTACTACTTAGAAAAGCCTTGTTCTTGATTTAATCTCTTCACTATAGTGCCACAAAGAACACTAGACAGAATAGTCATTCATATACGATCCGACAATATACTGTAATAACTTAACTGGATACGCGACACAACACCAAACTCTTCACCAAACGCCGGCTCTCAACTCCCTTTGAAGAATGATACTCCCTACTCCATATTCAATACATGACTGATTGTTCGTCTGTAAATCACTCTCTCCTTAGAAAAAAAAACTTATCATCTCTTACCACAACGAACGATAAGCTTTGTCACCAGTGGAATGAATCAACGGTGTGATTCTTGCAGTTTGGATAATTCCAGTAGTCATACTAGACAGCAGAAATTTCATTTCTTGAATCGGATGGTAAATGTTGTAACATTTGCAAATTACCTTATAATGCGAAAGGTATCTGCATTTGGTATTTTATAGGCAGCACTCTTCATTTCAAATATTGGTTGAATGAATGATTCTTTTATCTTCCATATCACCTTAGTTCCTCTATTCAATAAGAGATGGCGCTGATTCAATTTCACAACGAATGACAGTAACTAAAGGAAAATATGCTTCCAAATATTTATTCAGTAAATAAATTCTCCAGTTACAATACATATTTTAGTTAAATAATATAAGTGAATATTACCTGCAAAGTTCAGAAGACGATACCATAATCATCATGTAGAGATTAGGAAACTGACACTAAGTATATTATTTTTATCTGTTGATTGATGTATCTAGGAGTTTTGAGAAATCTTACAACAGCTTCTTATACTTGAGGCATCCTTCAAATTGTCTAGTCCATCATATATTTGGTTCCTGAAGATCCTAAAGAATACAGAAATGAATCATTAGAAATCAGCTGAAATATTTAACATAAAAATAAATAAGGAACTTACCTGTTTGAAGTATGTAATGAGTCCTGCAAATGTGTGTGTTCTTGTAGTTTCTATGTCACTGGGGTGTTCTTTCACTTTTCTGAATCTCATAAGTGGGATATTTCCGTTGACTTTCCCAATTTTCAATATTCTGTGATGAATAGTTCAGAATGTAGATGGCAACACCGTCGGTTATCACGGTTATCGGAGTCCGGTCAGCTATCTTCGAGAGGAGAGGGGAGAAAAGATGAGAAATGGAGCTTCGAGAGTTTGAAAGGGATTCGATTTTGGTGTGAGAAAAGGACAAGAGGTCTTGGCCGAAATTTTCGGGATTTGTAGCAACCTTCTTTTTTCCCACGGTTTTCCAGCATTTGAAGAGGCTGAGGTTTTTCAGGTTTCCATCTTCGTTATGCTTGATGTGGTTTGAATAATTTTGTATGGACCCGAAATATATAGATAAAATTCTTTTGGATAACTGACCACGTGCCGATATATTTTTTTTTGAAAATTGTAAGTAATTTTTGTTTTTTTTTTGGAATTTACAAACAGTAGTTTCATTTTAGTTGTCAAAGGCAACGGAATTCCAAAGTTTTATGGGAAAATCTTTTACATATTTCATGGGGACTTCTCGATCTATTTTTTCTGGTTGTTGTTCTGTTTCTACAAGGCCCTCCTTTTTTTAAAGGGGTGAGTAACCTTACCTTCACGGATATCTGTAGAGTATGGGAAATAACTTTTGTTATTTAGGGTTGTAGGTGAGACCGTAGGAGTCGCCCATTAAATAAACCATCGAGGCACATTCTGATTTCTCAATCAGTTGGGGATGAAACTGGACCAACCATCTGAAGTCCTGTAATCGATTTTTTTTTTTTTCTTCCCGAGAGTGGTGTTGATTGGAGACCTGTCTTGGAATGCGAGTTTGAAGTCGGACGAGAACTACTAGAACACAGGCCAGATATATATATATATTTTTTTTTTTATCATTTTTTTCTTATTATTATTAATACCACACCTATATCACACCGACAACACTCAATTTTATTCCGGTATCACACTCCATATATTTTCATATTCGTAAGCTTCTGCCCAGTACTGTGCAAATGCTACATTTTATATGATGTTTAATCAATGAGATAATACGTTCATATTCAATAGCCTGAGTCGGATTCAACATGAAATTGTTTTCTATCTAACAACATCAGTTTCAACCAACAAGAATTGTCATTTATTTATTTTTTTGTAAATATATGTAATTATCTGGGGAATTTCCAGTGACTCTTGCATATTTCCCACCCCTCTAGAAACAAATCATTATGTATTTGACAATATGAAAATGTATAAACAACTAAGTATTTTTTCCTACAGAATATTCATTGAGATCTAGTTTTCTTGACTTGAACTTGATCTTGAAATCTCAATTGAAATAAGTCAAGTGGCGCCAGGGTAGATTCAAATTTTTTTTGTTGTTGTTCAAATTCTACGTATAAAATTTAACGAGATTATATAATTGATAACTCCGACCACCATGCTCTCTAGACAAAAGCTAATGGGATAGTCACCTCTTATTGTTCTTATCAGCTAAGAAATAAGAAAAGGTTACAAGTGGCGCTGCCAACGTGGGGCCCGATTTGTATTGTGTAATCTCATAAAAATTTTCATATTGTCAATTTTGATAAAAATTTGTAGAGGGTGGTGAATTTCAGATATTTATTTCACAGTCAGTAAGTTGGTAAGATAGGTATATAAAAAGAAATTTGGTTCCTCCTTTTTTCTTCTCCAAAACTGATATCGCCTATTATTATTTTTTATGAATAGCTGATTACTTTTTATTCTTTCTGTTTGATTTGAATCGAGTATTTATTATGGATACCTAATCAGATACAGACAGGGTGGACATATAATAACATTTAGATTTCGACAGAAATATTCTTAGCGAACTTTTGTTTTGAACTTTGATATATCTACATTAGATTTGCAGTTTTCTGAGTTTTGCAGTTAATATATTTTTTTTCAAAATGGAAGATACTTTCAAGCCAAACCATTTGTTGTTCGAGGAATTGAATTATGAATTAGCAGTGAGGGGAATGATCACTAATAAAACCCAACTAGAAAAACGTAAAATTTTAGGACGTATGTTAGATAAAGAGAAGGATAGTCCCGGAAAACTGATTGTCATGACACTTTACAATTACGATTTTAATACTGAAAAAACCGCAGTTGATAGCACTCTACAATCAATAACAGCTCTGGTTAATGAATTTGAAGGTAATACTGAGGACTCGTTATACAAACGTGTGATTTCTAGATTAGCTCATGTCAGTGGTCGTGTCAAACGTATGCCGATACCTGAAGATAGAAAAGATGAAGTGACACTTTATAAAAATGAAACCTTAGCATCATGTTTATTGTTAGAAGCTGAATTACATGATAAAATCAGCAATATTACGCCAGATACTGGTCATTCAACTAATAATGCTCCGCCTGTTATCAATATTCCTGCACCGGTAGTTACGTGCAACTCACGTCAAATCCCAATTTCAGACTGGGGATTGAAATTTAGCGGGGATAGTAAAGAACTCTATACTTTTCTCGATAAATTAACTGCATATGCTCAGGCTCGTGGTTTGAATGATTCAGAGTTATTCAAGTCGGCGGCTGAATTATTTTCAGGAGATGCCTTCATGTGGTTTTTGCAAGTGCAGTCTAGTATAAACGATTGGAAAAGTTTAGTCCAAAGATTAAGAGATGACTTTCTACCTCCTCATGCCGAAGACGACATTTGGGATAATATTAAATCACGGAAACAAGGAAAAAATGAACCAATAGTTATATTTGCAGCCGTAATGGACAATTTATTTAGTAGACTCCCTCGTCAACCGCACGAAACAACTAAAGTAAAAATTATGAGACAGAATTTATTAGCCGAACATATTTCTCATTTAGCTCTTTTGGAAATTTCCACTGTTGAGGACTTAGTTAAAATGTGTAAACGATTGGAAGAAGCCAATTATTCAAAAAATAAGTATAATACAAAATCAAAATTCTCAGAAAGCGCTTGTTCATGTCAGGCTACAAACAATGCTCTGTCACTCAACACTTCAAGCCCTTCTAGTAGCTCTGGTAGTACGTTCAAAAGAAATTCGTTCAATAATGGAAATAAGAATCAATTTCGTAATAAGAATACAAATTTCAGAAAAACCTCAAATAATTCGAAAGAATCGAAACTTAAAAATCAAAATGCTGGTACACAGGGTGATGCTTCTCCTAGTAATCCGAAAACTTTAATCTGCTGGAATTGTCGATTTCCTAACCATACATATCACGGGTGTACTATGAAAAGAACTGTTTTCTGTTATAAATGTGGATCACCGGGAGTCATGACGAAGTCGTGCAAAAATTGTTCGGGAAACTAAAAGGGAGTGGATGCACTATAGGCCGGCATTCCACCCCGGGAAATGAGAAGGCCACCCCATTGAGTACCTCTGAATCATCGAATCAAAATTCAGCAGATTGGAAAACTTGGTTGGAAAAGGTAAAACTTTTCTATAAATCTCACACAACAGAGATAAGACAAATAGCTCCGGTCTTTGTCAATGTCGATAGAGATAATAGACCGTATATTAAGGTAAAAATAATTGATCAAATGATTACAGCTCTTTTCGACTCCGGTTCTACTGTGAGTATAATTGGAAGTGAAGGTGTGCACTACCTCACACAACTAGGACTAGATGTTTCGTCGCAGAATACGCTCATCAGGCATATCTCTACAGCAGATGGGACTAAGAATACCGTTAAGGGATCAGTAGACTTACCTTTGTGCGTAGGGGATTCATGTCGTTTGGTGAGAGCTTTAGTCGTACCTTCGATTCAGCAACAATTTATTCTAGGCAGCGATTTTGCGAAACAGTTTGGCATTATTTTAAATTTCGAAGCAGGTACTTGGAACGTTCATAGCACTATGAGCAGCGTTGACATAAATACTGTTGGTAATTTTTCTAATTTTGAATCAAATAATGACTTATGTACTCTAGACAATTTAACAAGGAATGAGAGGACCCAAGTCGAGGATATAATAGCTTCTTTTTCAAGAATTAGTGGTGAGGACAGATTAGGGCGTACAAATAAAATAAGCTTGCATATTGATACGGGAGATGCGCGTCCAGTTCGTCAGAGACAGTATCCTCTGTCACCTTATATGATGGAAATATTGAATAAAGAGTTGAATGAAATGATAAGTTTGGGAGTTGTTGAGCCTTCGCAAAGTGACTGGTGTTCACCGGTACTCTTAGTTAAGAAGGGAAACGGAGAAATGCGATTGTGTTTTGATGGGCGGAAACTCAACGAATTAACGAAGCACGATAGTTATCCATTACCTCGCGTAGATAGGATCCTGAGTATGTTGCGCAATGCGAAATATATATCATCTATCGACTTGCGTAAAGCATTTTGGCAAATTCCTCTAGACGTAGCTTCCCGTGAGAAAACTGCATTCAGTTTTGCTGGTAGAGGACTCTTTCATTTCAAAGTGGTTCCTTTCGGTTTGAGGAACTCAGCTCAAACACTTTGTAGATTAATTGATGCTATTTTCGGTCCAAAGTTTGAACCTAATGTATTCACATACTTGGACGATATTATTATAATTTCATCTACATTACAGGAACATCTCAAATTATTGGTCGAAGTTAGGACATGTTTAGAAGAAGCAGGATTAACTGTTAATTTGAAAAAGTGCGAATTCCTCAAACCTTCCCTCAAATACCTAGGTTTTGTTATCGATGAAAGAGGAATACGAACAGATCCAGAAAAAATAACTACCATGGTTAATTACCCTCGGCCTACAACTGCAACCGAAGTAAAACGTTTTATAGGATTATGTTCATGGTATCGCAGATTTGTAAATGATTTTTCAACTCTAATTTCACCTATAAATGCGCTATTGACCGGTAGGAAGAAGAATCAATCCATTTCATGGACTGACGATGCGGAAATTTCATTTATTCGGATTAAGGAAGCTTTAGTTTCAGCTCCAATTTTGTGTAGTCCTGATTTCACAAAACCATTCACCATACAATGTGATGCTAGTGATACTGGAGTAGGCGGTATATTAACACAAAATTTCAACGGTGATGAAAAGGTAATAGCTTATGCTAGTAGATCTCTGACCAAGACTGAAAGGAATTGGACAGTAACCCAGAGAGAACTTATGGCCGTGATATTTTGTATTGAAAAATTCCGATCGTATGTAGAGGGAACCCATTTCACCATAATAACCGATCACTATTCTTTGTTATGGCTCAACAACATGAAAAATCCAACAGGAAAGCTCGCGAGATGGTCCGTTAAATTGAGACAGTATTCCTTTGATCTGAAACACCGGAAAGGTTCATCAAATATAGTACCCGACGCATTATCAAGAATTCCACATGATTCTAATGATATTAATTTGATAAATATAAATTCTGATACACCAGATCCTTGGTATAATTCAATGAGACGAAAAATTTCGAATGAATCCGAACAATATCCTCAATGGAAAGTTGAAAATGAAAGGGTTTTTAAATACATACCATCTTCATTACCATTGAAATCTAATATTCAGGAGTGGAAGCTTTTAGTGCCTAAGTCTCAGAGGCAACAAGTCATTAAATCATCACATGACACTGTCACTAGTGGTCATTTTGGATATTTTAAAACTATAGCTCGAGTACAAGAATTGTATTATTGGCCAAAGATGCGGCAAGACGTTTTAAAATATGTGCGTGCTTGCAAAGTATGTGCTTCACAAAAAATAAGCAATTCAGGACGTTTTGGTCTGATGGGCTCGGAGAAATCTGTTGATTTTCCTTGGCAAGTTATCGCTGCGGATATAATGGGACCTTTTCCTCGTTCCAGTAAAGGTAATTCCTATCTTCTGGTTCTTGGCGATTGGTTCAGCAAATACACCATTACTTTTCCGATGCGCAAAGCAACTGCGAAAAATATAGTTCACTTTGTGGAGAATTATGTGTTTCTCGTATTTGGAGTCCCACAATTCATTATGGTCGACAATGGCACCCAGTTTGCTGGTACCGTCTTCAGGAACTTGTGCGAAAAATACCAAGTGCAAAAGATTTGGTACAACGCACGATATCATCCCCAAGTAAACTTTGTGGAGAGGATGAACAAAACTATTGGTACCGCAATAAGATGTTTTATTGATGATCATAAAGATTGGGATTTGCAACTTTCACAAATTGCGCACGCAATTAATACATCTCGCCATGAAGTTACAGGTTATACGCCTTGCTTCTTGAATTTTGCTCGGCATGTCCCTTTATCAGGGAAGTATTACGGTGAAATGCAGTCCACAGATGATTTCGAAGTACTTCCAGGAGATCGAGACTTCTATGCAGCTGAACTTCATTCTCTGAAGGATGTTTTTGAAGAAGTTCGTAGAAATTTGCATCGCTCCTATGAAAAGAACGCCAATAAATATAATCTTCGCAGGCGAGATAAGTCGTTTGAAATAGGAGAAAAGGTATGGAGGAGAAATAAAGTTCTTTCGGATGCCGCCTCCAAGTTTACTGCTAAACTGGCACCTAAATATGTACTTTGTACAATTGTGAAGAAAGTTTCACGACTAGTTTACTCATTGAGAAACGCCAATGGTTCACCAGGGGGTGATTGGCATGTTAAGGATTTAAAGCCTTACCTAGGTTCCAATGAGGACGTGTCAGTTGGGTAAACTCTCTGTTGAAGTAATTACATAATGAACAGTTACAATATTGTAATGAAATGATATTGCGTTGAAATAATCAACTCTTATAAGGTTGGCCACCATAAAGAGTGTTTAGTGTGTTCGCTCTAGTATTCCACTATGTACATAATTTTGATGTAGTTATATGTATTAGTATAGTATTGTAATTATAGAGATATCATTGCATTATTTTAGATCATGTATGTATCATGAATCATATTCGAACCATCTATTTCATGCTATGCATCGACCTTTACCGATATGTGACCCTTCACCGATTTTTGACCCTTTACCGATCTTTGACCCTTTACCAATTTGGACTTTTCCCGGAATAGGCTCCTTAATTGGACGTATGGTACACGTAGTTACTATTTTGCATTTGCAAGAAATGATTTGGTTTGAAATGTTGAATTGAAGAAACAAAAAATTTAGCCTTCACAGTCTAATTTTTTATTTTTTTTGGAAGGGTGTGGTGTAACATTTGCAAATTACCTTATAATGCGAAAGGTATCTGCATTTGGTATTTTATAGGCAGCACTCTTCATTTCAAATATTGGTTGAATGAATGATTCTTTTATCTTCCATATCACCTTAGTTCCTCTATTCAATAAGAGATGGCGCTGATTCAATTTCACAACGAATGACAGTAACTAAAGGAAAATATGCTTCCAAATATTTATTCAGTAAATAAATTCTCCAGTTACAATACATATTTTAGTTAAATAATATAAGTGAATATTACCTGCAAAGTTCAGAAGACGATACCATAATCATCATGTAGAGATTAGGAAACTGACACTAAGTATATTATTTTTATCTGTTGATTGATGTATCTAGGAGTTTTGAGAAATCTTACAACAGCTTCTTATACTTGAGGCATCCTTCAAATTGTCTAGTCCATCATATATTTGGTTCCTGAAGATCCTAAAGAATACAGAAATGAATCATTAGAAATCAGCTGAAATATTTAACATAAAAATAAATAAGGAACTTACCTGTTTGAAGTATGTAATGAGTCCTGCAAATGTGTGTGTTCTTGTAGTTTCTATGTCACTGGGGTGTTCTTTCACTTTTCTGAATCTCATAAGTGGGATATTTCCGTTGACTTTCCCAATTTTCAATATTCTGTGATGAATAGTTCAGAATGTAGATGGCAACACCGTCGGTTATCACGGTTATCGGAGTCCGGTCAGCTATCTTCGAGAGGAGAGGGGAGAAAAGATGAGAAATGGAGCTTCGAGAGTTTGAAAGGGATTCGATTTTGGTGTGAGAAAAGGACAAGAGGTCTTGGCCGAAATTTTCGGGATTTGTAGCAACCTTCTTTTTTCCCACGGTTTTCCAGCATTTGAAGAGGCTGAGGTTTTTCAGGTTTCCATCTTCGTTATGCTTGATGTGGTTTGAATAATTTTGTATGGACCCGAAATATATAGATAAAATTCTTTTGGATAACTGACCACGTGCCGATATATTTTTTTTTGAAAATTGTAAGTAATTTTTGTTTTTTTTTTGGAATTTACAAACAGTAGTTTCATTTTAGTTGTCAAAGGCAACGGAATTCCAAAGTTTTATGGGAAAATCTTTTACATATTTCATGGGGACTTCTCGATCTATTTTTTCTGGTTGTTGTTCTGTTTCTACAAGGCCCTCCTTTTTTTAAAGGGGTGAGTAACCTTACCTTCACGGATATCTGTAGAGTATGGGAAATAACTTTTGTTATTTAGGGTTGTAGGTGAGACCGTAGGAGTCGCCCATTAAATAAACCATCGAGGCACATTCTGATTTCTCAATCAGTTGGGGATGAAACTGGACCAACCATCTGAAGTCCTGTAATCGATTTTTTTTTTTTTCTTCCCGAGAGTGGTGTTGATTGGAGACCTGTCTTGGAATGCGAGTTTGAAGTCGGACGAGAACTACTAGAACACAGGCCAGATATATATATATATATTTTTTTTTTATCATTTTTTTCTTATTATTATTAATACCACACCTATATCACACCGACAACACTCAATTTTATTCCGGTATCACACTCCATATATTTTCATATTCGTAAGCTTCTGCCCAGTACTGTGCAAATGCTACATTTTATATGATGTTTAATCAATGAGATAATACGTTCATATTCAATAGCCTGAGTCGGATTCAACATGAAATTGTTTTCTATCTAACAACATCAGTTTCAACCAACAAGAATTGTCATTTATTTATTTTTTTGTAAATATATGTAATTATCTGGGGAATTTCCAGTGACTCTTGCATATTTCCCACCCCTCTAGAAACAAATCATTATGTATTTGACAATATGAAAATGTATAAACAACTAAGTATTTTTTCCTACAGAATATTCATTGAGATCTAGTTTTCTTGACTTGAACTTGATCTTGAAATCTCAATTGAAATAAGTCAAGTGGCGCCAGGGTAGATTCAAATTTTTTTTGTTGTTGTTCAAATTCTACGTATAAAATTTAACGAGATTATATAATTGATAACTCCGACCACCATGCTCTCTAGACAAAAGCTAATGGGATAGTCACCTCTTATTGTTCTTATCAGCTAAGAAATAAGAAAAGGTTACAATGTCGAAGTACCAGTTTGTGGCGTTCTCACTACAAGACTGCGAGTTGATATAATTCAGTGTTCTGCGTGGTATTTGCCATGAGAGTAGTTGTCTACCTTTTGAAACATCTTAGACGTTTTATTTGTGAATTGTTGACGTTTTTGCGTTAATTTCCTAAGAAAAAAACAAGGCTGTGTCTATTCATCGGGGCGCCCCGACATATTTGCTATCCATCGGCCAGACGAATACAATCTTTGACTAAACATCTTCAAAACTTACAATACAGGCAGTGCACAGTTCATTTGCCTCACAAGCTAGGCGCACTAGGTTTTTATTTTTTCAACTGTCAATTTTATTGATGGTTCCTTCTTGAAAAAATTCACGAAAATAGTGATCCGGACAGGTTAAGTTGTTTGGTTCAGACAGTCTCATTGAATAATATAGCGCGACAGCGCGTTGTTTGAACCGATATTTCAAAGTAGACTTTTTTTTTCAATCATCAGTCAACTGTTGATCCTTCCTCAAAAATACACCGAAAATAGTGATCCGGACCCTCACTGATAGGTTAGTTTGTTTAGTGCAGGCAGTCTCATTGAATAAATATAACGTGTTGATTGAGCCGGGATGTCAAAGTTATATTTTTCAGCAAGAAATTATCAATCAATGTCACAAATACGAAAACTAAACAAAAACGATGCCATTTCGAGAAGTTCGAGTTGTTACCATGATATAGCGCTACGTGTTTATTTCTATCGCGTATACCAATGTCGGGGCATCCCGATGAACAGCCACGGCAAAAAAAAAATAGAACTCAACCTAACCGGGGGCAAACATTCCAGGCTGGTACACCCTAACGACCCTCGGCGGCATCCTCCAAGGCACCTCCCACCCCAACTCCACCTCCCCCTACCTCGTCGCCCCACCCCCAAAACTCACCGAGCCCCCACCCCGTCCAATAACGACCGACCCCCCCGACGAGTTGGGCGCCAAAACGCGACCGGTTCCCGACGCCCACGAGCTAACAGCGTCCGTCCTGGGCAGCCCCGGGTTCCAAGAAGTCGCCCACAAGCAAGACGCAGCCGCCCACGAGCTGCGAGAGCTCAAGCAGCAGCTGGCCGAGCAGAAATCACAGCTGCGCAGGGAGACGGCGCTGCGGCTGCGCAGCTGCTGCTGGGACGCCGGGAGGCTGTCGAAGAACCAAGAGGCGACGCCTCTAGAAGGGTCGCCGCCGTCGGAGGAGGCCATTGAGCGAGTGGTGAGGCGGATGCTGCGCGTCTATGACGCTGACAAGACGGGCCGGGCGGACTTTGCGATGGAGTCGATGGGCGGGCAGGTGGTTAGCACCAGGTGCACGGAGGCGTACCGGCCCGGTAGGGCGGTGGTGTCGCTGTTGGGCGTGCCGTTGTGGCACGCGCCCAACTCACCTAGGACGGTGATCACGCCGGGGAATGCGCCCGGGGACTGCTGGGCCTTTCAGGTAGGGATTCGGGTTGGGAATGTTCCGATTATGATGATATGATGTTGTTGTTTTCTGAGTTTACATGTGAAAAATATCTGATTTTATGACATTCACTTCTCATGAGAATATACAAAATGATATCTTCAACATTCAAGCATTTCATGGCACCATGTCTTGAATCTATCATATTGTTACGATATTCCACTTGGGTTTGTTAATTTAAAACACTCAGTACAAAACTAAACTATTTTACTAAACTCTTACTTAAATCACTACGATATTCGCTATACGAATCTCAATGTTCACAATACTAGCTTTCTTTCTAAACTGACTGTCCGCGCCAGTGCGCTCCTTTTATATAAGTACAAAACACATATTCTAGCAAAATCTTGAATATTCAATAAAGTTCTTAGAAAAATCATTCATTTTCAAGAAACTGTGACGGTTATGAGTCATCCGCTATTGTCCTCTAATTAGGTTTCGCGTGGTCATAAATCACAGCCTAGACGCGAGCCGCCGAGATAATGATATTGACTTCCGGTGTTCTCGGAACACAGATTTCCCTTATTGGAGGTTCAAATTTACAATGTTCGCACTTTCTGCTACATCAGGAGATGTGTTAGATGATTCACTGTTCGTTTTCAACAATATATTTTTTCTACAAACGGCTCACAATGTAGCCTTTGACACAAAGTTGACGTTTTCCGAGGAATGCCATTAAGTGACAGCATTGTCGCACGTGCGCGGAATTAATTTCATTAAGTAACAGCATATTGGCGCTCGCATTCATCATTATTGAAAACGAACTCACTCATCATTATGTTGCACTATTTGAAGTAAGTACTCACAGTGTTTTCGTTCGTTGGAAAACGATTAAATTTGATATTCTCCGATTTATTTGAAGATGATTTGCAATCTCTATATATACAGTAATGATTGCCAATTAACATACTATTGTACCTGATTCACATTACAGATAATGGAGGTATATAACTATGATCACAGGTTGTTTAATTCGTGCTGTGATAATCCTCCAAAACTTCTATTACTTCTCCTTTTGAATTATAGTTTATGGAAAATATGTTATACATTGCAAGAACATAAACCCATCCGAAATACTGGATCGTGAATTGTGTTAAACGAAAATATTTGTACAAAATGATGCATATCCATGACTGGACCTTTAAATTTTGCGCTTTCGACATCCCTCTCTAATTTCATCCGCTCTGTCTGACTGTCTCATCTGCAAGGTTTTCTAATCTGTGCCACAACCCGACCCCTTCCGTAGGGCTTCCCCGGCTTCCTCGTCGTCCGCCTAGCGCGTCGCGTTCGCATCTCGGCGGTCTCCCTGGAGCACATCAGCCGCATGGCGGCGCCCGACGGCGACGTCCGCTCGGCGCCGCGCGACCTCCAGGTCCTGGGGCTAAGCCACGAGGATGACGACCACCCCGTCGACCTGGGGCGGTTCGTCTACGACGTGAACGGGGAGCCGGTGCAGGTGTTCGAGGTGGGGGACGTAGTGGAAAGCGTCTTCGAGGTGGTGGAGCTGCGGGTGCTTTCCAACCACGGCCACCCGAACTACACGTGTTTGTACAGGTTTAGGGTGCACGGGAGAGGGGAGGCGTGAGGGGTTGGTTTTTTGCGGGGGTGAGTCTGTGTGGGTTTTCGTCGGTTCTTGAGAAATCGGGAGGAGTTCGGAATGGAGTTGCACCAGGCTTGGGTTCTTGATAGGACGCGAGGAGTTTGGTTGTCAACTGAGGGAAATCCATGCGAGTTTTTTTTTGTCGGACGGTTTTTTCATCCACCTGTTTTTCGATACGTTTGCTCAAGAACTTGTACTTTCAGAGACAGGACAAGTAGCTGATAAAAAATTTGGTTCAAACTGAGTTAAATCCGTATGATTCTTTCTTGGACTCAAAAAAAATGGAGGAAAATTTCATCATGAACATATTTTTCGATAAATTAGCTCAAAAACTTGGACTTGAAACAGAGAAAATTGTTCATCAACATACTTTTCGATGAAGTAGCTCCAAAACCCGATTTTGAATGAGACATGGAAATTTTGTATCAAACTGAGGTGAATCCATGAGTTTGCCTTGATACTAAAATGAACAGAATCATTTTTTGCCAACACATTTTTCGATAATTGAGCTCAAAAACTTGGACTTTCAGAAACAGGACACTTTTTTCGTCAATATATTTTTCGATAAAGTAGCTAAAAAATGTTCAAACTGAGATTAATCCATATGAGTTTTCCTTAGTCTCAAAAAATCATGAGAAAAATCTCGTCATGAACATATTTTTCGATGAATCAGGACAATTTTTCCATCTTCTTACTTTTCGATGAAGCAGCTTGAAAATGCGATTTTCAATTGACAAGTTCAGCCAGCGTTGAGAGAGAAAACATATGTCTGCCCTAATGTTGTCTTTGTCATCAAGATTGCAACTTAAAATGATGAAAATGTTATGATTGGGACGTAAAAAAAGAAAAGAAGACTAATATCACAATTATAATGTGTTATTCAACAATTATTGTAAGCTTACAATGCTCATTAATTATTTGAAATAATCGGAATAACAAAAATACTACAAGAAAAACAAAACAATTATATACAGATTATATAAGTCTTCTTCTTTTTTGGTCCCAATCATAGCATTAAGTTGCAATCTTGATGACAAAGACAATACTAGGGCAGACATATGTTTTCTCTCTCAATGCTGGCTGAACTTGTCAATTGGACATTGAAAATTCGGATCAAACTGAGGTAAATTAATGAGTTTTCCTTGATCTGAAGAGAAAACATGAAGAAAATTTCGTCATGAACATATTTTTTGATAAATGAGCTCAAAAAATTGGACTTTCAACAACTGAACAATGTTTTAATTAACATAATTTTTGATGAAGTAGCTCAAAAACCCGACTTCCATTAAGAAATAGAAAATGTTGTTTGAAATAAGGTAATAAATTCATGAGTTTTCCGTAGTCTAAAAAAAACAGATACAAAATTTGGTCATGAACATAATACAGTTCAAAAACATTGCCTCTTTCGCAAATACTACTAAATACTTGATATGAAGGTCCTCAGTCTTGCAAGAAACAAGACGAATTTTTTTTCAATTTCAATTGCGCTCCAATTGAGAACCTCGTTCAAAAAGTTTATCTGGTAGTACTTTGACACCTATATTCAATTTTTTTCGGGTTGAAAAAGAGGTAACTCCACCCCAAAGGAAAACTACTCCATCAATTTTTCCAACTTTGTGCTACTTGATTGGAGTTGAGTTTTTGGTCAAGATATCGAATTTGCCCGGACTGACGGATCCCCCAGTAGACTGACGCCTGCTGCGCCACCTCGAGGCTGTTTCATGCGGCTCACATTTCCAAATTTTGCCAGCATTCGATGAACACTCGTTTAAATATTCTACATTAGGTTTGCTCTTAACAAGAATTTTTTTGAATTTGTCGCCGGTTCTGTACACTGATGCAGAGTTTTTATTGAATGAGAAGAAATTGGAGTGGAACCTGTACTGGGTGTTCCTGATAAGTTTGTAGTGAGGCTCAGAAACTTCTCTTTTGGGACCATATTATATTTTTTTCGTGAATTTTCCAGTACCTAATCAATGTTCCAAAATTCGAAATTGAATTCCCTGGCCTAGGAGCCTAATTTTTTAGGTTTCCAGGGTGCTTCTAACCTCGTACAGACAGTTCAAAAGTACACCTGGTATAGTGGGCCGCATGAATTTGTCATTCAAATCGTCATAGTCATATTTAGTGTCATCGCACATCATTGAAAAAACTGTGAAAACAGAGTCTGAAGTTGCCTATGTATATCTGTGATAAACTGAGTTTGTTCTTAATAATAATGTAGGTAACGGGTGGACCAATTATTAAAAATGTTGTCTTTACAATATAATTTTACGTATTTGATTCTATTTGAAAAAAAATAATTTATTTGACTTCTCGTTTTTAATAATATTCAGCATGCACTTTTATATATTTTTTTGTTTCACAATAACTCATTTTCAATATTATACCGAGTGATGTATTTTTCGCTGACTCATTTGTGAGACCGTGTGATGCTTTTATACAAACTGTACCATAGCTATGAGTTTCCCTGTGTTTAAAATCATACCAAAATTCCGTTTTCTGTATTTATTCATGATATCAAAATAACGATATAATTCACTGAGTTTGGTGGTTTATTTTCAATCATGCCTAAAACTGCACAAATTATTATTTTCACTCTGTAACCTTATCGTTTCTGTACATTTCCTTCTTCCATTCATTATTTCATTTCTGTGATTGGAACAGGTGCAATTTTTTTAATCGAAAAGGAAGCACAGTCAGAAACTATAGAACAAACGAACGTGTTTGGGATTGTCTAACATTTCATATTATGTGTTCTTTTTTCTGTATTTTCTTATTCCAAACTTAGTCATCACAATTCCTTTTTTTATATATTTTTCGTTTAATACAGGGTGCTGTTGGCATATCGGATTTTTTTCCGAGATTTTCAAAACTCTTCTTTGGAAACAGTCGATGAAAATTCTGACACCCTGTGAGAGAAATTAACAATTGGAATGACCAATCTGTATATCCTTCTAGTGACTTATTTTTTTTGGTATTGTGAAGAGGAAATACTGGAAACTTTCCGAGAGTTGTATAAAATTTTCAACACTAACACAAAGTAACACTTTTTATGCCACCCGATATAGATAATTCTAAAATTAGTATAGTGAATTAGATTAAGCGCACATCTCACCAATCGCAATCATTTTATTACTTGCATTCAGTCAAACATACAGGGTGATTCGCGTAGACCGTTCTCAGTCTAACTATCCAAGAATATGGGCATCCATTCGACTTTTTCGACTCTTTCTTGGCACCCCCTGTACAACTTTTTAACAAAAACTAACCCGGTGAAAAAGCGCACCTAGTTTTTCGAAGACGCCCACGGAATCTTTTATTCCATCCAATCACAAATCTCAAGCTCGGTCTACGTGAATCACCCCGTATAGGGTGCCCCCGATGATATATTCCGGTGTCTTAACTGTACAGGGAGTCCCAAATTCGTGGGCCAATGAAATAGATGAGAACTTTCTTGAATTCTGAGATATTTCGAAATTGCCAGATTTTTTGTTATTTTCTTCATTGGCTTTATTTCAATAGATACGAAAAGAAGGAAGACACTTTCTCACAGCTGTTTTTCATGCTCTATAACTTTTAGCAGTAAAAAAATTTGTTAAGCGACGTTTCTTCATTCGAGGGCCGTCATCAACTTTTTTTTCTCAATACGGACCGGGATTTTTCTTTTGCCTGTTTTTTTTTTTTCATTCGCCTGGTGAACCTGAATACGTTGATAAATACCCTAATTGCAGTTTCAAAGTTTCGTCTCAATGGAAATATTTTTGAACATTCGTAAGAACAAGTCATTTATTTATTTCAAATTATATATTGCCAAGTTATAGAGCCTGAAAAAAACCTGCAAGGGTTTGTTCATTTTTGTTGCATTAATTAAAATGAAGCCAATAGATCAAAAATCGAAATCAAAAATTATTTTTTTAAATACCTCAAAAACCAAAAAACCTTCCAACCATTTCTTCACGGCATATTGTTGCGCATATGAATTCACAATTTTTTCTTAATTTAACCGAGTTCCCCATGTTGTCCCGCGAATTTGGGACATCCTGTACATGCAGTGTGTCCAATTTTCTGATAGAAATATTCCACACCCCTGCAGAGAATTCGCCCATCACCAAGAAACGCCCTGTATAAGGACCTGTTTCCATTTCAAAACAAGATAATTGAATTCAATTTCGCCTCTTGTATCTGAAAAACGAGGGAGGCAGTGAAAATAGGGACGTTGGGTGAAAACTGCAAATCATCTGGAAAATTGGGACACCCTGTAAATATTATGTCAGTCTTTTGACTTTTTTCCCCAGTACAATTTTTGTACCTGAATGTGAAACGAAGTGTTTAACTTGGACCAGTTTTTTTTATAGTCCTTGAATGCTGGAGCACTCTATATAAATATACAGGGTGAGTCATTAAGAACCTTGTGTAATATTTTCAGATGGTGTAACTGTTGAACATATTTATTAGTTTTATAATGCAGACTACAATAACAATTCCCATATACCAAAGTTTTTGAAAACATTATCTTTGATTATTTATTCTGTTGGTTAATTTTGAGGATGTCTAAAAATATGTATATATTTTGAATAAGTTTAATAATTCAATACTATTATTATTATTTTAGATTCTAAGTAGCTTGAGCAATAAATTTCTTCGAATAATATAGTAGTATGTAAAATGGCGATAGTTTTTGATTCAATAATGAAAAAATATTTGTACCAAAGGAGTTCGAGTAAGATTGATTGAAAATATTGACTTGTTTTTGCTTTTTTAATTCCTTCCAATTACATTTCATTGATTTTTTTTATTATCGACGACAAGCTTTTATATTAACAGTATCTGTAGAACCAAACAAAAGGAGAACCTAACCTCACTAATTTGGTTCTGAGGTTGAGATTATGAATATTATTGATGGTAGCTTTGTTAAATAGTGTTGATGTATAATCCTAGGTATTTGATTGCACTTGTATAGGATTCTGTTAATTTTTTATTTTATAGATATTGTTTCCGATTATTTTTTTGCTGAAATATAGATTTATAAGCACTTTCATCGCGTATCTGTCAACCACAAAAAAGTAAGAAAGATGTACAAAAACCTCATCAAGTATTACACAGTGCGTTGTGAATGAAGAACGAAACAACTTCGCAACGTTTGACAGGTAGATGGAGTGACGTGATCTTGCCCCTGGAAGGCCTTCGAAAATTTTTGATTGCCACCCTTCACGATAAGTCGAGCAACGAGAAAAGGCTTTATCATTTTACTTGTTGTAAATTGTTTACAATCTACACTCTTGAAGACTCCGCAATTACGTCAGATTTTGATGAAACTGTGAATTCGTGAGTTTTTCGCAGATTTTTTGTTTCAGTCCAGAAAAAGCGTCTATAATCTGCGTGATAAATGTTCCTGACCTCTGATGGTTCCCAAGTTTTGAGCTTTTCATTTTTATAAGCAAGTCTATGGTTTCTATCATCATTTTTTTTTTTCGGCCGGTCACTACTAATCGGATGAATGTAATGCGATACGAGACAGTAATTCAAATAGATATAGACAGGATATTTAATATTCTCATTCTACATCTGATAGGTTTTAACTAGAGTTCTCAACAACTCCTTCTCTTCATTGGCCAATATTTTCCAAAAATCCGACTCCAAATCCAGGAGACTGCTCGTATCCAGCGACTGACACGTCACGACCAAGGACTGCATCAACAAAAACAAATCCTTCCTCATTCTGCAAGCTGGAAATGTTATATTATGAAACAAGTTTTTTAAGACGCTATTTTGTCGAACAAGTGCCTTATAAAACGTGTGTCATGTGCAATTTTTTCTATTTCGAATTGATTTGAAGAAAAAAATGGATTTAATATCGCTAAATAACAGAAACATTTTCGATTGGTAACAATGATGACATTGAAATAATTATAATCTGATGACGCAGAAGCGTAAAGCCCAGTTTACAGTTGAGCGATTTTGATTACTGCAATATCAGCGGTAAAAAAAATCAATGTTGTTATTGTTTTCATTTGTCAATTTGAATCAAATTACACTCTGCGAATTAAAATTTAGGGTCTGTTCGCTGTGTCTCCATTAACTACACTATTGTACAGAATAGTAGATTGTGTAACACTGATACCGTTCGGTGATTTCCCGTGTACACTTACACTATGTTCGTTG
The DNA here is from genome assembly GCA_029955515.1 of Chrysomela aeneicollis. Lineage (NCBI taxonomy): Eukaryota > Metazoa > Arthropoda > Insecta > Coleoptera > Chrysomelidae > Chrysomela > Chrysomela aeneicollis. Next base: position 11,188,386 of record JARUHQ010000021.1, on the reverse strand, counting down.
TTAAAATGTTGTAGCACGAAAAAACCAGTTGTTACAATCGATTTGGAGGAGGTGTGATAAGTGTAGTGCAAATGGATATTGGATAATATGAGGTTAGATGTATATAATGATATATTTTGAAAACTTCTTCGACAAAGTACGTAATGGTTATATTTGTTACCCGGGAATCTTTTGTCCCCATTTACGAATGCATCAAAAGAATTGACATCAATGCCATTGATTGATCTTCGTCAGATGAACTTGTCAACAATTCATCGTCCGAATTCGTAATGATGATTTCATCATCACTGTGCATTTTTGATGCATTCAAAAGAGATTTACAAGCCATAAATAAATACAAAATAATTATAAGCATAACCTCAAAATCAGAATCCTAGGATTAGCATAAAGCAGAATAAAAGCACCGAACAGATGTTGAACTAATTACACTCCACTTCACTACACTCATCTACAACGACCAGTGGGTGTAAGAAAATGTAGTGTACAATATAAATTTCATGCATAAACAGCGAACAGACCTTTACTAAAACTAAAACATTGAGTTTTTCACTGCTAATCGCTAAGAAGTAAACTGGGCCTAACTCTTCTGACTTTCATTTGACAGTTCGATTGTACCAATCTCCGAGTATTTTTGACCCAGGGAAATAATTATTAGAAATCCTAGCGGAATTTCAAAATTAACCAATGTCGATCAATTATTAATCATATCATGTTCAGATCAAAGTAATTGGCGAATGGGCAATTCAAAGTAATTAACTCCAAGGAATTCCATGGAATTTCAATAATATTCGGGAATAATCTCGACATTTTTTAGGTACACATCATTCTTGAATTTTGGTTGATCTCGAATAATTCCACTACTGAAGAATTCTGAATGATTCCCCAGTTAAATAGAAAGTATCTTCAAAACGCATAAAAGCTAGAAATTTTAAGGAAATTCAAATGATCTATAAAATCCTTTGCAAATTTGAAATTCAACGAGACTCGGTATATGTATATAGTCGCCTCTCATCGACTTGGATATGATTGATTCATACTCAAAAAAAAAGCGGTAAACAGATTATACTTATTTCGTATTATTCACTGATTCATATTGTGGACAGTCATGCAACTTACACTCACAACCATAGGTAGGTAACAAGTGCGATAACGTCTTATTAAACGTGTGTTTTTCTATTTTGCATCAATTTGAAGTATTTCATGAAAAAAAATGTTGGATATTGATAAATAACAGAAACATCTTCGATTGGTAAAAATCTCCGAACAACAACAAACCCACTAGAATAGTAACACCCCGAATTGCCTGAAGCCAACATGAAATTCATATTCATGGTTTCCCCCCCCCACAGAGGTTACCACATCGTAACATTTGAAAGTGATGATCATGCCATGCCCACATTTTTTGAGGTTTCCAAATATATATATCCTTCAGTAGTTACTTATATGAATCAGATAAGTGCATCTTAAGCTATTTCTTCAATATTCGTCATATAATACAGTGCCTCATTAATATATGAGTGGTCTTTCTGGAGATTGCGGCATTTTTGGTGAATGCGCCAACGCTGCTAATTTCGTTCAACCGATAATCGACCTGACAGTGACAGAGCGAAACGTCTCGTTTTCAAATCAAATTTTATTCGATGGTTCATCAAACGGCATAATTCCAGTTTTTTGTGAAAATTTGAATAGGATTTTTTAGAAAAAATGTAGCAAATCGCCATAACTTCCGAACGGATGGACCAATTTTCAACTTCGAACATACCAATCTGCTTATTTTTTTCCATAGAATCCGTTTCTCCAATCAAAAAAATCGAAATCGAAAAAAATTTAACCTCTGTTCTGTGGTTTGTTATGTGTATTTCCAACAGTGTTTCGAAAGTTCCTTTGGTAAAATCCATGTGAAATCTTATGTAATGTCACAAATACGAAAACAAAACAAAAACATTTCGAGAAGTTCGAGTTGTTACCATCAGGTAGCGCTACGTGTTATTTTCTATCGCGAATCCTTGTTTTAGAATGTGGTAACCTTAGTAACTGATTGATGTTGGCTTCAAACAACTACTGTGGTAAGGATTGAGCGTTATCCATCTAGTCTTTTTTATGATCGAAGGTAACAATGATGACATGGACAGTTTACTGTTGAGCGATTTTGATTTTTGCGTCACCAGCGGTGAAAAATGCATTGTTGTTATGTTATTGTTTTTATTGATCAATCTGGATCAAATCACACTATGAATTGGAATTTACCAATAAAACATTGAGTTTTTCACTGCTAGAATGACTTTTATTTGACAGTTCGATTGTACCGTACCAACCTCCGAATAATAAAAAATGCGTTTCTAAACAGAGGCTATAATGACTTCATTATAGAACCAAAATAGAAACAAGTTTTTCAGAGCGGAATCAACGCGATTATCGTGTAACGAACCTCTCAAGCTTGCGTCGCTTTCATCCCCCCACGTGTATTTCTCTAGGATTTTCGCCAGAACTGGGGATAACTTTTGGGGGCTCGGGCGCAAGATTAGCAACAGGAAAACGCTGTTGATTTCGCACTTCAAGAGGATTTCGGCAGTGGCGCCGCTCGAAGGTAACTTTTGGACGAGATTTGAGATTTCCAAAAAAGTGTCAAGGGCAGCCACAAAATCGCCTGCAACGATGAGACATTTTTTATGCACCACAACGGAGGTGAAAAAAAAAAGTGCACCAGAAAGGAAGGAATAATTCTTCTCATTGTTTGTTTTAGGATTCAGATTCAAAAGTATGCCGCGGATAGCGAAAAATGTAAGTCTTAGCATCATACTTGTTTGGGTATCTGTCTTAATACTTCCAACTTCAAATTGAATATGCGCAAAATCACCATATTGGAGCCGCCATTTTGATTTCATGAATTTTGACTTGAAGTTTTTGATCTGCGACCCTGAAAACAACTCGTCCGTTATCTAAGACATTGAATTTGGAACGTTGACAAAAATTTATGATTTCCGACCCCAATTTCGAATCAAATCGGACATTATATCACAAATCTCGCTTGCCGACTTGAAGCCGCCATCTTGAAATTTTGAAAGTTGACAAAAAATCATAATTTTCGACCTCAAAAACCCCCACATACCAATTTTGAATTATTGAATTTTCGAATTTCATAAACTCAGACTCCAAAAACATCCATTATCGGGCCATTATTACTTCCAAAAATAGCTGGAACAGGCAAACACCAACAAAATAAGAAGAAGACATTACGATGGTTGATGCTGCAATATCTGTCAAAACTGTCAAAAGTTGTATATGGTCTGTGAAAGTAATTATGAAGACTGGAATTACTGGAAAGGGAAAAACTCAAACTGGAAAATATCAACTTCTTGTGGTCTCACAGTTTTTACACTCACTAAACAGTAAACAAATTTACCTGCTTTGATGAACATTGAAGCCAATAACTCCAAACAATGAATTCTGGTACTTGTTCTATCCTTGGATAATTTAATAGAATCTTCCAGATAATCCTGGATGTATTGGGGCCTATCAATCCTTTCCAGGAAATCAACTATTTCCAAATTCAAGCTAATAGGTATTGTACAGTTCTCTGGATATCTACTAGCAGCATGAGCATAACAACTGAGTCCAGCCTGAAAAAAATGGATTTTTTCCTTCAGACACCCACTGATTGGCTAGTTGTGTTGACTCAACTTGTAAATATTCTCCAGGAACATTTTTGCACCCCATACTTATATCTTTCTCTTCGGCCTTGAAGAGATGTCTTGCCGACTGGGTCAAGCAAGATGTTTCTCCAGTACTGTTCATCAGGGAGCCTTCACATCTTGCAGCAGCAATCCAGCAGAGCCCTGCATATTGGGATAATTCTAGGCTTTCACATTGCTTCGCCAAACCCGTGAACAGCTCACAGGCTTCAGCTTCGTTTGGTTTTTTCATGAATCGTCTTGAAAAAGAGAATTGGTTATGGAATACCTAGTAGGAATGTTTGGGAATGATTACTTTTTCAATTTGTTTGAGATCGCCATGTATTGAGACAAGATATCTATGTCTGCTGGTTCGGAATTCATTTTTCTGGAGTATTTCAGTGGTCAAACCACGTAGATTCCACAGGAGTTGCTGGAATTTGTACTTTACGATCCTCAGATTACCATAATTTGTTTTTGTTTATGATATGTTAGATCTGTCAAATCGGCTATAATAGGTTAAGTTCTCTACTTTTTCTTCCCTCCTTACTGAAATAACTCGTTCAATCCATAACCAGTTCCATCTGTCTTATTTTTTTAATTTCAACTTTCGATGACGAGTTGGGCACACTGAACTCAAACAAGGTTGGGCACAAAAAGTCAAATTCAAGAGGTTAAATCAAAATATTATCAATTTGCTTTCAAACAGTCTTGTGATAAACGGTTGTTGTTCAACGTTTTCGATTCTAAAATCCATGAGGAAGGTTTTCAGGGACTGTCTATTGTGAATAAATAATTCACGCTACTCCAGTAGTAAAGTATTTATATCTTTTTGATGAGAGAATAATAACCGAATTAAAATGATTGCATCAGGAGATTTCTTGACCAATATACTGGGTAGAGAATATTGTCGTCTTATCTCGAAATACATGGATGAAGATATAACAACCACTATTTGCACAGGGTACTTAATATGGCATGAACTTTATTGGACGACAAATATATGCGGTCATTACAAATTAGTATTGACATTCGTTTTCTTCGTCACCGGTACTGGTCCGTCAGCCATCTTATGCTTATTTCTTCTGAAAATGAGAAAAATCGTATTTTTGCTTGTCGTATCCTGGCCGATTTTCTGTTGTCCGATTGGTTTGCTTATGACCTCTTTCTGCGTCGACGGAAAAAGCCATTTCGACAGTCTCGTAGACTTAAAGGCTCGCAGGAATTTCTCGTTGGTCACCCCGTAGATCAGCGGATTGATGGCCGCGTTTATGAAGATGAGATACTTTGATGTGAACCACAAGGAATGGTACGTTCCGTTGGCCTGAAATAAAAACCGCGATTTCAGCAGTTGAAATGAAAGGAACTCGTTCATCTGCGCACTGACTAAAAGTCCGACTGGCGGACATTTATAGTCGGCGTTTTGTGGCGGGAACATTCCCTAACCTCAATGTGTTGTTATCTTGTTGTTATGTTGTTATTGTTTGTGTTTTCGAAGTTCTCAACCAAATAACAATCATGTTTCGTCCAGGATCTATCCGAAAAATAGAAGTGAAGAACTTCGTTACCTATTCTCACGTCGAGCTCTATCCGGGCCCTAATTTGAACATGATAATCGGTCCCAACGGGACGGGTAAGTCCACGGTAGTGGCAGCAGTCATTCTAGGCCTGGGCGGAAACCCTAAAGTCGTCGGAAGAGGCACCAGGGTCTCGGAATACGTGAAGCACAACTGCGAGTCATCGACCATAAACATATTCCTGCAAGAGGAAAACGCCGATCGGTACCTCAAAGTCACCAGAGAGTTCGATACGCAGGAGAGGAGCACCTGGAAGCTCAACAACAGAATAGTCAAGCTGGATGACGTGCTGGAGTACATCAAAAAGTTCAACATCCAGGTGAACAATCTGTGCCAGTTCTTGCCACAGGACAGAGTGCAAGACTTTGCCAAGATGAACAAGCAGGAGCTTTTGAAGGAAACCCAGAGGGCTCTATGCCGGTTCGATCTGATTGAAAAACAGGAATCTTTGATTGCAAACAGGGAGCAGCACAAGCAGATGCTGGAGTCCTTGGAATTGCAACAGAAAAGGCTCCAGGAGGCAAATGATCTCAACAACAGGTTGGAGGGTAGAGTCCAGAGCTTTAACAAGAAGAAAAAGTACTCTGAAAACATACAGCACATTGAGAGAAAGATAGCTTGGACTTTGTATGAGGCTGTGAGGGTTCAACTCACTGACATCAAGAAAGATAGGAACAAAGCCCAGGAGGTTTATGAGCAGTTCAAGAATGCCTTGAAGCCAATGGAGCAAGCAATTTCAAAGAGGAAAAGGGGCATAACAGAGTTGCAAGACAGCAACACAAAAGTCTTGCAAATTGTAAGAAATGCAGAGTCCTGCATCAACACCAACATAGACAAGGCTGATGCACTGAAGGAATCTATAAGAAAGGTGAATGATAACATGAATTCAAGGTTGGCTGAAATTGAACAGTGGGACAGTGAAATTGAAACTGCCAGCACTAAGTTGGAAGAGATGAAACAGCTGCAGGCTGAAATGTTAGCCAAGGGTCAAGAAAGTAAGTGAAAATGATTGATCTCTCATATCATTTTAAATGAACTGAGCACCATTATCCCTAGCATTTCCTTATTTCTTTTGTGAAAATCCCATAGTTACAACCAAATCCCATTTCCCACTCATCTTTCTTTTCAATTCAGGTACTCAGAAAAAACAGGCTATCTCAACAGAGCTCAATAAATTGTCCATGCACCACAAAACTTTGCAGGACAAGAAAGAGGAATTGTTACAGCTCAAGCAGGATGAAATGCTGCGAATGCATGCCTTAGAGAATGAATCTGCTAGACTGGAAAATGTCAAACAGGTAGGCATAATGAGGTACTTGATAAAAAATCCAATATGAAGTTAGGTTCTATTTTATTCAAAATTTTTGTTCTATCATCTTCAAGACTGATACATGTCAAACTCACTGAAAATTATTAGAAATAGCCATTCAGAAACAAATATGCATGTTCATTTATTGTTACCTGTAAACTCGGTTGGAAACCCGGCTAAATTTGGCAAAATGCACCCGCTCATTGTCATCAAAATGAACATAGTTGAGATAATATTCTATACAAATAGTATTCTATACAAATAGTGTTCATGTTCATGATTCTGGGTGTACAAAAGGTTTGATGTCATCCATATCCAAATGCGATGTTCTCATATCCAACGATAGGTGGCGCTAGCATCGAATTATAATTCAACATGTCTGTCGGCTGTCAAACTCAGCTGAGGGTTGTGGATTGTTTCCAGTAAATTTGGTGGGAAACCAGGCTAAACTTAGCGAAATTCGCCCACATGATGTTATAGTTGTTCATTAAGTTAGTCTAAAATAATAAAAAAAACAATAAATAATCCACTAGAAGTCTAAAAACTGAAGAATTACCTATTTTGTGTCCGCGCAACATTTCCTATTTTGAATTTCCCAATGATCACACCATTTTGGAGCTGCCATCTTGATTCATAAATTTTGACAAAAGAATTCCCTAATCCGAAAACCTGTTGAAAAAACATATTTCAAGTATCTTCCATATCCTTTATTCAAATTTGATCACCTTATAGGCTCGTTTGAAAAATGATTTCACCATCATTCTCACTCTGAATGACGCCCATGAGAAAAACCAAAGTTGAGTGTTGTATCTCTGACATCCTTGTAAAAAAGCGCTTCAAGAACGTCCTAGTTGAAAACGTCTAGCTCTCTTCGTTTTCGCTTGAAAATTGCAAATTCCATTTCGTTTTCAAACAATTTCTACCACATAATTGTTAAGCATAAAGATGCGCAACTTTGCCCCAATTTTTTTGAAAAACTGGCAGCCTGTATAGTGAGCCAAAAACGGACAGCAAATAGGAGAGGTGTGGGTAAAGTGGACACCCTAAGTTTTGAGAGTAATTTTCAAGAAAATGGTCGATGATATTTTGATAACATTGAGCCAATACATAACTGTTCAGCTATCGAACTTCTAACTAAAATTTGTGGAAAAATGCGAATTGGCCACTTTACCCCATATACCGGGTGTAACAGGATCATGGTACAACCCCCGTATCTCCGTTAGTTTTGGAGGTAATTTATTGAAATTTGGGACATGCGATGAACGTAATAAGCGGCACTTTTTCACCTACAAATGATTTTTTTACCAACTCTCCATTTTTAAATGGAACACCCTGTATATTATTACATTTTTGAAATCTGCATGATTTTCTGCATCCAATGATACCACATAAGTGACATTTCAAACGTCAAAATTTTTTAAAATTCAATTTTTTGTTTTTCATTTGGGTGTGCCATAATGGTTCCGGTTTATTCCAATTGACCCATCTAATGCTAGAAAAATCTAAATCCCGTCAAAAATACTAATTTGCGTTTTTTATGAGCAAATAAAGTTCATCGTAGTCGATTTTGCGGTAAAACTAATTTTTTTCAAATGGAACCATATTGGTACCGTGGTATCATTCATTAGTACTACCAATAAGGAATTTATTCATAGCTGGCAATAAAATGTGCGATAAATACAATGGAAATTACAACTAAAAGAAAATAAGAAAATAAAATTATTGAAAATTTTGACGTTTAAAATGTCACTTATTTGATATCATTAGATTCAGAAAATTTTGTAGATTGCAGAAATGCAATAATATACAGAGTGTTCCATTCAAAAATCGAAAGTTGGTCCGGCGAAACCGGAAGTGAAAAACAAATAATTTGTAGCATGTCCCAAATTTCGATGAATTATCTTTGACACTAACGGAGATACGGGGGGTGTACCATGATCCTGTTACACCCGGTATAAGTGAGATGTGGCCAATCAATGGGGTTCAAAGTGGCCACCAAAGTCACTGGTGAACAATAAAAAAAAAAATGGGACAAACCGGCCACTACCTGGATAGCTGGCTACTTTATCCCATATAATCAATCCCACACAATTCATGTTGTTAAGAAAAAAGTAGATGTTTCACATGAGTTTTTCACATGTAAAAATAACGCCTGGTGATACAACTACTGTTAAATCAAACTGCGAGATGAATATAAAGGTTATTTCATTTGATATCTCTATATGAGCGGCTTAGCTTACATCAAACACGATGAAAACCAGAAACATTGAACAGTGGTGAACCGCTCAGCTTATTGACAAATACCGCCTTTTTGGTAGTTCATTTGATGGAGATCTAGGAAATGAGCCAATCTCAAGTAATTAACTGAGGACCTGTGATCACTATACCCCGAGTGTCCACTTCACCCACAATCCCCCTCCTAAATGAAAGAAAAAAACCTTTGCAACACATAAAGAGACATCATAGACATAGATAATAGATATGAGCGAAACATCATCGTGAAAGGTAAGTGAAATAGTTGATGAACACCCGAACAGGCGAGGCTGCAGCATCTGCGCACGTTCAGCAGCGACGCTCACACGGCCGTCCATTGGCTGCGCAACAACAAGCACCTCTTTGAGGGCGCCATCTATGAGCCCATCATGCTGGAGGTGAACGTGCTTGAGCCGAGGCACGCCAAGTACGTCGAGAACGTGATACCGCTCAGGGACCGGCTGGCGTTCACGTGTACGCGCAAGGAGGACATGAACAAGCTCATCAGGTCGGTGGTTGTGCTCGATTTAGGTGAATTTTTGGTTATGGCACTCCTATGAGGTCGCATGTTTGATTTATTGACTGGTTAAAGTGTGTCACATGCGAACATGTTTGTCTCAACTTGTGTTAGTGTTGTTTGCTACCACTTCAATAACCACTTTGTACTACTGAGGTGTGCAATTGAAAGTATTTCAAACATCAAATATATATCTTGATCGCACCATTTCCGACATGAACAGATGCCTGAGAGAAAGCCAAAACCTCTCTGTGAACGTCATCCACTCGCCTGATACGCCAGACGGTGGCAGACAGTTCCAGCCGAACGTGACCATCGAGAGTCTGCGCCGGTACGGCTTCTACGCGTACGTCAGCAGCCTGTTTACTGCGCCGGCGCCGATAATGAGCTATCTGTGCAAGACCTACCGCCTCCACAACATTCCGCTAGGGGATGCTACCACCAATGATCTCTACGAGCAGGTGAAGAAAATGATGTTGATGATATTCTTTACTATTTGTCTATGCGGAACCGAATTTTAATACATTGCTGATGATATTGATGGCTGCGGGTGACGCCTTGCGTTGCGATAAAGAAGTACGGCTCGCACTACATATGAACGCCATAACTCGTAATTGAGTGTTTTTCAGCGACCTCCATTACCTACTTCAGGTCCCTGCTCGGGCGCCACTTTGTAACTCTCTTGTGTGATGAGCTGATAGAAATTGTATAAAGAATTTCGTCTCGAAGGATTGCTGAGAAAAACTTTCTCATATCTAATAAGTTGAACACTATAGACTACCTCGTAAATTTTGGTCTAACCCGAAAAAAAAAACACCCACACAATCACCAATAGAAACCTTTTGAAACCAAACAAAGGAAGATCACCATAAGAATCCGAATCTAATGGACAAGTTGACTGATGTCCAATATGTTTCATTTCTTGTTGATGTGCGCCTAGTGTTTTATTTGTTGACAAACTCGAGCTATTTACCTTGATAAATCCTTGCTCCATGGCTAACGTTTCTTGTGATTTCGGTATATTTAACTCAAATATAGGTTAGGAATCCCAAAATACTTGATAAACGCTGATTTGTAGAAAAACAAGCCGTGAGTTGAATACATATAAAGCGTATTTTCGTATAAATCTAATCGTTCTGTGCTATTCTACAACATAAAAACAAATATATCATCGCGAACAGGTGCCGAACCAGATACGGACGTTCTTCAGCGACATCTACCGGTACAGCATCAGCTTCTCGAAGTACTCGGGCCAGAAGAGCACGAACCAGGTGCAGGTCGGCTCCGACGGCGGCCTGTCGCATTCGCTCGACGTGGTTAGGCTGGAGCGTGCCAGGGGGGAAATCGGGGAGATCAAGCGCAACCTCGGCAACTACGAAGGCCAGTTCCAGGCGCTGGACCAGCAGATCGGGGCCATCGGCGAGAAGATCAACGCCGGCAGAGCCAAGATGAGGGAGATTCAGCAGGTGATGTTGATGATGCGATGCTTTATTGTGCGAGAACATTGTCACTTTACACGAGCGTTGTGAGGTTCAGCCCATACCGCACGCAATTTAGATTAGGATTTTTCTTTGCGAAATAACTGGTTGGTGACGAAATTCTATGTTCTGTAGGAGAAGCAGAACGCCCAAACCGTGACGACCAGGATAGAAAATCTCCAGAGGAAGATTTCGGACATGAAGGGTTGCAAGAAGGATCCGGAGGATATTCGGAGAGAAGCGAAAGCAAAGAACGTCACTATATTGAGGAGTATGTCGGGTATACAGGACACCGTCAGAGGGGAATTCTCCAAACTGGCGGAACTTGTCAAAAAAGGCTCGTTGATCATGAGGAAAATCGAACAGGTAAGATTCACTGAATTCACCTCGTCCAAGTGTTATTCTGGCATTTCCAGCGAGTTTTCAGTGATGATGCGTCAAAAGATCATGGTCCTTAGTAACTATATAACATACATACATTCTTTTTATTCTCGGTCTGGAACAGGAGCGTAAGAACCTGGCCTACCTCGAGAATGAAATCAACGAGAACAGGCGGCAGTCGCAGGAGGCCGAGGAAACGCTGAATCTTGTCAAGGAGCGCTACTCCGACGTCATGAATCGGGCCAAAGCCATGCTCTCGAAGGTATATAATCTTATGGTTGTAATCCTCGAAAGTATTTACAGGACCAGGCGAAAAAAATGTGCCCCACGTTGGGCGCCATTTCAATGCGAACTAAAAATTAAATCAAACGAAAATCTGAACGCCATTAGGTTTTTACAGTACTTTCCGGTTTTTACAAACACACTGACACGCGTTGGGCGCCATTTTGTTAGACGGTTTATAAAGTTTAGTACCAGATTCTGTGTGTTGATACGGATTAAAAAATGTCAAAAGGTGTGCGGTCTCCCAGTGCGATAACAAATAAATAAAAAACTATTTGTTCACGATCCACTGAAGAAAACAATGGTAAATAAGTGGTTCAATTGTGCATGTCAGAATTTAACGTTATAATATATTTCTTAGATTCTGATAGATTCATTCATTTGTGAAGTAAGCTGAAATCCCTCATCTCTTGTAATAAAATCCCGACCAACGCCCCACGTTGGGCGCCAATTTATACCACCCCTGCTTTTCTCGATGACGCCTCATGTTGGGCCAATCAATACCACCCCCGTTTTTCCCGACGGCATCCCACGTTGGGCGCCAATTCATCTTACCCCCGTTTTTCTCGATGACGCCCCACGTTGGGCGCCAATTCGTGCAACCTCCGTTTTCCCCGACGATACCCCACGTTGGGTGCCAATTCATGCCTTTCCCGACCAACGCCCCACGTTGGGCGTCAATTGACGCCCCCCACTCTTTCCCCGACTATGCCCCACGTTGGGCGCCAATTTATCTCACCCCCGACGGTCGCAGGCCAAGGGGCTGTCGAAGGGCTTCACGCCGGCCGACGAGGGCTTCGAGGAGTTCAGGCGCGAGTACGACGCCCTCTCGTCGGACATGGACGAGCTGAACGCGCAGAGGGAGCAGTTACAGTCGCGCATCGCGTGCCTCAACGTTGCCGATGACGGTGAGTTGCGCGAGTACGAGGATCGCCTGCGCCAGATCGAGGGCCTCTCCGAGGAGATCGAGCGGCTGCAGATCGAACTCGATAAGGTGGGCTATATCAATTCATGTTTGTATTGTTGATACAAAGGAAAAGCCACGAATAGCAATCAATAACGCAAGGAATAAAATGAACTTTTCTTTGATGAATAGGAATGTGGTACATAATTTTCTATCTATTCCTGCGAGCGTCAACACGTGTTTTTTTGTTCTCAAATAATACCATGGTAATGTGAGCTACTTTCTGAACAACAAAATAGTGTGTTTTATGCATATATCTATTAACTACGAGTATTGATAATAAGGACAGCCTATCTGAAGCCGAAACAAAAGAGCATCGCCGGCAACGATGAATTTATGCGCATGCGCCAAAATAAAAGTAGACGGTGACAGTCAAGAGCGAATCTCTTAGTGTTGTTTCTCTCTTATGTCCTCGCTGCTGCTCGAATAGGAAATGATCGTAAGTGGGGTATCACTTTTAAGAATCTTTTTCAAACAAGCAGGTTATATAAGTGTTTTGGTGATGTGAATTTCGTTTCTCGTTATTATTTTTCGATTGCGCGTTGAGTGTTTGTATTTCATTAATTCATAGTTGTTCAGGTGATACTATTCGTAATTCAAGTTCAAGAATGCCATGAATATGTCAAGTGTCGGTGTCCAGGTAGTGTCCAGCCTCCAGGTTGTCTTCCACGATTCCAGAAATCAAGACACAATAGAGAAGTGCCTGTGCCATCAATGCCTAATAAAATATTGCAAAAATCAGGATAATTCATATGCCTACCATTGTTTTTATCTTGATTGCTTCATATTCTTTCTAATCTGAAAGGAGTGGTTTGCTGAATTAGAAGATCTCTGTCAAATCTAAGTATACTTCATGTATTCTACCATCATCGGATATGCTCCAAATGACAATATTTGTTTACATATTAAGTAAATTTTTCCTATGAATGTGAGTTTTACGAATTTTTGACATTTTGATTTGAATTTCGCGCTCGATTTCGCGCATGCGCCTTCAATCAACTTTGCCAATTAGAAAAGGATAGTTATATGAAAATCGGCTTCACTTTGCTAACATTGTCTCTCATTGCGTATGGTCAATATTGTAGTCAATAGATATATGGTTTTATGATGTCTTCATATATGGTAGTAGAAAAAAATATATTTCTTCAGTTCAATCTTGAATTTCGTTAATAAATCGATGGATTTTATCCCATTTGGTAAACTGTTTGTTACACTGAAATACAACGATTTTTTTCCCAAATTCCCGTTTTTATATTGACAGTTTTGAAGCGATTTTGTCTGGTGTCAGATTAGACTTGAATGGTATTCTGTTAATATTCTGTAAGATGAATGAAAATACATATTTTCAATTTGAAGTGAGATTCAATATCTAGTAAATCCCTTGGTTCATCTTGGATGTCGATTCCAGAAAATAGGATTAGATGAAAATTCAAATTTTCTGGTTCCACTTTTATATAAAACCGTTATCAAGGTGACCGACAAAATGGATAGGACGCAGCAGGAATGGCTGGGGCCACTCAAGGAGCTCCTAGCCGAAATCAACCTGGAGTTCGCGTCGGCCTTTGAAAAAATGGGATGCGCCGGAGAAATCGCAATTTTTGCGGGCGACAATGACAAGGACTTTTCCCAGTACGGCATCAGCATAAAGGTAACTAACGGCATTGTGTTTTTTTTTTCGCTCTCACCCTTCACTCACCCTCAATCATTCATTCCACTCACCCTGGCATCGAAACTAGTTCTTTCGTCACAGAAAATTTCTAAGTTATTTGCATTGTCTTTCAATAGCAAATTAATTTAGGTGTTTGGGGCAGAACCGAAATAATACACAGTGCAATAGACACACCTATATTCAACTGTACTACTCTCTGTCTTTCCTATGAACAATCATACATGAATAATCCCTTATCCCATAATCATACATAAACTATATTAGTTACTCGAGCTAACTGAGTCAACTGCCTCTCCATAGGCGAGTACTGCACAAATGAATTGTTTGGTATTGACTTTCTGGTCCAATTTAGGGCTGTTTATTGTTATTGTCTGCGCTTATGAAAAGTTGCACTTAAACGACCTCTGTATCGTGTGAAATTGACCCATATCTAAAAACGCACCTTCAAAATAGTAGTTGTCCTAGTCTCTGAACAACAAAACCACTAGAATGGTAACAACCCAGATTGCCTGAAGCTAATATGAAATTCATATTAATTTTTTCCCCATAGAGGTTGTCACATCGTAACATTTGAAAGTGATGATCATTTCATGACCACATTTTTTAAGGGCTCCGATTATATACATCCTTTAGTAGGTACTTATATGAAACATATAAGTGTATCAAAAGCTATTTATTCAATCTTCGTCATATAATACAATGCCTCATTTAAATAAAGTGGTTTATAGATAGCACATCTTTCTGGAGATTGCGGCATTTTTGGTGAATGCGCCAACGCCGCTAATTTAGTTCAACCGATAATCGACCTAAGGCTGACAGTGACAGCGCGAAACGTCTCGTTGTCAAATCAAATTTTGTTACATGGTTCATTAAACGGCATTTTCCCAGTTTTGTGTGAAAATTTTAATAGGATTTTACTTGAAAACCTTGTTTATTCTGTTCAAATCGAATTTAAAGGTGTGTGAAACGCTGTTGATTGTGTAAGAGACGATTTAAAAGTGGTGACCAGAACACAACATTCCACTGGTGAGTTACTCAGTGTCGTATCATTCGTTGTATAAACATTATTCACCCACCCTCATATGCAAAACAATTTTTGGTAATTTGAATACATTCTCGAGTTTCTCCAAGATGAAAAGTTATTGGATATATGTGAAAATAAGATCAATAAAGAAGAGATGCTAGAGTTTGCTAGCATCATTTCACTACAAGTCATGAAATGGTTGGCCCAAGAGGTAAGAAATTGCTCAGAGTAGTTCAACCGATAATCAACCGGTCAGTGACAGCGCGAAATGTCTCTTTTTAAAATCAAATTCTGTTTGATGGTCCATTAAACGGCACATTTCCAAATTGTGTGGAAATTTGAACAAGTGGTGACCAGAACACAACATTTAACTGGTGAATCTCCTATCAAACATTTGCGACCTGCATTCAAAGTGTGAATCGTTGCATATACTACGAGCAGATATAATTCAATGTTCTGCGTAGAATTTGCTAGGAAAGTAGTTGTTCTGCTCGTAGTCCACCTTTTTGAACCTCTCAGATGTGTTTTGGTGAATTGTAGACGTTCGGGATTTAATAGGTATCTTATTTTGTTGCGATTCGTGGCTTTTTCTTTGTAACAAAAATTCCTGCCATCCTCGCAGGTGACTTACCGCAACGGAGAACCGCTGCAGGAGCTGAATTCGAACATTCAGAGCGGCGGCGAGCGAGCCGTCGCCACCGCCGCCTTCATGTTGTCCCTACAGAAGCTGACGCCGGTGCCATTCAGATGTGTCGACGAAATCAACCAAGGTGGGTTGGAATTTTTTTTCGACAACCGGATCCTGAGTAGCCTTCGACGCTTTCAAATCTCAACAAAAACTTGACCGTTTTTCGATGAATGTCAGTAGGTGACAGCATTGCCGCTCGTGAGCGGTAATAATGTAATTAAGTGACAGCATATTTGCGCTCGCATCCATCATTGTTGGAAACGAACTCATCATTCTGATGCATGATGAACAATAATAATAGTGACAGTGAATTATCTGACACATTTCGTGATGTAGCAGAAAGTGCGAAAAATGTATATTTGAACCTCTTCTCAGAGGAATTTAGGAAAAGTATAAATTATGATATGATAGATTCATAACATGGTGCCATAAAATGCTTGAATGGTAAAGATATCTAAGTTAGTATCCAAAACTTGTCGTATTTCTCTAAAACACCGCAGGCCGTTGAATATAAAGCAAAAATAAGTGTGACTTCATCTTTTTGGTTCATAAGTAGTATAACTGTGGGATACGCATAAGTTTTCAAGTAGCCTCAATAGCCAACGGGTTGAAAGCGCTACTTCTCAAGCCGCCAGCCCCGGTTCGATCCTGGGGCAGGGCAATTGATTGAATTTCAATATATTAGTGAACAATTAATGAAAACCACCCATCCGGACCGTCTGAGGTTCATTTTCCCTGCTGCCCATGACGCGCTCTCTTTCCAGGAATGGACGCCAACAACGAGCGGCGCATCTTCGAGCTGGTGGTCGAGTGCACCTGCAGGGACTCTGCTTCGCAGTACTTCCTGATCACCCCGAAGCTCGTGCCGCACCTGCGCTACTCGCCCAAGATGGCGGTGCACATCGTGCACAACGGACCGTTTGTGGCGCAGGACAAAAAGTGGGGCTTTTCGAGGTTGTGCAACCCCAAGGGGCACCAGATCGGGTGATGTTATATTAAGGCGTACTCGTCTGTGGCGGTTTTGAGAACTACCTCGGTTTCTAACCTGTTTTATTTTGTTTGACAACTTTTACAGTTGATGTGTCTCTAGTCGTTTGATTCGTGTAGCAGAGCTGCGGCGAATTTTTGACTTCTCATCAAATGTTTGCCTGTTAGCCGGTAGTTCTCTTTTGGGTTATTCGAGTTTCACACTGCCTGCATCACTTCAAACTAGATGTTTTTGTTTGCGCCCGTGTTTTAGTTTCCAAAATTGATTTTCTAGTCATCCGATTCATATATACAGGTTATAAAGAGCAACACCAATTGACAAGTTCAGCCAGCTTTGAGAGAGAAAAAATGTCGCCAAGATTGCAACTGTTATGATTGCAACGTAAAAAACCAAACTACATCTAATAACACAATGTGTTTGGAATCATTCATAAGGTAACAATGCTCGCAAAATATTCTAAATAATCGGGATAACGAAAACAAACTACAAGAAAAACAAACCTATGTACAGGTTCTTCATTTTTACGTCGCAATCATATTATTTTCATTATGAAGTTGCAATCTTGAAGACAAAGATAATACTAGGCAGACATATTTTTTCTCTCTCAACGCTGGCTGAACTTGTCAATTGAATTCGGGAGATTACAGGTACATACTTTTTCTTAGTAAATACTGAACACCAGTTCATTTGATGACGGCAAAGGTGATCTTTCAACTATAACTTTAGTTTGATCCAATCAAAGTCGTTATGTACATACTTATATTTGTTCTTACTTGAAACTGTGCAACTTCAAAGGTTATCAGATCGGTTGAACGATGTTATTAGATTTAAGTGTTGTTTACTGGATAAACAATGAGAAACTTGGCGCCATATGCTCGCTTGTGGCGGTTCCAAGAACTACCTAGAGTCTAGGATAGATGGTAGATTACAGGTACATACTGACAGTTTTTCGAAAGGGTTATAATAACTCGTATATATATTTTTGTAATCTACATTATCTTTTTGTATAAAACTGTTTTTTTTTTGAAGAATTAAAAACTATTGACTTTTGCGAAAATGAATTCAACTTGTTTTCGTGTAGTAAAATCCTCAAGCTAGTAGGTTAAGTTTTCGTTGTCAACCTACGATTCGCTAAGTCCGGGAACTAACAGACTAGAATACCATTGCCAACTTGGTCTCAACATTCAGTAGGACCTCTGTTACAAAGTATTCCTTTGGAGTAATACCGGGTCATTCAAATTGAATAACCCTGCATATATTTTTCTGAATGTTGATATTGCTTTCATAGTACAAAAACACTGCATACATACCTGATTCGTTACATCGTAAGATATCCCGATTTTCTGCAATTTTATCATCTGGTGCCTGTAAATTATGAGGGCGGTGAATGGCACCCGACATATCATGAAGGTCAGGGTGACCACAAACATCATCATGGCCGCCTTCTTCTTGTAGCTGATTTGTTGGCTTTGGAATTTCTTGGCGATCATCTTCTCGTACTTGTTCAACTGGCAAAAGAAGAAGAACTGAAAGGATACTAAGAAATGACAGTGACAGTTGGAAGTGAATATGATGGCGCCATTAAGTGCACGCGCATGCGCACAATCTATTTCGACAGTTGGAACTTCCAGGTTATGCGTTATGAATTGTGCACTATGATTTATCCTTGAGAGTTTGCAACAACAGAGTTCAACATTTATGAATCGCGAATGGTTTGACGACTGTAGTCGGCACATAATTTCGTGTATACAATCCGTTCGTATAAAAAATCCGCTATTTCTTCTCTCACTTATCATTGGCTGCCTCCGATATTTGCGTTTCTTTTCTCTCCGATTTCCATTATACATCACGCCAACAGTCGTTAGAAAAAAACTAAATCAGCACTATCATCGGAAGATTGAGAAAAAGCCATCGCTCCTCTACGCAACGTGCACAATTTGACATCGGCACACACGATTGCTAGAAACTCTCGCTCACTAGCCGCTTCTTCGCCGACTCGGCACAAACCGCTCCGTCTGTTTTTACCCTAAATAGCACCTTCGGGCTTAGCAGCGCAGTACACAAAAAAAACACATATCGAAATAACAATCGATGCCATAGGGAGCAAAATCTCGTATAGCCTTGCGCACGTCGTTTGTCTTGTAATTGATGAAGTGAAATGAATCATCAGAAGATTCAGAAGAAGCCATCGCTACTCTACGCAACGTGCACAACTTGACATCGGCACACACTACAGCTAAACACTCTCGTGCGATAGTTGCGTATGTTTCGAACCGCTTCTTCGCCGACTCGGCACAAACCGCTTCGTCTGTTTTCACTCTTGAAGTTATATTTATAAAATGTTAATGCTTACGCATACGCTAAATTCGCCTTGAGTTTCTTGGAAAATAAAATTTGTCAGTCTGATGCGACTCACCTTGACGAAAATCGAAATGTAGCAAATTATCTGAATGGTCAGAGGCAGCCAGACCAGCACGGTGATCAGGAAGTACCAGTAGATGTTGATTATCAGCAGGTTCTCAGTGCAGTACTTCTCCAAGAAGTTCAGCCATTGACGCTCCTAAAAAACGTCTTGAGCCACCGCACTTTTGGTTTATATTGTTTGTGTTCGCTCACCTTGTAGTTCCTGTACAGGAAGATCGGCACTGATAGCAGGAAGCCGAAGGCCCACGTGATGACCATGACGATCTTGGCCCCCCGTTTGTTCAGTCTCGTCTCTTGGGGCAAAACAATGGCCGTCAATCTGTCATAGGTGATGGCTGACATGCTCATCACGCTCGCTATCATCACCGAACCTGGAATTTCAATGTTGCGCTCCTCTTTTACTACTTACCTGACCTGACCTGACCTGACCTGACCTGACCTGACCTGACCTGACCTGACCTGACCTGACCTGACCTGACCTGACCTGACCTGACCTGACCTGACCTGACCTGACCTGACCTGACCTGACCTGACCTGACCTGACCTGACCTGACCTGACCTGACCTGACCTGACCTGACCTGACCTGACCTGACCTGACCTGACCTGACCTGACCTGACCTGACCTGACCTGACCTGACCTGACCTGACCTGACCTGACCTGACCTGACCTGACCTGACCTGACCTGACCTGACCTGACCTGACCTGACCTGACCTGACCTGACCTGACCTGACCTGACCTGACCTGACCTGACCTGACCTGACCTGACCTGACCTGACCTGACCTGACCTGACCTGACCTGACCTGACCTGACCTGACCTGACCTGACCTGACCTGACCTGACCTGACCTGACCTGACCTGACCTGACCTGACCTGACCTGACCTGACCTGACCTGACCTGACCTGACCTGACCTGACCTGACCTGACCTGACCATGACCTGACCATGACCTGACCATGCCCTGACCATGACCTGACCATGACCTGACCATGACCTGACCATGACCTGACCATGACCTGACCATGACCTGACCATGACCTGACCATGACCTGACCATGACCTGACCATGACCTGACCATGACCTGACCATGACCTGACCATGACCTGACCTGACCATGACCTGACCATGACCTGACCATGACCTGACCATGACCTGACCATGACCTGACCATGACCTGACCATGACCTGACCATGACCTGACCTGACCATGACCATGACCTGACCTATAACCCCCAAATCTCCACTCACACTCGACGGTGGCCTCCCCCTTGCAGCCGACCGCCCCCAGCTGGTAGTTCTGGAAGATGTCGTAGACCAGCGTGACCCAGGGGTGGACCAGCAGGGACAAAAGGTCGGCGGCCGCCATGTTGCCGATCAGCAGGTTGGTGGGAGTGCGCAGGTGCGCTTGCCCCACCAGCACTGAGACGACGAGCACGTTGCCGAAGAGGCCGAGCACCACCACCGGCAGAAAGGTCATGGTCTTGAGGATGATCTCCGAGGGCTCCTTGGTGGTCCATATCGTGTTGATGAAGGGCGTCTCCGCCGGGACGATCTGGTGGTATTGACAGAGGTACGAGAGAGTAGAAGAGTGTACTTTCTCTACGATGGTCGCGGAAGAATGTCTAGTTTAGAGTGGTACGCGCTGTGTGTTATGAAGAAATATAACTTAACAATACCTGATGAGTTATTGATACGTATTGCACAGTGGGAAAAATGGAAAAATACTATAAAATATCATTCCTTCTATTCTGGTTCTATAATGAAGTCATTATGAAACGCAAATGCGTATCGAAATAGACTCTGTTTCGATACACATTTTTTCTTGGCGAATTTGGATTTGATACTAGCAGTGGAAAACTGAAAAAATGTTATTATTGGTAAATTTTAACTCAGAGTGTGATTTGATCTGAATTGAGCAATTAAAATAGGCTTTAACAATATAATTGACAAGTTCAGCCAGAGTTGAGAGTGAGAAAAAATATGTCTGCCCTATAGTGTTGTATTTGACATCAAGATTGCAACTTAAAATAATGAAAATGCTATTATTGGGACTAAAAAAGAAGAAGACTTTTATTACCTTTATATAATTGGTTTGTTTTGCTTGTATTATTTTAGTTATTCCGATCATTTTGAATATTTTGAGAGCATTGTAAGCTTACAATAATAGTTGAAGAATTCTCTTTTTTCACGTCTCAATCATAAAATTTTCATCATTTTAAGTTGCAATCTTGATGACAAAGACAACACTAGGGCAGACATATATTTTCTCTCTCAACGCTGGCTGAACTTGTCAATTGATCACAATGCATATGCCCTTCGCGGGTGGCAGCTGAAAATGTGATTATTTTTTCAAAATGAAACACTTATTGAACAAAAATATTCCTCCAAATTAAAATAGAAAAATTTGTATACTGTGGAAGTTCAAATTAAAAATACATTTAATTTTCAATACTCAACACTGCAACAAACGACATTTGAGGAAAAATTTGTAAGTAAATCCCCTATTTTTCTAGAGGAAAATGTAGAATTGTGTAATGATTATTGAAAAAATCGTTTCAGTACTCACATCATCATAATAATCTACGTTATCGCTATTATTCATCAGGGATTTCAACTCGTCACTTTAACAATGTTTATAGCAAAATGATCATATCTGAATCAATCAATAACACCAACTAGTGTATATAATTAACTTCTGTGTGCACTACTCATTTCAAGCCCTTGAAGTACCTGACAGCCTTTATCTGATACGCCCTTATCTCAACCATATGTTCCATTTATATTTTTCAGCAATATCTATGGAGTGATGAATGTTGGAGATTTCTTGATTCTTTATTGATTACGATTTTTTTGTGAGAATTTTTATGTTTCAAAAATGTTTCGGTCATTTGATAGTTTTCAATAGAGAGTTACATGATGGTAGGGCAGCTCAGCTCTTCTTTGATGAAACACCCTGAATACGTCCCAACCGCGCCAATAAATCTAAAATCCGTTGCGGCGTTGTCAAGTTTTGAATTATTCAATGAATGCAAACATCTCACTATTGAGTGAAAAAAAAATCGCACTGTATGTGTTTTGCATGTATTTAAAACGTTTGAACGACGTAGATTCCAGGGGAATTCAAAACTGACAGTTCTAGATGTAAATGTCGAAATGCGGTAGTGCCGCAGTAACACAACTGATCGTAAAGCGATGGTGGAGAATTTTTTTTCAGGTTAGATCAGATTACTATGTGAAATCTGGTGGCAAACCAATTTTTTATACCCATATTAAGGAAGTTACTTAGCAACTACGTTAGACTCGATGTTTGATCGATATGGGTGTAGGGTATCATAGACAGCAGCACCTTAAATGCTTCTAGAAATTTGTAAAAACCTCAGTAGACCATAATCATGAAATTAACCAGTAAGACCGGGCTTTGTCCAAGCCCCGTAAAAAAAATTCACCGACAGGAACAGGTGGGTTATACCTAAAAATTTCGTCTAGAGTTTAATGATTTTTTTATGTGGATATAGTAGGTAGTCATTATTTTTCGCATAAAAGAGATGTAGAGTTTCTTGATATAACACATATAGCAACACTTACAGGTAGAAACAATACAAATGAACGCGATAGTGAAACCAGCCCCTTTCATCCTGAAACCCTTCGCCGGCCTATACAACCCCTTTTTCCGCGGTTGTTCTTTGCTGTGCAACCACCCCACGAATAACCACGTCAAGGATTGCCTGAAAAAAGCCAGGGATGGTTGGGTAAGCATCATCGTCACATCTCGCATGTCGGACAGACCGGTTCGTCCATGCAAACTAGATTTAGGGAACACCTGATGGCTATCCAATTAGAATATCAAACATAGTTTGAAATGAATGTCTGGTAGACTACGAGCAGAAAACAACTACTTTCCTGGTAAATACCACGCAGAACATTGAATTATATCTGCTCGTAATCCATGCAACGATTCACACTGTGAATGCAGATCGCAAATGTTTCTTTCTTCCTGAGACGTGACAAATTCACATCGGGACAGGCACGCCTAACAACCTACAGACCGGTTTCGGGCTTATTGGCCCTCATCAGTGCAGGGTAGTTATCCGAGTAGAGACCGTAAGATCTCCACTCGAAGCGTTGCCTGTCCCAATGCACCTTCGTCGCGTTTATTTGACCGCACTGAGCCGCGTTCCAACAGACAATTGGAAGTGGCGACACCATGCGGCAGAAGAAAGAAACACTCCAGAACTAAATCTCCCAAATCACAGAACTTGGAAGTGGCTTATAGCTCGACTAAGCTAATAAATGAAAACTGGAAAAGCCATATGGCTTTTCCATTTAGCTATAAGCCACTTCCAAGTTCTGTGATTTGGGAGATTTAGTTCTGGAGTGTTTCTTTCTTCTGCCGCATGGTGTCGCCACTTCCAATTGTCTGTTGGAACGCGGCTCAGTGCGGTCAAATAAACGCGACGAAGGTGCATTGGGACAGGCAACGCTTCGAGTGGAGATCTTACGGTCTCTACTCGGATAACTACCCTGCACTGATGAGGGCCAATAAGCCCGAAACCGGTCTGTAGGTTGTTAGGCGTGCCTGTCCCGATGTGAATTTGTCACGTCTTGGAAGAAAGAAACATTTGCGATCTGCATTCACAGTGAGAATCGTTGCATGGATTACGAGCAGATATAATTCAATGTTCTGCGTGGTATTTACCAGGAAATTAGTTGTTTTCTGCTCGTAGTCTACCAGACATTCATTTCAAACTATGTTTGATATTCTAATTGGATAGACTAATTTCTCTTTCTAAAATTGTCGTCCAATTTATGGCTTTTCCATCTTTCACCTGATGGCGTGTTTCGAAGAACGCTCGGTTTCCTTATTTTTCAGACAGCCGATTCGAACCGCGTGCAGGAGGACATTTTGGAAGTGAGACTACGTGATCACATAGCGTGTTCCCCGAAAAACGTGGATGTTTGTATCCCGCAAGTGGGCAGTGTTCCGGAAGAGTTGTTCAGACGGTAAGAAAAAATCTGGGCCCAACTTATATTCGGTACACAGAATGATATATTCTCTTTTTACTATAGTCAATATATACGATCCGATACTATATATAATATATATATTATGTATATTAACCCTAACTCAACTGGACACGCGACACAACACCAAACTCTTCACCAAACGCCGGCTCTCAACTCCCTTTGAAGAATGATACTCCCTACTCCATATTCAATACATGACTGATTGTTCGTCTGTAAACCACTTCTCCATAGAAAAAAAAACTCATCATCTCTTAC
Organism: Chrysomela aeneicollis; assembly: GCA_029955515.1. Taxonomy (NCBI): domain Eukaryota; kingdom Metazoa; phylum Arthropoda; class Insecta; order Coleoptera; family Chrysomelidae; genus Chrysomela; species Chrysomela aeneicollis. Next base: position 11,163,879 of record JARUHQ010000021.1, on the reverse strand, counting down.
CGCACCAAACGATAATCTTTGTCACTAGTGGAATGAATCAATGGATCGACGTGCTAAAAGGTGTGATTCTTACAGAATTTGTTCCACTCACATTACGATTATCGTTACTTCAGCAGTATCGACAAATATTGATACTGATGCAGTACGAAATATAACAACCTTGTATGTGAGGCTTTGATACTACATTTTTTTAATATAATAGTTATAAACACAATTATTCCAAGTATAAAAGTTCTAAGTCAATATGGTAACCTAGTAATCATCTGGAAGTTATAATTCTTTCAAATACGAAATAAATTCAAAAAATTAAAAATACTTTGCATCCACGTATATACAAAAAGACTCAATTTCTTACCAAACCATTAAGCTATGTGATTCCCTCAAAACTGCGCCAAATATCGATGTGTTCAAATCAGGACTAAATCAAGTCGAAAAAAAATGCTACATTCTCGATGAATTTCAATTTTAACTCTCACTTGTTAGGAACGATCTGTTACATAACAGATTTTATTTATATTGTTGTATTTTCGTATATTTTTATATTCATACGTTGTGTTCATTTTATTTTTTATACATATTTATCTATTTTCTCTTTGTTCCGTATTTATTCTATTTTTTATTATATATTTTACCTTATATAATCCATATTTTTAAGCATCTCTCGACGTTATCCTTGTTATTGCACACACATATTGAAATATTTTCAACTCGATATTTTTACCAAGAGAAATGCATTTATTATTATCGTAATCACAATCTTCCCGGAACAAAAAAAAAAACCTAAGACAACCCTCGTTCAAAAAAGCTACACCGACACCGACTCGCGCCCCCAAACGCCCGCCCCCACCCCTGCGAGCGGCAGCACACGCGCCTCCGCCCCCAGAAGGTGTCTCACCCCCGATCCGGGCCCCACCTTGGAGAGACCTCGGCTGGTGCTCGACCTGCGCAGAAGCCGCAGCGAGGAGGACCTCGCAGCCGCCCCCGATGACTCATCTGCTTGGGGCGGTCCTGCCCACAAAACAGCGGTGGGTCTTTGTTTCTCGCGCTCCTATGAAGGCGCATTCAACGTATGCATGAATGTTAGGATATTACAGAACAAAGTGTGGAAAGTAACATATTTCGCACGAGTGGCTTTTCAACGAGTTTTGTTTGCTACGTTTTTGTTCCTACGAGCTTAAATATTTTTTTATTTCGCGCCGAGAAGTCACGTCAAAGATGTGAAGTGAGCAGGGCCGGGGACCCTATCGGGGCCCCTAGGCAATGCATTTCTCGGGGCCCCTTTTCTTTACCGTTTTCTTATTTTTCAAAATTTATTTTTTCTATTACATAAGTCGAGTCGATCAGATCGACTCCTGCTTTTTGCTTTCATTGAATGAAATGATTTTGATCACAAAAATATGTTCACAACCAAAGAAAATATTTTTGTGAAATAGGTACAATATAAGTTTAAATAGCAATTCTTGTAACTTTTTAGATACAAAATCGTTGAAATAATCTTGGAAGTTGACATTTTTCAACACATCATTTTCAATCGCCATTATCGACAATGAATTTAAACGGTTCTGTGATATTGTTGAACGAAGACAGTTTCTTATTAATTTTATTTTGAAAATTTTCGTTCACCTGTGGAGTTTGATATCATCAGACTTCTATAATTTTTCCATAATTTTTTCTATGGTGATATTACCGGATGTTGGTATGCGACTATGCCCCTGTGGGCCCCTAGTCGGTGCGGGGCCCCTAGGCAGTTGCCTAATCCGCCTTATGGATAATCCGGCCCTGAACCTGAGCGACCTCTATAAATTCAGGTAGTGTCGATACGATATTACTTACTATGTATTTCCATATATTGCAGGTAATAGCTGAAAACTTTTTCCACAATTCCAGTTGTGAATTATACTGAATTTTCTTCGTTTACACAATAGTTTCTTTGATATTTGGCCTCTTGATCACGAATCTGAGGTCAAAACACAGTGGTCTCAAATATTTTCGGAGATACAGACCCATTTTGTCTCGAAAATGCACTATTTTTTGACATTCCAAATCTCTGCTATTGAAAACACCAGTGAGGAGGGGTTTCGGGGGTTCAAACTCTCCCCCTTCCCCAGAGATCCCTCAATAAGTCGAATGTTGATGAAAATTTCGAGTTCAACAATCACGTCGCCAACATCATAAAAAAATTACCAATAATTCAGTGATAAAGGGTGCTTTCGTTAATGTTTCAAAGAAGGGTGAATAATAGTTTTTTCTGCTGAACAGTGTTAGAAACGATTAAATATGAGCGTGCGTAGCGTTTTGATTAAGATAAGGGTTAATTTTGTGTGTTTTCAATAGCAGAAATTTTGGAATGTCAAATGGCATTCGAGACAAAATAGGCTCATATCTCCGAAAATATTAGAGACCGCCGCGTTTTGACTTCGGTCGACCAAAATAAGCAAGTTCCACCAAAAAAATTTTCGAACTCACAGGAGCGCGACAACCGAACATTTCCCCCAAAAAACCCCAACAGGGAGCCCTCCGGGGTGCAGGAAGTCCCTTCGAACGGGGTGAATCCCCCGAGCCGCCCGGCAGGTGGGGAAAAATCGGTTGGGGGACCTGGGGAGGAAGAGATGGATGCCGGCGACGAGGAGGATGTCGGGTTGAGGAGGCGGGGGAAGAGACGTCGGAAGAAGGGCTCGGACGCCTCCAAGGGCCCCACCACCACTTATCGAGCTTCTTCGGATCCGGAAACGCAGGTGCGTGCACCAATATGGGGAAGTTTAGTTTTAAATTTACCGCCACAATACGCTGACATGTCTGTCATCTGTCACAGAGTATACTTCCGTTTTGACTGTTCTGTTCTGTGCTCATCCATCACTAATGTTTGTCAGTTCAGTGTTGTTTCTCATGTCACGTAAGAATTTAATGAATCGATTCAAGTTGCTGTTCATTTTCCTTTATTCATTTGTGTCTACAGATATAAGTTCAGCAAAGTTTATTTCGTACGGATTCCAATAAAATTATTGTTTGAATAACGTATTATTGTTACGGACTGTGCTGATGTGTTCCGAGAATACCGGAAATCATTATCTCGACGGTTCGCGGCTTGCTGTGATTTATGGTCTCGCGATTACATCGGTCGCCGACGTACCTCTATAATTGGCAAATGGTTCATTGCTGTAGTTTCAGTGATTTTCTGTTCTGTCTGGAGATTAGGTGATTTTAATGGAATTAATGTTTTGTGCCTATATAAAGGACCGCAGTATCGTGGACAGTCAGTTTAACAAAAAGCGAGTATTATTAACTTAGAGATTTGTATAGCGAATATCTAAGTGATTTTTAACTGTTTATTGAATGGGGAATTTTCCTTCGAACTGATTCTCATGAATTTATTATTTGAATAACAAGTATTATGTTTCTGCTGTCTAGAATTACTGTTGGAATCATCCTTACAATTGTAATTTTCAAATTACAGCGATATAAAATTTCTATGGCGGAGCACTATGACGTACTAATTAGATTTAGTGACATTTGGGGATATTTGTTGGTTATAAGTTTCTGCACTTAATTCGGTTGAGCCTACGGACTGAAAAAAGAAGAAGTAGAGAGTTGTTGCTTGCACTGTTGCCAGACTGAAGTCACTAATTTCTTGGATGAATCGAAATATTCATCATTAAAACATTATTTGAGTAGAATATAATCAATTTCGGAATAAAATTGACACCGCGATTGATTTTTCGATTATACAAGGGGTCCCAAAAAAGTGTCACGTCACGATGACACCGCGATTGATTTTTCGATTATACAAGGGGTCCCAAAAAAGTGTCACGTAACGATGACACCGTGCGTGGTTTTTCAGGTGGCAACTATCGGTCCAGAGTCCCGCAACCCTAGCGCGAGGCATTCGATGACCTCCGAGCATTTTCCGGGGGTTGAAAAAGCCCGCGAAGAGATACTGAAGCGCAAGAGTTCGGCTGAAAATCGCTTCGACTTGGACGTGCGGTCCTATCTGGACTCTGACGTGCTGAAACTCCTCAGAAGGGAGTTGAATGAGAAAGTTGTCGATTCAGAGCTTGATTACAAGGTAGTCATGATATTGGTCATGATGAATTTATGGTATATCTAATTGCCATTGAAAGTAATAAATCCGGAGATTTTGCAAAGGCTTGGCAACAGCGTAAAAGTGATACATTCTGAATTGACAAGTTCAGCCAGAGTTAAGAGAGAAAAAATATGTCTGCCCTACAGTGGCTTAAGTCTGCCCTCGTGTTGTCTTTGTCATCAAGATTGCAACTTGAAATGATGAAAATGTTATGATTGGTACGTACAAAAAAGAAGAAGACTGATATCACAATTATAATGTGTTTGGAAGGCTATATAAGTCTTCTTCTTTTTTAGTCCCAATCATAACATTTTCATCATTTCAAGTTGCAATCTTGATGACAAATACAACACTAGGGCGAGACATATTTTTTCTCTCTCAACGCTGGCTGAACTTGTCAATTATTATCGACTAATCGGTATTGCAACTGATTTTCCTGGATTTCAATTATCAGTAATTATACGTGATGATCTCTGAATTTGAGTTAATTGATTTCAAATTACTGTTCTCAAACTTCAATTGTTTAATTTGAATTATAATTAATAATTCTGAATTGAGAGAAAGACACATCTCGTCTTATCCAATTGAAAATCAAACACAGTTTGAATGACTGGTATAGACTACTTTCCTGGCAAAGTGAATGCAAATCGCATATTTTTCTTTCTTCCTGAGACAGATACGCTTGACAACCTACAGACCGGTTTCGGACTTATCGGCCCTCATCAGTATTAGGTTGAATAGGTTTAGACTCGCACCGGAAGAGACAAGGATAACTTTGAACGTGTATTGGTCAGCCAGAAATCATCGTATCACGATGTTTTTTCTTTCAAATTGCTAGAAATTACGTTGACTTCTTTTTTTATGTCGGGTACTTTTGACGTCAGATTCGCCAAAACAGAGCTACGCCGAGAAACAGTGACGTCAACAGATTTTTGGCGAGTATACTCGACTTTAGACCACAATACCTTTTTTGTGACACATAAGACGAATTTTTTCATGCAAGGTCTATTCGCGAAAATCACGGAGTGGGCGGCCTCTGGTGTCAAATTTTCTAAGCCTTCCGAGGGTGATCAACAAAGCAATTTAGCATTGTATAGCATAGGCTTTCGTATTATTTTTAATGAAATTGAATTGTTTTGAATAGTTTTGGGACTTGTTTCGTGCTTATCAGCTAGTTACTAATATTATTGAAACATGCAGCAAGTTCAAAAGGTCGTAAAGACGAAATCGACAAAGATTTGTTCAGTATTTCAGCGTTCCTCCTACCGTACAGACATCGTTCCTTTGGCACAAAATCCTGAATTTTCTTTCATGATTGTGTGAAAAATGGATTATCACGTTGAAAAATGGATTATCACGTTGAAAAAAGGAAAACTTATCACCACAAACATTTACGTTTGTAGTAAGCACATTCTCAAGTGAATGCGAAGGTATGTCTTTCAGGTTAAATCAAACAAATAAGATCTGGTATAACTGTAGTTGTGTCTCTTGTTGTTTGTAATGAAAACCTTGATTTTACTTTAGGACCATCAAGGAGAATTAAACCAAGAGATAGGCTCAAAAATAACGCAATTCCTTCAATAAACATCTGGAAGTCATCACATGCAAACTTTAAGAGTGATGGCAATGTAGGCTGAATGAAATCTAATCTTTATTCAAAATGAATAAGCTGTGAATTGAATGAAGTATCAATTGAAATAAATGAATTTGAATTACTGGTAGACCACAAGGTCTTAAACTTTTCAAGTTATTCTTGGAACATACCTACTCATCTATATTATATAATTATTTTTATTACATGAATTATCATGTTATTGTTAACATGAAAATAATCAACTTGTGTTGCCTATTTAAGATAGGTAGGTATATCAATATAAGCACCCTTATACTTACTTCTGTCAGAGAATAAAGTTAAATTGACTACAATTCTTTGTTTTTGTTTCGCTAATCATCTATTTTTGGGTTAGGATAAAATTATTACAGGTTTACAGATAAATTCACACTTCCACTGCTAATTTTTCCATGGTACTATTTTAATTTCATATTAGAGCTACCCTAGAGCTGAAGTTTGTGAACAGGAGTTTATTTATATGTGTTCGAGTATGTGTTTGACATCTATCCCACAAAGTATGTAACCAGCTTTGAATAATGCTTTTCACTATTTTAAGGGTTTCTTCTTATCTCCAATATACTCTAGATACTTATTTCAATCTTGGCCATTCTTGAAATAAAGAGAAATCATTGAAATACAAATACCTATAAAAACATAATTAATCCACGAAACTCACATAAAATACCTGTTTTGAATTCTATAAACGATAATCTATCAATAGCGCCCCTTTTGGATACTCAGGATTATTTATTTCTTTCCTAAAATTCGAATTGAAAATTGACATATTACCATTGAAAACATATAACAAATGTTTGTTGATCACCCTCATATAAAATTTTTGACATTTTTCGAGCGCCATCTGTTGGTTCGTGATTTTCGCGAATAGGAGTACAAGTAATGACGAATCCAACGACCTACGTTTGCACGCTGTACGATAATTAGAACGCGAGATATAAGCGTTTCAAATAATTAAATCAAATTCAAAATGGCGGCGGAACTGTGAACCTTGCGCATGCGCACACTTGCGCATGCGCAGTCGAGCTTTTCGTTTGAGACCCTTCCGATCGAGGGACGGGAGCAAAAAGGTACCGAAAATCCGAGGTTCCTGTACAATATGTCCTAAATGCGCTGGCCCAATAATCTCTGAGACCGATTCAAGAGAAGAAAAGCCCTTGAAGAGGCCCTGCGCACCCTCGTGAGGGGCAAGCCAGCGTGCGACGAGTTGCTCGAGCTGCAGAAGGAGTTGAGGGTGCCCCCGGTGAACGCGGTCCTCTGGATATCTCTGCCGAGGACGTTCACCAGGTCCAGCGCCATCTTCCAGTTGCCCATGGACGGCAGGACGCTCGCCAGTGAGTTTTTATTTTCCGGGCGATTGGCTCGAAAGCCGGTCCTGATGGGCTTTTTTATCATCGCAAGCTTTCGTTCAGCTTTACTTGTAACTGAGTTATTAACAATGTAATTGAATGATCTTGCAAGTGGAATTGACAAGTTCAGCCAGCTTTGAGGGGGGGAGAAAAATATGTCTGCCCTAGTGTTGTCTTTGTCATCAAGATTGCAACTTAAAATGATGTAAAAATGTAATGATAAGACGGAAAAAAAGAGAAGAAGACTAATATCACAATTATAATGTGTTTGGAATTATTCAACAATTATAGTGAGCTTACAATGCTCACAAAATATTCGAAATTATCGGAATAACGGAAACAAACTACAAGAAAAACAAACCAATTATATACAGGTTACTTAAGTCTTCTTCTTTTTTAGTCCCAATCATGGCATTTTCATTATTTCAAGTTGCAATCTTGATGACAGAGACAACACTTGGGCAGACATATTTTTTTTTCTCTCAACGCTGGCTGAACTTGTCAATTTTATGGAATTTATCATATATGACCTTCTTGCTTATCACGACAGCATTATCCCTCTATACAAACCATAGTCGTTATATCTTGTTCCCAATTGACAAGTTCAGCCAGCTTTGAGGGGGGGAAAAATATGTCTGCCCTAGTGTTGTCTTTGTCGTCAAGATTGCAACTTAACTAACAGATAATATAACCGAAATCAAACTGCGAAAAGAATAACTTTGTCATTTTGAGTGCATGTGCAAAAGCTAGCTTCAATTTTTTTTAATTACAGCGCTGACTCCAATAGAATACTTGAGAGATAACGTCCAGATAACGTCCGCTAGAAAACTTTTGTATAATTGCATTTTCGATCAGAGAAAAATGGAAGTGGACGACGACGTGGACTACGAAAGACAGCTTTTGGGAAAGGTTGGCTTTTTTGAAAATTCATAAAGGTTATATCGCATGTAAATGAAAAATGGAAAAGCCATAAATTGGACAACAATTTTAGAAAGAGAAATTAGTCTATCCAATTAGAATATCAAACATAGTTTGAAATGAATGTCTGGTAGACTACGAGCAGAAAACAACTACTTTCCTGGTAAATACCACGCAGAACATTGAATTATATCTGCTCGTAATCCATGCAACGATTCACACTGTGAATGCAGATCGCAAATGTTTCTTTCTTCCTAAGACGTGACAAATTCACATCGGGACAGGCACGCCTAACAACCTACAGACCGGTTTCGGGCTTATTGGCCCTCATCAGTGCAGGGTAGTTATCCGAGTAGAGACCGTAAGATCTCCACTCGAAGCGTTGCCTGTCCCAATGCACCTTCGTCGCGTTTATTTGACCGCACTGAGCCGCGTTCCAACAGACAATTGGAAGTGGCGACACCATGCGGCAGAAGAAAGAAACACTCCAGAACTAAATCTCCCAAATCACAGAACTTGGAAGTGGCTTATAGCTCGACTAAGCTAATAAATGAAAAATGGAAAAGCCATAAATTGGACAACAATTTTAGAAAGAGAAATTAGTCTATCCAATTAGAATATCAAACATAGTTTGAAATGAATGTCTGGTAGACTACGAGCAGAAAACAACTACTTTCCTGGTAAATACCACGCAGAACATTGAATTATATCTGCTCGTAATCCATGCAACGATTCACACTGTGAATGCAGATCGCAAATGTTTCTTTCTTCCTAAGACGTGACAAATTCACATCGGGACAGGCACGCCTAACAACCTACAGACCGGTTTCGGGCTTATTGGCCCTCATCAGTGCAGGGTAGTTATCCGAGTAGAGACCGTAAGATCTCCACTCGAAGCGTTGCCTGTCCCAATGCACCTTCGTCGCGTTTATTTGACCGCACTGAGCCGCGTTCCAACAGACAATTGGAAGTGGCGACACCATGCGGCAGAAGAAAGAAACACTCCAGAACTAAATCTCCCAAATCACAGAACTTGGAAGTGGCTTATAGCTCGACTAAGCTAATAAATGAAAAATGGAAAAGCCATAAATTGGACAACAATTTTAGAAAGAGAAATTAGTCTATCCAATTAGAATATCAAACATAGTTTGAAATGAATGTCTGGTAGACTACGAGCAGAAAACAACTACTTTCCTGGTAAATACCACGCAGAACATTGAATTATATCTGCTCGTAATCCATGCAACGATTCACACTGTGAATGCAGATCGCAAATGTTTCTTTCTTCCTAAGACGTGACAAATTCACATCGGGACAGGCACGCCTAACAACCTACAGACCGGTTTCGGGCTTATTGGCCCTCATCAGTGCAGGGTAGTTATCCGAGTAGAGACCGTAAGATCTCCACTCGAAGCGTTGCCTGTCCCAATGCACCTTCGTCGCGTTTATTTGACCGCACTGAGCCGCGTTCCAACAGACAATTGGAAGTGGCGACACCATGCGGCAGAAGAAAGAAACACTCCAGAACTAAATCTCCCAAATCACAGAACTTGGAAGTGGCTTATAGCTCGACTAAGCTAATAAATGAAAAATGGAAAAGCCATAAATTGGACAACAATTTTAGAAAGAGAAATTAGTCTATCCAATTAGAATATCAAACATAGTTTGAAATGAATGTCTGGTAGACTACGAGCAGAAAACAACTACTTTCCTGGTAAATACCACGCAGAACATTGAATTATATCTGCTCGTAATCCATGCAACGATTCACACTGTGAATGCAGATCGCAAATGTTTCTTTCTTCCTAAGACGTGACAAATTCACATCGGGACAGGCACGCCTAACAACCTACAGACCGGTTTCGGGCTTATTGGCCCTCATCAGTGCAGGGTAGTTATCCGAGTAGAGACCGTAAGATCTCCACTCGAAGCGTTGCCTGTCCCAATGCACCTTCGTCGCGTTTATTTGACCGCACTGAGCCGCGTTCCAACAGACAATTGGAAGTGGCGACACCATGCGGCAGAAGAAAGAAACACTCCAGAACTAAATCTCCCAAATCACAGAACTTGGAAGTGGCTTATAGCTCGACTAAGCTAATAAATGAAAAATGGAAAAGCCATAAATTGGACAACAATTTTAGAAAGAGAAATTAGTCTATCCAATTAGAATATCAAACATAGTTTGAAATGAATGTCTGGTAGACTACGAGCAGAAAACAACTACTTTCCTGGTAAATACCACGCAGAACATTGAATTATATCTGCTCGTAATCCATGCAACGATTCACACTGTGAATGCAGATCGCAAATGTTTCTTTCTTCCTAAGACGTGACAAATTCACATCGGGACAGGCACGCCTAACAACCTACAGACCGGTTTCGGGCTTATTGGCCCTCATCAGTGCAGGGTAGTTATCCGAGTAGAGACCGTAAGATCTCCACTCGAAGCGTTGCCTGTCCCAATGCACCTTCGTCGCGTTTATTTGACCGCACTGAGCCGCGTTCCAACAGACAATTGGAAGTGGCGACACCATGCGGCAGAAGAAAGAAACACTCCAGAACTAAATCTCCCAAATCACAGAACTTGGAAGTGGCTTATAGCTCGACTAAGCTAATAAATGAAAAATGGAAAAGCCATAAATTGGACAACAATTTTAGAAAGAGAAATTAGTCTATCCAATTAGAATATCAAACATAGTTTGAAATGAATGTCTGGTAGACTACGAGCAGAAAACAACTACTTTCCTGGTAAATACCACGCAGAACATTGAATTATATCTGCTCGTAATCCATGCAACGATTCACACTGTGAATGCAGATCGCAAATGTTTCTTCCTAAGACGTGACAAATTCACATCGGGACAGGCACGCCTAACAACCTACAGACCGGTTTCGGGCTTATTGGCCCTCATCAGTGCAGGGTAGTTATCCGAGTAGAGACCGTAAGATCTCCACTCGAAGCGTTGCCTGTCCCAATGCACCTTCGTCGCGTTTATTTGACCGCACTGAGCCGCGTTCCAACAGACAATTGGAAGTGGCGACACCATGCGGCAGAAGAAAGAAACACTCCAGAACTAAATCTCCCAAATCACAGAACTTGGAAGTGGCTTATAGCTCGACTAAGCTAATAAATGAAAAATGGAAAAGCCATAAATTGGACAACAATTTTAGAAAGAGAAATTAGTCTATCCAATTAGAATATCAAACATAGTTTGAAATGAATGTCTGGTAGACTACGAGCAGAAAACAACTACTTTCCTGGTAAATACCACGCAGAACATTGAATTATATCTGCTCGTAATCCATGCAACGATTCACACTGTGAATGCAGATCGCAAATGTTTCTTTCTTCCTAAGACGTGACAAATTCACATCGGAACATTCAATGTTCTGCGTGGTATTTACCAGGAAAGTAGTTGTTTTCTGCTCGTAGTCTACCATACATTAATTTCAAACTATGTTTGATATTCTAATTGGATAGACTAATTTCTCTTTCTAAAATCGCATGTAAAGTTTTCCTTTTGTACGGTCAAGAGATGAAAAAAAAAACTATGCTATACATATAGTAATATCTCAACGGTTTTTCATTTCAAGGAATTACAGCCTTGCCTGAATCTGGTGATGGGTAAACAACTAACGTCCGAACAGTTCGGGTATTTCAGAAAAATTGCGATATTGAGAGAAGAAGAAATATTGCGTTTCAAGGAATGCTGCGGCATTTTCGCACTTTGTGAGAGGCTTCTAGCTCCCCAATTTTGCAAGCAGTTACCCGATAGAAAAACCGATCCATGTCATGAGGTAGGAAATACGAGGTTGGTCAAAGTTGCGCATTTTCATGCTCAACAATTATCTGATAATATATTTGATGTCATTAACTATCGTTTTTAAATAAATAAATAAACCTTCTGTATCGATTGTTGATTCGTTTTCGAAAGTTAATTTCAATTATTTCCAGATAGAAAAAGCTGATTTTGATATGTTGCAAAGAAAGCTAGATGGACGATTGATCGATGAGAATCTAAAGGAAATTTTATTGTTGATTAAAACTTTGTGAAGTATAGTTGTAGCTCTTTTAATTTCCCAGACTTTCCTATATAAATGATACTTGATAAATAAAAAGCAAAACGGTTCTTCTAGTTCATGTGACAATACGTTAATTTCAAATTCAATGCCCAGTGGAGTGTTATTCAAATTGAATCGCCCTGTATGATAGATTAAAAAATTGTTAAAGCTCTATCTGTAAAGCACCCAGACTCGAGAGCAAGTCCTCGAGGTCAAATGGTTGAGAGAAGAAGAATGATTGTGTAGTTGACGTATGTCTATAGAGGCAAGAGACCAAAGAACTGAAAGCAGAAGAAGACATTGACGTTTCTCGATTTTGACGTTACGGTTTAATTTGACATTTCTTTCAGAATTCAATTCAGTATTTCAGTCCATCAATTTCTACTTTTGAGGTAGGTATCCTTTTGTTTTGAATGTATTGATGGCAGAATTCGTCTACAAATAGAAACATTTTCACATTTCCTACATTATTTGGTGAGTATCCCGTTTGTTACATTTCGTATTCATAATTTATTTCTGATTGTGTTTCTCGTGTTCATGACGTTGAAAGATCATCCTAATAATAGTTAACAAACCGAAATACATGCAAAATTTATATGTTTAACTTGGCTTGAGTACAAAAAACGCTCCAACTTTTGTATAACGTATCAAACATGTCGCCAGCTGATGTATTTTTCAGATATTTCGATTCGGACGAAAGTTGAGGTTAGGATTAAACTTTTCGGAAAATATCATATTACGATGTACGAGATTTGAATCCGTTTTGTTTTCTTGGGTTCCAAAAAATTCAAGTGGGTCGCACTTCCTCTGAATTATTATACATGTAGGTATTGAAATATCTTGTGAAATATTACAGCACAGTATTCTATGTAGCAATTTAAAATTGTTCACTATATACAATTTGTTACAACACACACCATCTCTGTTGTTTTTATTTCTTCATATCTACACATATTAAAAGGAAATATCATTGTTTTTTTGATAATGGTGACGTATCTGATCTTATGAAGGATATAACAATGAACTTCAATGGATTTCAAATTTCAATACTTACTCTTTGAATTGAAACATATTTTGTACTTGTAGACTTTGGACAGGATTTTCCTTGAGGGTGTTATCCAGGAAGTTTCATTGATGATTGGAAATTTTTTTAGCAATTAAATGAATGGAATGTGGCTATTTTAAAGTTTATAACTGATTTTTCCATTGTTCCATATTAAAACTATGAAAGTATTATTTGCGTAACAAATGCATTCTTATGACAAAAAACTTCAACATCCAAAAATTGTTACTTCTATTCCGAAAAATATAACTTGTGATTTTGCTAATGTTGAGAAATGCTTTCTTAGAAGATACTAAAAATCACTCAGTATATCTGATAGGGGCTGAGTTGGTTAGTTTCTTACTAATTCTTCTAGAAATTGGTATTCTCTATCAAAAGTGTCTAATTTCGACCACCCTGTATGTTTGATATTTTAATAAAATCCCAATCATAACCACACAACTTTTATTTGAACATCTACGATAATAAGAGGTGGGTAATTAATTTATAATGAATAACCATATACAGGGTGTTCCAAATTCACGGGCCAACATGGAAAACTCGGTAACAGTTGGAAAATACAAGGTCGGTTAATATAGAAAAAAAGTTGTGTATTTAATGCCAAATGATATGCCGCAAAGATAGATACGAAAAAAAGGAAGATATTTTCTTGCAGCTGTTTTTCATGCTCCATAACTCCACAGCATAGAGTTTGTTATACGACATTTCTTCATTCGAGGGCCGCCATCAATTTTTTTCGTTCTCAATACCTGGGTTTTTCTTTTTTTTTTCTACTCGCCTGGCGAACCTGAATACGTTGATATACAGGGTGTTTCTGAAGTACATGTAGAAAATTTAGAAGCATGTTGCTAACGTTGAAATAAGAAGAAAAGTTCCCATTGAACGTATGGCCGCAAGTTATTCGTTTCTGAGATACAAAGTATTAAAGCTTAATTCTTGTTTTTTATGAATGAATTTCGAAATGACTTGTAATATTCGATTGAAGTTTGGTTTCTGGGATTATTTTTCAATGAAAATTGACATTGTCAAATAAGTCAAAATAATCTATCAAAAGCCTATATTTTGTATCAATACCATAGCAACTGGCCAACTGAACACATTTCCGCAAACTTTTCTCTCTTCCTTTGGGAAAGGAGCATGGTATTACACTGGATGATTTAATCATTGATAGCTTTTCCCATATCTCCACTCGAAGACTCTCCAAGAAGAATCACATCATTGTTTCATGAAAATCTTGGTAGGCTGGTCCTAGAATTTTGTCTACTCGTCCAAAAAAAAGACAGTATTTTCCTGATTTGTTACGTAAATTACTTTTTTCGCTGTCCGCTGCCATAATCACAAAACACCGCGATATATGGCATTTTTAGTAAATGAATTAAATTGTCACTTATTATAATACCACTAGAGTTTCATGTGTTACTGGAAATTATTTCACCGGTGTGAAAATAGAAACGGTCGCCGCGCCAGAAACGAAATATTAGAGTTCCTGTTAATCACCTATATCGAGCAATAAATGAATTTGTTGTTTCTGGAAATTACCACTTGTTTGAAATGAGCAGAGAAAGCAAAAGCAACCCGTTTCATATTTTGTACCCATATATCAAGCTCAAAAACTATACCTGTAACAATGAAAATCGCCTGGAAAACATAAATTTGCCGATTATGGAAATTTCTTTTTCACCACTTGTTTAAAATGAGCAGATAAAGCAAAAAAAACTCGTTTCATATACTGTAGGTACCTCTATATCAAGCTCAAAAGCTAGCCCTGTAACAGTAAAAATCGCCTGGAAAATACAAATTTGCCGTTTCTGTAAATTTCTTTTTCACCACTTGTTTAAAATGAGCAGAGAAAGCAAAAGCAAATCGTTTCATATTTTGTACCCCTATATCAAGCTCGAAAGCTAGCCCTGTAACAGTAAAAATCGCCTGGAAAACAAAAATTTGCTTTTTCTGAAAATATATTTTTCACTACAATGAGACGAGAAATCATGTGCATATATTTTTACCCCTGTATCAAGTTCGTAGTTTCAGTAAAATCGCAAACGATTATGAATTTCAAACCAATGTTATATGTCGAATCATGTCAAGTTTATGAACTCTTCAGATCAGACCGATGAGTTCACTATTCGGTTTGTATATTTATAATTAGTTTATATCGAGGTTTATGTTTCCTAAAAGTTGCTGAATGAACACCACTAATTTATGCCTAGAACGCGGGGCTCTGGGCACGTGCCCACAGAGCCCAGTGAGAAAGAGGGACCTGCCCCTTATTTCCTCTTTGTCAGCCAGCCTGCCCGTTTGGGGTTAGCTAGGGGTGGCAGATTGGGGGCCCAGGGTGCCCCACCACCCCCAGCTCGATTTCCAAAAATATCCAGGAACGCCTCGTCCGGAACAAATGCATGCAAAATGAAAATTCACTCACCCTCTGGAAACAATTCTTCAATCCACCCCTGATGCCAAAGTAGTTATTTCTCCATGATCGCTCGGATTCCTTCCCATTTTTTTCTCCTGTAACTCCATGCCATAATGATGCCGCTCTTTTGGCACTTCACATTTTAGAACACTGCACACGGTAACCGAATAAACCGCAGTTCACACGGTAACAAAATAAACGGCACTTCACACATTCACGGTAGTCAATTGGGTAACGGAAACCGCACTTCCGATGTCCTTTAGAGGGATAATGTCATAGACCATGTTGATAATAACGGCGAATCAACAATTTGCTGAACATCCGAACCGAACTGTTCAAGCATCGCGAATAGTTGATGTTGAAACCGGCGAATATATCATCAACATTTTGCTGAACAACCGAACCGAACTGTTCAAGCATCGCGAATAGACTGAATAAATCGTCCTAGCTTATCGATATGATTCAGGAACAATTATATAAGATGCATGAGTATCCACAATATGGATAAAAACAATGCAGAAGAACTTATCTTTTAACTGCTTTTTTATGATAATGAATCAATCATATCCAAGTCGATGAGAGGCGACTATATACCGAGTCTCCTCGATTTTCGAATCTACGTAGGATTATATGAATCATTTGAATTTCTTTAAAATTTCTTATTTGTTTCGACGATACTTTCTATTTTACTGGAATCATTCAAAATTTTTCAATAGTGGAGTTATTCGAGATTAATCAAAATTTAAGGATTATATTGAGTTCATTCCTGAATATTATTTGAAATCCCCGGATACTCCGTGGAGGTAATTACTTGAAATTCCCCATTCGTCAATTCCTTTGTTCTAAACAAGATATGAATAATAATAATAATAATAATAATAATGAATAATAGTGAGGGTGCAATGTACCCACAGGGCGATACAGAAATGTCTAAGAAAGTCAAAATAGAAACGGTCGTTTTTAGCACTGAATTTGTGAACATTGCACATTGTTGAAAGGGTAGACAACCAGGTTGAGGGTTGGATTGATAGGAGTGAATAGGTATTTATTATTAGTGTGCAACTGTCATAGAAAACACTCCACATGTTTCTTTCTTGTTGCGCATTCTGTACTCAATATGTGAATCGTTGCATAGACTGCGAGTAATTATAATTCGATTATCTGAGTGGAAGTAGCCAGTAAAGTAGTTGTTTTCTACTCGTTGTCTACCATTCATTGGAAATGTGATATTATCATGAATTGTGGATAAGACGATTAATGTCCCTTTTTCATTTATTGATACTCTCCAATTCTTGTTGCCTTTTCATTTTACAAAAACGACTTATTAACAATATGGCAATGTCACATTATTGTGGATGATGAAATCATTGGTATTAAAAGTTCTGATAAAAATAAGTTCTATATTTTTTTTTCACCTTTGTCTAAATAATAGACTTTTGAAAAAAAAAAGAAATATTTTGATCGAAGTACTTTCCACATAATGAAAAATAAATATTACTCCTATCTATCTTCTATTTCGAAGGCATTTGACCTTAAACCATGAAAACATTCTCGGCTGCGGCGTATTTCTGGTAGCTTGCCCTAACCCTTTCATTTTGACACCCATTGGACAAATCAAAACCCGCCGCCCCTGGTTACAGGGGTAGTTTTCTAGCTTAATGTAGGGGTACGAAATATGAAACTGGTTGCTTTTGCTTTATCTGCTCATTTTAAACAAGTGGTAAAAAATAAATTTCCAGAAACAGCAAATTCATTTATTGCTCGATATAGTTGATCTACAGGAACTCTAATATTTCGTTTCTGGCGCGGCGACCGTTTCTATTTTCACACCGGTAATTATTTCGATAACACGAGAAAAAATTCACAGCTTTTAATTGAAGCTAAAATGATATTCGGTAAGAAAATTTCACAATCGAAATATTATTGGAGTCTGTGCATTGGTCTAGACGCCAGGCAAGCATGCAAGTGGTTAGTTGACCGTACGGCTGTGTATAAACAGTAAAATAAATAACAATTTTGAAGAGATTGACTGTTTGAAGTCTTTGGCTAATTTGAAATATTGACGTAAATTGTAAATCAACAATTCAGTTCATCATTTTTCACCGATACCGTTTGGATACATTTGAATAATCATGACAGAAAATTCTGAACCACTGAGGTAAAGTTGGTGGAAATATGTTTACACCGATTGCGTACTAGTTTCACCAATGGAAAGCGCTACTAGTATTTGAAGTTAGGTAAATGTGGATTTCATTCATCCTATAAAAGTCAAAAAATCACCATGCTCCTTTCCCAAAGAAAAACAATACAAAATATGGACTCTTGATTGGTCGAAAATGTTGGGTGTGAAATTTTCACAATAAAAATCATTCCCCCCTCCCCCTCAGCCTTCCCCCACCCCCACCCCAACCGCCGCCATGCCCGACTCGAGCCCCCCCGATGAAGGCCACCATCAGCCGCCGCTTGCCGTCGCTAACGGCGCCCCCGACGCCGCCACCATCGACGCCGCCATCGACACCGCCGCCAACCTGGAGCGCGTGTGCATCCTGGACGCGGGCGCGCAGTACGGCAAAGTGATCGACCGCAGGGTGCGCGAGCTGTGTGTCGAATCGCACATTTTGCCCTTGGACACGCCGGCGTTCAACATCAAGGAGCAGGGCTACAGGGCGATCGTCATCTCGGGCGGGCCCAATTCCGTCTATGCAGAGGACGCGCCTCGCTACGACGCCGACATATTTCGCATCGGGTTGCCGGTGTTGGGTGAGTTGGCCACATCCGTGTTTGGATGTCCAAAACATGTCCAATTTTGGATATCCTGAACATGTCCACTTTTGGATATCCAGAACATGTCCAATTTTGGATATCCAGAACATGTCCAATTTTTTGGATATCCAGAACATGTCCTTTTTTGGATATCCAGAACATGTCCAATTTTGGATATCCAGAACATGTCCAATTTTGGATATCCAGAACATGTCCAATTTTGGATATCCAGAACATGTCCACTTTTGGATATCCAGAACATGTCCAATTTTGGATATCCAGAACATGTCCAATTTTGGATATCCAGAACATGTCCAATTTTAGATGTCCAGAGCATGTCCAATTTTGGATGTCCAGAACATGTCCAATTTTGGATATCCAGAACATGTCCACTTTAAGATATCCAGGACTTGTCCAATTTTGGATGTCCTCAACATGTCCACTTTTAGATATCCAGAACTTGTCCAATTTTGGATATTCAGAACATGGACAGTTTTGGATGTACTTAACATGTCCCATTTTGCATGTCCAGAACATGTCCAATTTTTAATATCCAGAACATGTCCAATTCATGATGTTTAGGGCATGTCCAATTTTGGATGTCCAGAACATGTCCAATTTTAGATGTCCAGAACATGTTCACTTTTATTTATCCAAGTCATGTCCAATTTTGGATGTCCAGAACATGTCCAATTTTGGATATCCAGAATATGTACAATTTTGGATGTCCAGAACATGTCCAATTTATTATATTTATGGCATATCCAATTTTGTATGTCCAGAACATGTCCACTTTTGGATATCCGAAACATGTCCAATTTTTTGATATCCGAAACATTTCAAATTTTGGCTATACAAAAAAATTCCATTTCTGGGTATCCAAAATTATACTTTTATTACACATCACCTTTTGGATGTCCACAACATGTCCAATAGTGAATATCCATCACACGTCTCATTTAGGATATCTAAAACATGTCCAATTTTGGATGTCCACGACAAGTCCAATGCTGGATATTAATAACATGTCAATGTTTTATTTCCAATTTCAATTCAAATATCCGAAACATGTTTTGGATATCCACGACACTTTCAATCGTGGGTATTCAAGACACGTCCAATTGTGGATATCCAAAACATGCCCAATTCTAGATATCAAATTTTGGATATCCATAACATCCAATTTTGGATATCCTCAACATGTTCAGTTTTGAATGTCCAGAACATGTCCAATATTGGATATCCAAAACATATTCATAACACGTCCAATTGTATATTTTGGATGTCTAATATTAGACATTCATTATATATCCCATTTTGGATATACAAAACGTTCCATTTTCGATGTCCAAATTATGTCTAATTGTGGATATCCAAATCACGTCCACAAGTGAATATCGAATACATGTCCAAGTTTTGATATCCAGTGGACATTTTATGGACATCGAGAACATATCCAATTTTGGATATCTAATGTGAACATGTTATGGATATCCAGAACATATCCAATTATGAATAGCAATAACATGTCCAATTTTCGACATTCATAACATCCAATTTCGGACATCCAAAACGTGTTCAATTTTGGACATTAATGAAATATCCTTTTTTTGATATCCAAAATATGTCCAATATCCAAAACAGGTTCAATTAAGGATATCCATAACATGTCTAATTTTGGCATGTTTTATATGAAAAACGAGTTATGGATATCCAAAATATTTCCAATTTTGGATATCCAAATTATATACAATTTTGCATGATTAATTTTATTTTCAGTTTTGGATATTCATGACTTGTCCAATTTTGGATATTCAAGACATATCAAATCCTGTGAATATCCCTGAGATAGTATCCTGGGGATATCATATTTCTGATATATGATTCGGGATATTCTAGAATTATCTAATTTTCATTTTATTTTGTATGTTTGTGAGATGATCAATTTCGAATATTCTTAAAATGTCCAATCGAGGGTATTCATGAGATATCCATGAGCTTCTTAATGATGGACATTTTATTTTGTGTGTAAGGGTTGGGTTGGGTTGGGTAAGATGATATATTTCGGTTTTCAAAATATACAATTTAGGAGTCTTATATAAGATATCTTTGAGATATTCGATCTTCTGTATTTAATTAGGAATATCCTCAAAATATCAAATAATGGATATATATATATTGTATGTCCTTAAGATATTCAATTTTTGGTATTTATTCCTAGATATTGTCAAATTCTTCAATTTATTTTTATTCTTCTGTTTCCAAAAGATATCCTATTTCGGATATTCACAAAATATTCAATTAAGGATCTCTTGACACATACATAAGTAGGTTTATGTTACTTGCATACTTCGGACACTGTACATACATCTCAAAATTTCAGTAAAAATATTGATTGAACTTTAACTTTGCAAAGGAACGTCAGTTCCAAGTGTGCCAAATTCGAATAAAATCGTACACTAGATAAAAAATTTCCGCCATTTCCAGGCATCTGTTATGGAATGCAAATGATGAACAAAGAATTCGGAGGCACAGTAACGAGAAAGGGGAGCCGAGAAGACGGCGTTTACTCAGTAGAAGTAGTCACAAAATGCCTGCTGTTCAAGTGAGTACTTCGTGAACAAATATTTCATGCCCTAGACACGCGTGTCGTGCATTATTGATGCGCATGCCGCTTGACGGACGGTCGTGGTCGGCGTGCCCGCCACCCTCCCTTCGTCACAGTATCTCCTAAGGTGTAGTTGGTGTTTTTTTTTTTTTTTCACAGAGGGTTGGATAAGACGCAGCAAGTCCTCCTGACACACGGCGATTCCATCGACAAAGTGGCCGAGAATTTTCGACCGATCGCGCAGAGCTCCTCGTTCTGCGCGGGTATTTGCAACGAGAAGTTGAGATTGTACGGGCTGCAGTTTCACCCCGAGGTCGATCTCACCCCCAACGGCAAGGTGAGTGACTTCTATTGTACACGGTGTGCCGAAACTTAATATAAAAGGTTACCTATTTTTGAGTGAATTATCTAATATATAAAATTCTGAAAAATGGAAAAGCCATAAATTGGACAACAATTTTAGAAAGAGAAATTAGTCTATCCAATTAGAATATCAAACATAGTTTGAAATGAATGTCTGGTAGACTACGAGCAGAAAACAACTACTTTCCTGGTAAATACCACGCAGAACATTGAATTATATCTGCTCGTAATCCATGCAACGATTCACACTGTGAATGCAGATCGCAAATGTTTCTTTCTTTCTAAGACGTGACAAATTCACATCGGGACAGGCACGCCTAACAACCTACAGACCGGTTTCGGGCTTATTGGCCCTCATCAGTGCAGGGTAGTTATCCGAGTAGAGACCGTAAGATCTCCACTCGAAGCGTTGCCTGTCCCAATGCACCTTCGTCGCGTTTATTTGACCGCACTGAGCCGCGTTCCAACAGACAATTGGAAGTGGCGACACCATGCGGCAGAAGAAAGAAACACTCCAGAACTAAATCTCCCAAATCACAGAACTTGGAAGTGGCTTATAGCTCGACTAAGCTAATAAATGAAAAATGGAAAAGCCATAAATTGGACAACAATTTTAGAAAGAGAAATTAGTCTATCCAATTAGAATATCAAACATAGTTTGAAATGAATGTCTGGTAGACTACGAGCAGAAAACAACTGTGAATGCATTCACAGTGTGAATCGTTGCATGGATTACGAGCAGATATAATTCAATGTTCTGCGTGGTATTTACCAGGAAAGTAATTGTTTTCTGCTCGTAGTCTACCAGACATTCATTTCAAACTATGTTTGATATTCTAATTGGATAGACTAATTTCTCTTTCTAATATAAAATTCTCGTGTCACAGTTTTCGTTGCCATACTCCTCCGAAACGGCTTGACCGATTTTGATGAAATTTTTTGTGCTTATCCGGTATCTATGAGAATCGGCCAACATCTATTTTTCATCCCCCTAAATGTTAGGGGTAGTCCACCCCTAAATTTTTTTTTTTATTATTTTTCCTCTCCGGTCGCAAAATTGATTAATCGTCATTTAATTAGTTATCCCCGCCAGATGTCTACAGGTGTCACTTCTCCTTTCTTTCTCACTCCATACACAGTTGTCGGCCATCATTATTGTTTATGCATCAAGTGTAGTAGTAACGTTGACAATTATTATTTTGCTATCTCAGTGTAACTCTCATATTAACTTTTAATCATTCCTATTTTATCAATAATAATTAAATTATCAATTTTGAGTGTACTTTGCACGATTAGTTAATCAAGTGATTTTATAACCTCAAAAGTACTCAACACGTGACACGAGCTTTCAATAACAA
Organism: Chrysomela aeneicollis; assembly: GCA_029955515.1. Classification (NCBI taxonomy): domain Eukaryota; kingdom Metazoa; phylum Arthropoda; class Insecta; order Coleoptera; family Chrysomelidae; genus Chrysomela; species Chrysomela aeneicollis. Next base: position 11,141,274 of record JARUHQ010000021.1, on the reverse strand, counting down.
CGGATTTTGTGTTGTAAGTATACTTTTTTTTATTAATATCGAAAATGTTGTTGATCTTATAAAAATGTAATTTTAATTTAATTTTATTAAAAAAATGCAATTGAACAATTAAGATTTTCATAGTTTCCAAAAAATCAATCATTAAGAATCTTTATTTTGAAATGTCAATGGAAATATTGGTTGTATGAAAAAATTATAAGAGACAATGTTTTCATAAAATTTAATTTTTTACTTTTGTTTGAAAAAATTTTCCATAAAACTTATATTTTTGTTATAATTTCATAAATTAAAACTAATCATTTCAAAACTGCGGCAAAAATCTTGGCCCTAATTATACTTTTAACATTTTTCATCATTAAATAATTTCATTAATTAAATAAGGAATAAATTATAATAACTTAAAAATAATGTTTTTATATTCCCTCATCGTTCACAGCGCTCCATGCTTACACATTCTAACATACATACATACTTACAATAAGTAAGCTATTTTTTGTCTACACTAGAAATTACTAGGAAATTATTTATATGGCAAAACAACGTTTGCCGGGTCAGCTAGTTATAAATAAGTTTTCATCAAAAATTAGTTTCTATCAGGAATAAGATGTATTCTGAATGAATTTTACGATGAAATTCGAATGATCAGACTCTAAATTCCTCAACTTGAAATGTCATATAGCAGTAAAGGAACAGCAAAAATGGTGATATTTTCATCAAATGGAAAAGTTTTATAGTCATATCACTCTATATAAGTACTCACAGTTTTTCTTCCTTTGGAAAGTTTGTAATTTGATATTCTACGATTTACTTGACGATGATTTGCAATCTTTATATATACAGTAATGATTGCCAATAAACATATCATTGTACCTGATTCACATTACAGATAATGAAGGTATATTCACATGATCACAAGTTGTTTAATTCGTGCTGTGATAATCCTCCAAAACTTTTATTACTTCTCCTTTTGAATTATAGTTTATAGAAGATATGTTATACATTGTAAGAACATCATAAACCTATCCGAAATACTGGATCGTGAATTGTGTTAAACGAAATATTTATAACATAACCAACAAAATAATGACAACGATGTGAACAAGACACGCGATCAATATTTTAGCGCCTGCGCATATCTATGACTGGACCTTCAAATCTTGCGCTTTCGACATATATCTCTGATTTTATTAATTCTGTCTGACTATCTCATCTGTAAGGGTCGATTTAGTCAAATGCTGGTGTTCCACAGGGATCAATTTTAGCATCAACACTATTATTTCTACTTCACATCAACGATTTATTGGAAGCAACTGCATGTCCTATACACAGCTTCGCTGATGATAGTACCCTCCATACCGCTTTATCTTCCAGGGCTCCTATATCGGCCCGTCAAACCAGAAATGAACGAGGAAGAAATGAGTATTAACTATGGCAACAATTCTCAAGTGGGGATCTAATAACCTGGTAGAATTCAATGCAAACAAAACACAAGCATGTATTTTCTCTAGAAAAGCCGATCTCACTGTGCCCAACATAATTCAGTCAGGAGTAACCATACCATTGAAGTCATCCATTTCGATGCTTGGCGTTACTTTCAACAATAACCTTTCTTGGAAAAATCACGTGAGGTCCATTGCCAAAAGTGCATCCCAAAAACTTGGTTTTCTGTTTCGAGCCAAGAGCTATTTTACTCCCAGTCAGCTGCTTATGATCTATAAGGCACAGACCCGACCTGTCCTGCAATACTGTTTCCATATTTGGAGTGCGGCACCTAAACATATCCTTAAACTATTGGATTCTGTCCAAAAGAAAGGGCAATTTGTCTCGTCGGTGATGCCTCATCGCTTACAAACTCGCTCACTTCTCTGGAACACCGTAGAAAAGTTGTCGATTCATCTCTATTTTATAGATATTTTCATGGGCGATGCTATTTTGAAATATCAACAATCGTTCCTCCATTAACAGTCTCTTCGAGATTAACCCGTCAAGTTCAGTCTTCACACCCCTTCGTGGTCACTTTAGAGACCTGCAGAACGTCCCTTTCCAAAGACTCGTTCATCCAATGAACATCGAGACTTTGGAACTTCTTGCCTAGGGAGGTGTTCCCCGAGGCATACTATCTCCTTAAATTTAAGAAGAACACCAACTCCTACCTTCTTACCCTCATTGGTTCTCTAAAAAAATATTCTCTCTTTGTCTTAGGGAATAAGGAAATTACTATTTATACAACTCAAGATACTACGGCATAGGACAAAGACAACAATATAAACAAATATTTATTTGAAAGAGTGATAACAAGTATGGATAATCAAAAATTAATCACGAATGAGTATTCTTTGCACTATCCTACATTGTTGTCTCTGACATTCGCAAATTTGCCAAAAAACGTCACAGACGGTTAACAAATTATATTTCTGTGGTTACACTGAAATGGGGAGCATGCGCACTGACTCCGTGCTCTTAGTCCTAAACATAATAAAGTTGAAAATCAGGAACTCTTAAGGCCACGTTTCCAGGACGAAGACTTGAGACTGTGACAAAAATTGTTGTATAAATGCTGACTAAAATCAGACCAAAGGCTGAGACACTGAAACGAAGACAAAGTTTACCAAAAAATTGACCCGAAGTTTTTCTAATCCATGCCAACACCACCCCCTCTAGGCGATGTTGCGCAACTTCCTGTTCGACGTGGCCGGCCTGACGGGCAACTTCACCATGGAGGGGCGCGAGCAGGAGTGCGTGCGCCAGGTGCGCCGCGCCGTGGGCCCCCACCAGGTGCTGCTGCTGCTCAGCGGAGGCGTCGACAGCACGGTGTGCGCGGCGCTGCTGCGCAAAGCCTTGCCGCCGGGACGCGTCGTCGCCGTCCACGTGGACAACGGGTTCATGCGCAAGGGCGAGAGCGATGCGGTGCACGCCAGTCTGCTCAAGGTCGGGCTGGGGGTGCGGGTCGTCAGGTAGGTTTTTTTTTTTTTTTTTTTTTTTATAAACTGAATTCAAGGATTGTATTCAACCACCTAATGTATGATTATGATATACTATTTTCCAAGAAAAAAATGTTGGGAGGAAGACGAGGAAGTGGATTCATGAAATGAATTCAAAACGAAACAATTTGTTGACAAGTCAAATATAATAGGGTGATCCTCAACTAATTCAATATTTAATTTCTCCGTGTTCGCCATCTTCCAGTCGACGATTTCGATAAAAACCGTGCTTGCTGCGAATCAAAATAAATCGCCGAGGAATCGCTGAAGCCGGGCGAAATGTTCGTGCCGCCGGTGTGGGTATTGTCATGTGTCAAATCCACGACAATATCGCAAGCGATTGTTTCGTTGTCGCTGCGAATGTTTCGCGTTGGTTTGGGAAGGCCTTTCTGTCATCAATTGTCCTGGCATTGTCGTTCTAAATGGAAACCAAGTAGATTGGAATTATACTTGTATGTTCACTCAAGTTCCAAACGTCTGTCAAGTTGAGGTCGTTTCATTATAAAAGTCGTTCGATGCTCATTTGTTTCAGTTTTTTCTCTGTCAGCGACTCAATTTTATCGTGCTCGTTTCTCGATCAGTTTTTTAAATGTGTTGAAGGGCGATGTTTTTTGAACTTTTGCCACTATCACAAAATGTTCAGTTCCTTTCGTGCTCGTTCCTCGATGAGTTTTTTAAATGTGTTGAAGAGCGAAGTTTTTCGAAATTTTGCCACTATCACAAAGTGTTCAGTTCCTTTCGTGCTCGTTCCTCGATCAGTTTTTTAAATGTGTTGAAGGGCGGAGTTTTTCGAATTTTTGCCACTATCACAAAGTGTTCAGTTCCTTTCGTGCTCGTTCCTCAATGAATTTTTTAAATGTGTTGAAGGGCGAAGTTTTTTGAACTTTTGCCACTATCACAAAGTGTTCAGCTCCCTTCGTGCTCGTTCCTCGATGAGTTTTTTAAATGTGTTGAAGAGCGAAGTTTTTCGAAATTTTGCCACTATCACAAAGTGTTCAGTTCCTTTCGTGCTCGTTCCTCAATGAATTTTTTAAATGTGTTGAAGGGCGAAGTTTTTTGAACTTTTGCCACTATCACAAAGTGTTCAGCTCCCTTCGTGCTCGTTCCTCGATGAGTTTTTTAAATGTGTTGAAGAGCGAAGTTTTTCGAAATTTTGCCACTATCACAAAGTGTTCAGCTCCCTTCGTGCTCGTTCCTCGATGAGTTTTTTAAATGTGTTGAAGAGCGAAGTTTTTCGAACTTTTGCCACTATCACAAAGTGTTCAGCTCCCTTCGTGCTCGTTCCTCGATGAGTTTTTTAAATGTGTTGAAGAGCGAAGTTTTTCGAAATTTTGCCACTATCACAAAGTGTTCAGTTCCCTTCGTGCTCGTTCCTCGATCAGTTTTTTAAATGTGTTGAAGGGCGAAGTTTTTTGAACTTTTGCCACTATCACAAAGTGTTCAGCTCCCTTCGTGCTCGTTCCTCAATGAATTTTTTAAATGTGTTGAAGGGCGAAGTTTTTTGAACTTTTGCCACTATCACAAAGTGTTCAGCTCCCTTCGTGCTCGTTCCTCGATGAGTTTTTTAAATGTGTTGAAGAGCGAAGTTTTTCGAAATTTTGCCACTATCACAAAGTGTTCAGTTCCTTTCGTGCTCGTTCCTCAATGAATTTTTTAAATGTGTTGAAGGGCGAAGTTTTTTGAACTTTTGCCACTATCACAAAGTGTTCAGCTCCCTTCGTGCTCGTTCCTCGATGAGTTTTTTAAATGTGTTGAAGAGCGAAGTTTTTCGAAATTTTGCCACTATCACAAAGTGTTCAGTTCCTTTCGTGCTCGTTCCTCAATGAATTTTTTAAATGTGTTGAAGGGCGAAGTTTTTTGAACTTTTGCCACTATCACAAAGTGTTCAGCTCCCTTCGTGCTCGTTCCTCGATGAGTTTTTTAAATGTGTTGAAGAGCGAAGTTTTTCGAAATTTTGCCACTATCACAAAGTGTTCAGTTCCTTTCGTGCTCGTTCCTCAATGAATTTTTTAAATGTGTTGAAGGGCGAAGTTTTTTGAACTTTTGCCACTATCACAAAGTGTTCAGCTCCCTTCGTGCTCGTTCCTCGATGAGTTTTTTAAATGTGTTGAAGAGCGAAGTTTTTCGAAATTTTGCCACTATCACAAAATGTTCAGTTCCTTTCGTGCTCGTTCCTCGATGAGTTTTTTAAATGTGTTGAAGAGCGAAGTTTTTCGAAATTTTGCCACTATCACAAAGTGTTCAGTTCCTTTCGTGCTCGTTCCTCAATGAATTTTTTAAATGTGTTGAAGGGCGAAGTTTTTTGAACTTTTGCCACTATCACAAAGTGTTCAGCTCCCTTCGTGCTCGTTCCTCGATGAGTTTTTTAAATGTGTTGAAGAGCGAAGTTTTTCGAACTTTTGCCACTATCACAAAGTGTTCAGCTCCCTTCGTGCTCGTTCCTCGATGAGTTTTTTAAATGTGTTGAAGAGCGAAGTTTTTCGAAATTTTGCCACTATCACAAAGTGTTCAGTTCCCTTCGTGCTCGTTCCTCGATCAGTTTTTTAAATGTGTTGAAGGGCGAAGTTTTTTGAACTTTTGCCACTATCACAAAGTGTTCAGCTCCCTTCGTGCTCGTTCCTCGATGAGTTTTTTAAATGTGTTGAAGAGCGAAGTTTTTCGAAATTTTGCCACTATCACAAAGTGTTCAGTTCCTTTCGTGCTCGTTCCTCAATGAATTTTTTAAATGTGTTGAAGGGCGAAGTTTTTTGAACTTTTGCCACTATCACAAAGTGTTCAGCTCCCTTCGTGCTCGTTCCTCGATGAGTTTTTTAAATGTGTTGAAGAGCGAAGTTTTTCGAAATTTTGCCACTATCACAAAGTGTTCAGTTCCTTTCGTGCTCGTTCCTCAATGAATTTTTTAAATGTGTTGAAGGGCGAAGTTTTTTGAACTTTTGCCACTATCACAAAGTGTTCAGCTCCCTTCGTGCTCGTTCCTCGATGAGTTTTTTAAATGTGTTGAAGAGCGAAGTTTTTCGAAATTTTGCCACTATCACAAAATGTTCAGTTCCTTTCGTGCTCGTTCCTCGATGAGTTTTTTAAATGTGTTGAAGAGCGAAGTTTTTCGAACTTTTGCCACTATCACAAAGTGTTCAGCTCCCTTCGTGCTCGTTCCTCGATGAGTTTTTTAAATGTGTTGAAGAGCGAAGTTTTTCGAAATTTTGCCACTATCACAAAGTGTTCAGTTCCTTTCGTGCTCGTTCCTCAATGAATTTTTTAAATGTGTTGAAGGGCGAAGTTTTTTGAACTTTTGCCACTATCACAAAGTGTTCAGCTCCCTTCGTGCTCGTTCCTCGATGAGTTTTTTAAATGTGTTGAAGAGCGAAGTTTTTCGAAATTTTGCCACTATCACAAAGTGTTCAGTTCCTTTCGTGCTCGTTCCTCAATGAATTTTTTAAATGTGTTGAAGGGCGAAGTTTTTTGAACTTTTGCCACTATCACAAAGTGTTCAGCTCCCTTCGTGCTCGTTCCTCGATGAGTTTTTTAAATGTGTTGAAGAGCGAAGTTTTTCGAAATTTTGCCACTATCACAAAGTGTTCAGTTCCTTTCGTGCTCGTTCCTCAATGAATTTTTTAAATGTGTTGAAGGGCGAAGTTTTTTGAACTTTTGCCACTATCACAAAGTGTTCAGCTCCCTTCGTGCTCGTTCCTCGATGAGTTTTTTAAATGTGTTGAAGAGCGAAGTTTTTCGAAATTTTGCCACTATCACAAAATGTTCAGTTCCTTTCGTGCTCGTTCCTCGATGAGTTTTTTAAATGTGTTGAAGAGCGAAGTTTTTCGAAATTTTGCCACTATCACAAAGTGTTCAGTTCCTTTCGTGCTCGTTCCTCAATGAATTTTTTAAATGTGTTGAAGGGCGAAGTTTTTTGAACTTTTGCCACTATCACAAAGTGTTCAGCTCCCTTCGTGCTCGTTCCTCGATGAGTTTTTTAAATGTGTTGAAGAGCGAAGTTTTTCGAAATTTTGCCACTATCACAAAGTGTTCAGTTCCTTTCGTGCTCGTTCCTCAATGAATTTTTTAAATGTGTTGAAGGGCGAAGTTTTTTGAACTTTTGCCACTATCACAAAGTGTTCAGCTCCCTTCGTGCTCGTTCCTCGATGAGTTTTTTAAATGTGTTGAAGAGCGAAGTTTTTCGAAATTTTGCCACTATCACAAAGTGTTCAGTTCCTTTCGTGCTCGTTCCTCAATGAATTTTTTAAATGTGTTGAAGGGCGAAGTTTTTTGAACTTTTGCCACTATCACAAAGTGTTCAGCTCCCTTCGTGCTCGTTCCTCGATGAGTTTTTTAAATGTGTTGAAGAGCGAAGTTTTTCGAAATTTTGCCACTATCACAAAGTGTTCAGTTCCTTTCGTGCTCGTTCCTCAATGAATTTTTTAAATGTGTTGAAGGGCGAAGTTTTTTGAACTTTTGCCACTATCACAAAGTGTTCAGCTCCCTTCGTGCTCGTTCCTCGATGAGTTTTTTAAATGTGTTGAAGAGCGAAGTTTTTCGAAATTTTGCCACTATCACAAAGTGTTCAGTTCCTTTCGTGCTCGTTCCTCAATGAATTTTTTAAATGTGTTGAAGGGCGAAGTTTTTTGAACTTTTGCCACTATCACAAAGTGTTCAGCTCCCTTCGTGCTCGTTCCTCGATCAGTTTTTCAAATGTGTTGAAGAGCGAAGTTTTTTGAACTTTTGCCACTATCACAAAGTGTTCAGCTCCCTTCGTGCTCGTTCCTCGATCAGTTTTTCAAATGTGTTGAAGGGCGAAGTTTTTCGAAATTTTGCCACTATCACAAAGTGTTCAGTTCCTTTCGTGCTCGTTCCTCAATGAATTTTTTAAATGTGTTGAAGGGCGAAGTTTTTTGAACTTTTGCCACTATCACAAAGTGTTCAGCTCCCTTCGGGCTCGTTCCTCAATGAGTTTTTTAAATGTGTTGAAGAGCGAAGTTTTTCGAAATTTTGCCACTATCACAAAGTGTTCAGTTCCTTTCGTGCTCGTTCCTCAATGAATTTTTTAAATGTGTTGAAGGGCGAAGTTTTTTGAACTTTTGCCACTATCACAAAGTGTTCAGCTCCCTTCGTGCTCGTTCCTCGATGAGTTTTTTAAATGTGTTGAAGAGCGAAGTTTTTCGAAATTTTGCCACTATCACAAAGTGTTCAGTTCCTTTCGTGCTCGTTCCTCAATGAATTTTTTAAATGTGTTGAAGAGCGAAGTTTTTTGAACTTTTGCCACTATCACAAAGTGTTCAGCTCCCTTCGGGCTCGTTCCTCGATGAGTTTTTTAAATGTGTTGAAGAGCGAAGTTTTTCGAAATTTTGCCACTATCACAAAGTGTTCAGTTCCTTTCGTGCTCGTTCCTCAATGAATTTTTTAAATGTGTTGAAGGGCGAAGTTTTTTGAACTTTTGCCACTATCACAAAGTGTTCAGCTCCCTTCGTGCTCGTTCCTCGATGAGTTTTTTAAATGTGTTGAAGAGCGAAGTTTTTCGAAATTTTGCCACTATCACAAAGTGTTCAGTTCCTTTCGTGCTCGTTCCTCAATGAATTTTTTAAATGTGTTGAAGGGCGAAGTTTTTTGAACTTTTGCCACTATCACAAAGTGTTCAGCTCCCTTCGTGCTCGTTCCTCGATGAGTTTTTTAAATGTGTTGAAGAGCGAAGTTTTTCGAAATTTTGCCACTATCACAAAGTGTTCAGTTCCTTTCGTGCTCGTTCCTCAATGAATTTTTTAAATGTGTTGAAGAGCGAAGTTTTTCGAAATTTTGCCACTATCACAAAGTGTTCAGCTCCCTTCGTGCTCGTTCCTCGATGAGTTTTTTAAATGTGTTGAAGAGCGAAGTTTTTCGAAATTTTGCCACTATCACAAAGTGTTCAGTTCCTTTCGTGCTCGTTCCTCAATGAATTTTTTAAATGTGTTGAAGGGCGAAGTTTTTTGAACTTTTGCCACTATCACAAAGTGTTCAGCTCCCTTCGTGCTCGTTCCTCGATGAGTTTTTTAAATGTGTTGAAGAGCGAAGTTTTTCGAAATTTTGCCACTATCACAAAGTGTTCAGTTCCTTTCGTGCTCGTTCCTCAATGAATTTTTTAAATGTGTTGAAGGGCGAAGTTTTTTGAACTTTTGCCACTATCACAAAGTGTTCAGCTCCCTTCGTGCTCGTTCCTCGATGAGTTTTTTAAATGTGTTGAAGAGCGAAGTTTTTCGAAATTTTGCCACTATCACAAAGTGTTCAGTTCCTTTCGTGCTCGTTCCTCAATGAATTTTTTAAATGTGTTGAAGGGCGAAGTTTTTTGAACTTTTGCCACTATCACAAAGTGTTCAGCTCCCTTCGTGCTCGTTCCTCGACGAGTTTTTTAAATGTGTTGAAGAGCGAAGTTTTTCGAAATTTTGCCACTATCACAAAGTGTTCAGTTCCTTTCGTGCTCGTTCCTCAATGAATTTTTTAAATGTGTTGAAGGGCGAAGTTTTTTGAACTTTTGCCACTATCACAAAGTGTTCAGCTCCCTTCGTGCTCGTTCCTCGATGAGTTTTTTAAATGTGTTGAAGAGCGAAGTTTTTCGAAATTTTGCCACTATCACAAAATGTTCAGTTCCTTTCGTGCTCGTTCCTCGATGAGTTTTTTAAATGTGTTGAAGAGCGAAGTTTTTCGAAATTTTGCCACTATCACAAAGTGTTCAGTTCCTTTCGTGCTCGTTCCTCAATGAATTTTTTAAATGTGTTGAAGGGCGAAGTTTTTTGAACTTTTGCCACTATCACAAAGTGTTCAGCTTCCTTCGTGCTCGTTCCTCGATGAGTTTTTTAAATGTGTTGAAGAGCGAAGTTTTTCGAAATTTTGCCACTATCACAAAGTGTTCAGTTCCTTTCGTGCTCGTTCCTCAATGAATTTTTTAAATGTGTTGAAGGGCGAAGTTTTTTGAACTTTTGCCACTATCACAAAGTGTTCAGCTCCCTTCGTGCTCGTTCCTCGATGAGTTTTTTAAATGTGTTGAAGAGCGAAGTTTTTCGAAATTTTGCCACTATCACAAAGTGTTCAGTTCCTTTCGTGCTCGTTCCTCAATGAATTTTTTAAATGTGTTGAAGGGCGAAGTTTTTTGAACTTTTGCCACTATCACAAAGTGTTCAGCTCCCTTCGTGCTCGTTCCTCGATGAGTTTTTTAAATGTGTTGAAGAGCGAAGTTTTTCGAAATTTTGCCACTATCACAAAGTGTTCAGTTCCTTTCGTGCTCGTTCCTCAATGAATTTTTTAAATGTGTTGAAGGGCGAAGTTTTTTGAACTTTTGCCACTATCACAAAGTGTTCAGCTCCCTTCGTGCTCGTTCCTCGATGAGTTTTTTAAATGTGTTGAAGAGCGAAGTTTTTCGAAATTTTGCCACTATCACAAAGTGTTCAGTTCCTTTCGTGCTCGTTCCTCAATGAATTTTTTAAATGTGTTGAAGGGCGAAGTTTTTTGAACTTTTGCCACTATCACAAAGTGTTCAGCTCCCTTCGTGCTCGTTCCTCGATCAGTTTTTCAAATGTGTTGAAGAGCGAAGTTTTTTGAACTTTTGCCACTATCACAAAGTGTTCAGCTCCCTTCGTGCTCGTTCCTCGATCAGTTTTTCAAATGTGTTGAAGGGCGAAGTTTTTCGAAATTTTGCCACTATCACAAAGTGTTCAGTTCCTTTCGTGCTCGTTCCTCAATGAATTTTTTAAATGTGTTGAAGGGCGAAGTTTTTTGAACTTTTGCCACTATCACAAAGTGTTCAGCTCCCTTCGGGCTCGTTCCTCGATGAGTTTTGTTAATGTTTTGAAGGTCGATTTTTTCAAATATACTAGTTTTTTATTGTCGAAAACAAGTAAATTAAAGTGTATGTGGTTTTTTAGTAAAAAAGAGGACTAATTTTCGTGTATTTTCGATGGTAGAAACTTGAGATGTCAAATCATGTCAAATGGTGTATATCCGAAACAAAACGAGCCCAACTCTCTGTGAGTATCAAAGAGTGCCGCGTTGTAATCCGTGTACAGGAGACTAAAATACCTTGTTTTTCCTACCTTTTCAACTCGTTAGAGTGTGATCAACGAAGATTCATCCAGTTTTCTTCAGTGGGTACGAAATATGCGAGGAGCGAATATAAAACTCACTACTCAACTCGACAACTATGTATTTTATGTTACTGTTTATACACAGCCGTCTGGTCAACCGACCACTTCCATTCGCAATATTCACGTGTGTGCTTGTCTAAAACGTGTGTCGAACCTTCCATATATTTTCAACGCTGTGACTTCAATAACATTTTGGTGTGAATTTTCTTACCGAATACCACTCTACCTTCAATAAACAACTGTAAATGTCCAGAAATAATTGAACCCCCCTCCCTCCATAGGGCGGCCTCGACCTTCCTCGAAGCCACCACCGTCGTGCCGGTGGACAAAAAATCCGACGACTCGCGCACCATCGTCACCAAAATGCTCTGCCAAACGACCGATCCGGAGGAGAAGCGCAAGATCATCGGCGACACGTTCGTCCGCCTCTCCGCCGACATCATCGCCGACCTCAACCTCAAGCCGGACGACGTGGTGCTCGGTCAGGGCACACTGCGGCCCGACCTCATCGAGTCCGCCTCGAAGACGGTGTCCACCAAGGCGGACGCCATCAAGACGCACCACAACGATTCGCAGCTGATCAGGAAGCTGCGCGACGAGGGGAGGGTGGTGGAGCCGCTGAAGGACTTCCACAAGGACGAGGTGCGCGCCATCGGGCGGGACCTGGGGCTGCCGCCGGAGATGGTGTCCAGGTATTTTTTTTTGTTTGAGAAATTACACAACGGAATACTTGAAATTCCAAATGGTACATAAAAATGTAATGGTCGAGCCGTTGAAGGACTTCCATAAGGACGAGGTGCGCGCCATCGGGCGGGACCTGGGGCTGCCGCCGGAGATGGTGTCCAGGTATTTTTTTGTTTTGAAAAATTACACCACGGAATACTTGAAATTCCAAATGGTACATAAAAATGTAATGGTCGAGCCGTTGAGGGATTTCCATAAGCATGAAGTGCGCGCCATCGGGAGGGGCCTGGGGCTGCCGCCGGAGATGGTGTCCAGGTATTTTTTTCTGTTTGAGAAATTACACCACGGAATACTTGAAATTCCAAATGGTTTATAAAAATGTAATGGTCGAGCAGTTGAGGGATTTCCATAAGCATGAAGTGCGCCCCATCGGGCGGGACCTGGGGCTGCCGCCGGAGATGGTGTCCAGGTATTTTCTTGTTTTGAAAAATTACACCACGGAATACTTGAAATTCCAAATGGTACATAAAAATGTAATGGTCGAGCCGTTGAGGGATTTCCATAAGCATGAAGTGCGCGCCATCGGGAGGGGCCTGGGGCTGCCGCCGGAGATGGTGTCCAGGTATTTTTTTCTGTTTGAGAAATTACACCACGGAATACTTGAAATTCCAAATGGTACATAAAAATGTAATGGTCGAGCCGTTGAGGGATTTCCATAAGCATGAAGTGCGCGCCATCGGGAGGGGCCTGGGGCTGCCGCCGGAGATGGTGTCCAGGTATTTTTTTCTGTTTGAGAAATTACACCACGGAATACTTGAAATTCCAAATGGTACATAAAAATGTAATGGTCGAGCCGTTGAGGGATTTCCATAAGCATGAAGTGCGCGTCATCGGGCGGGACCTGGGGCTGCCGCCGGAGATGGTGTCCAGGTATTTTTTTGTTTTGAAAAATTACACCACGGAATACTTGAAATTCCAAATGGTACATAAAAATGTAATGGTCGAGCCGTTGAGGGATTTCCATAAGCATGAAGTGCGCGCCATCGGGAGGGGCCTGGGGCTGCCGCCGGAGATGGTGTCCAGGTATTTTTTTCTGTTTGAGAAATTACACCACGGAATACTTGAAATTCCAAATGGTTTATAAAAATGTAATGGTCGAGCAGTTGAGGGATTTCCATAAGCATGAAGTGCGCCCCATCGGGCGGGACCTGGGGCTGCCGCCGGAGATGGTGTCCAGGTATTTTCTTGTTTTGAAAAATTACACCACGGAATACTTGAAATTCCAAATGGTACATAAAAATGTAATGGTCGAGCCGTTGAGGGATTTCCATAAGCATGAAGTGCGCGCCATCGGGAGGGGCCTGGGGCTGCCGCCGGAGATGGTGTCCAGGTATTTTTTTCTGTTTGAGAAATTACACCACGGAATACTTGAAATTCCAAATGGTTTATAAAAATGTAATGGTCGAGCAGTTGAGGGATTTCCATAAGCATGAAGTGCGCCCCATCGGGCGGGACCTGGGGCTGCCGCCGGAGATGGTGTCCAGGTATTTTCTTGTTTTGAAAAATTACACCACGGAATACTTGAAATTCCAAATGGTACATAAAAATGTAATGGTCGAGCCGTTGAGGGATTTCCATAAGCATGAAGTGCGCGCCATCGGGAGGGGCCTGGGGCTGCCGCCGGAGATGGTGTCCAGGTATTTTTTTCTGTTTGAGAAATTACACCACGGAATACTTGAAATTCCAAATGGTACATAAAAATGTAATGGTCGAGCCGTTGAGGGATTTCCATAAGCATGAAGTGCGCGTCATCGGGCGGGACCTGGGGCTGCCGCCGGAGATGGTGTCCAGTTTTTTTTTTGTTTGAGAAATTACACCACGGAATACTTGAAATTCCAAATGGTACATAAAAATGTAATGGTCGAGCAGTTGAGGGATTTCCATAAGCATGAAGTGCGCGCCATCGGGAGGGGCCTGGGGCTGCCGCCGGAGATGGTGTCCAGGTATTTTTTTCTGTTTGAGAAATTACACCACGGAATACTTGAAATTCCAAATGGTTTATAAAAATGTAATGGTCGAGCAGTTGAGGGATTTCCATAAGCATGAAGTGCGCCCCATCGGGCGGGACCTGGGGCTGCCGCCGGAGATGGTGTCCTGGTATTTTTTTGTTTTGAAAAATTACACCACGGAATACTTGAAATTCCAAATGGTACATAAAAATGTAATGGTCGAGCCGTTGAGGGATTTCCATAAGCATGAAGTGCGCGCCATCGGGAGGGGCCTGGGGCTGCCGCCGGAGATGGTGTCCAGGTATTTTTTTCTGTTTGAGAAATTACACCACGGAATACTTGAAATTCCAAATGGTTTATAAAAATGTAATGGTCGAGCAGTTGAGGGATTTCCATAAGCATGAAGTGCGCCCCATCGGGCGGGACCTGGGGCTGCCGCCGGAGATGGTGTCCAGGTATTTTCTTGTTTTGAAAAATTACACCACGGAATACTTGAAATTCCAAATGGTACATAAAAATGTAATGGTCGAGCAGTTGAGGGATTTCCATAAGCATGAAGTGCGCCCCATCGGGCGGGACCTGGGGCTGCCGCCGGAGATGGTGTCCAGGTATTTTTTTGTTTTGAAAAATTACACCACGGAATACTTGAAATTCCAAATGGTACATAAAAATGTAATGGTCGAGCCGTTGAGGGATTTCCATAAGCATGAAGTGCGCGCCATCGGGAGGGGCCTGGGGCTGCCGCCGGAGATGGTGTCCAGGTATTTTTTTCTGTTTGAGAAATTACACCACGGAATACTTGAAATTCCAAATGGTTTATAAAAATGTAATGGTCGAGCAGTTGAGGGATTTCCATAAGCATGAAGTGCGCGTCATCGGGCGGGACCTGGGGCTGCCGCCGGAGATGGTGTCCAGGTATTTTTTTCTGTTTGAGAAATTACACCACGGAATACTTGAAATTCCAAATGGTACATAAAAATGTAATGGTCGAGCCGTTGAGGGATTTCCACAAAGACGAGGTGCGCGCCATCGGGCGGGACCTGGGGCTGCCGCCGGAGATGGTGTCCAGTTTTTTTTTTGTTTGAGAAATTACACCACGGAATACTTGAAATTCCAAATGGTACATAAAAATGTAATGGTCGAGCCGCTGAAGGACTTCCACAAGGACGAGGTGCGCGCCATCGGGCGGGACCTGGGGCTGCCGCCGGAGATGGTGTCCAGGTATTTTTTTTTGCTTGAGAAATAACACCACGGAATACTTGAAATTCCAAATGGTACATAAAAATGTAATGGTCGAGCCGTTGAGGGATTTCCATAAGGACGAGGTGCGCGCCATCGGGCGGGACCTGGGGCTGCCGCCGGAGATGGTGTCCAGATATTTGGCGGTTGATTGATTCATTAAGGCTAGTTAGGGTGATGGTGAAGGGTTGCGGAATTTTTTTCGACAACTAGTGTTCGACAGGAAAATTTCGAAAGGAATATATTTATTTTCGGAAAATTATTCATAGAAAAACAATTCTTCATTAACCATTTCATTCAAACAACAATAGTAGTGTACCTAGGCGGGTGCTAAACCAAAATGGTCGCTGCGACACGTAACATATGACAGCTGTCAAATGTCACCTGTAAAATGTCAAGTGTTCTATGACGCTGTGTTTGAAATAGTATATTACAAGTTTTATAAGACGTAAAGAAATTGATTTAATATTGATAAGTGATAGAATGCAACGTCTTCGACTATAATAAATCGCATAATAATAATATCGTTGCATTAATATTTGAAATAACTGTATTCACTTTCCGTACTCTCAACACAGACACCCATTTCCTGGCCCCGGCCTCGCGATCCGCGTCCTCTGCGCCGACGAGCCCTTCGCCGAGGGCGATTTCTCCGAGACCCAGGTGCTGGTGAAGATCGTGGTCGAGTACGCGCAGATGTCGCTGAAGCGGCACGCGCTCCTCAACCGCGTCGAGGCCGTCATCAACGAGGCGGAGCGCGGCGTGCTCAGAAGGATATCGAGCTCGCAACGGCTCGCCGCCACGCTGCTGCCGGTGCGCAGCGTCGGCGTCCAGGGTGATTGTCGCTCCTACAGCTACGTGGTGGGCGTGTCGTCGGAGAAGGAGCCCGACTGGGACGACCTCACCTTCCTGTCGTGCCTCATACCCAGGTGAGTCGGCTGTCACACGTCTGTCAGATGTCACTTGTCTCACGTATGTCAGTTGTCATTTGTCTTTCAGATGTCACGCGTCTGTCAACTGTCACAAGTCTATCGACAGTCACTTGTCTGTCAGCTGTCTCACGTATGTCAGTTGTCACTTGTATGTCACATGTCTGTCAGCTCTCACACGTCTGTCGACTGTCTGTCAGATGTCACACGTCTGACAACTGTCATGTCTGTCAATTGTCACACGTCTCTCGACTGTCACGTCTGTCAAATGTCATACGTCTGTCTAGTGTCACTTGTCTGTCAGCTGTCTCAAGTATGTCAGTCGGCCGTCACATGTCTATCAGCTGTCACACGTCTGTCAGCTGTCCCGTATCGTACGTCTGTCAACTGTCGCGTGTTGTATTGTGTTTCAGGATCTGTCACAACGTCAACAGGGTGTGCTACATCTTTGGCGGCATCGTCAAGGAGGCTTTGCCTGACGTCACGCCCACCTATCTCACCGGCAATGTGCTGAGCACGCTCCGGCAGTGCGATCACGTTGCAACGACGGTAAGAGGATCGCTTTTTTTTATCGAATTGCTTATTGTCAAAATTGAATGTGCTTTGTTTTGCCGAGAGAATGTTGATTTTTTTGAGGGAGGTACTCGAAATCGGGGTGGAAACTGCTTACTACGTTAACTTTTTATGTCCAAAGTGGGCGTTGGGATGTCCAACTAGTTGTTTTTGAAAAAAAAATTCATGGACACCGGTTCCACAAAAACTATCAATGACTGCCAATGACTACCAGAAACTGCGAAACACTGCCATAGACTACTAAAGACTGTCAGGAACTACCAAGAGCCTGCCAAAGACTATCGAAGGCTACCAAAGACTGCTAATGACTACCAGGTACTTCCAAAGACTGCCAATGACTACTAGATATTGCGATAGGGCATAGACTATCAAAGACTTTTTGTAACTACCGGCGACTGTCAAAGACTACCAAGGATCCTCAATGACTACTGGGTACTACCAGGGACTAATGGAGACTGCTAAAGACTATTAGAGAGGACCAAAGTCTACCAGAGATCACCAAAGACTATCAATGACTGCCAATAACTAATAGGAACTACCAGAGACTGTGAAAGTCTGCCAAAGACTACCAAAACTGTCATGAACTACCAGAGACTGCTAAAGACCATCACATGACTACCACAGACTGCCAGGAACTACCAGAGACTGCCGAAGACTACCAGAGACCGCCGAAACTACCAGAGACTGCCGAAGACTACCAAAGACTTTCAGAAACTACCAGAAACTGACAAAGACTACCAGAGACTGCGAAAGGCTGCCATAGTCTACCATACAATATCAAAGACTGTCAATGACTACCGGCAACTGATCAAGACGCCGATGACTACTACGAACTAAACAATGGCTACCAAACACTATCAGATACCACCAATGATTGCCAATTACTATGAGGAACTAACCAAAGGCCACCAATGACTACCAGGAACTAAAAAATACTGCCAATGATCACCAGGAGCCACCACAAACTCTCAAAGACTATCAGAGACTGCGAAAGACTGCCATAAACTACCAAGAAGTATCAGAGTCTTTCAAATACTATCAAAAACTATCAAACACTGCCAATGACTACCGGGAACTATCAGAGACTACCACAGACTGTCGAAGATTAACGAAGACCACTTAATACTATCAAGGTCCACCAGCAACTAACAGTGATTACCACAGACTATTGGGAACTGCCAGAGAATGCCAAAGACTTTCAGAAACTACCAGAGACTGCCAAAGACTACCAGGGACTGTTAAAGGCTGCCAAAGACTACCAAGAACTATCAAACAATGCGAATGACTACCGGGAACTATCAGAGACTACCACAGACTGTCGAAGATTAACGAAGACCACTTAATACTATCAAGGTCCACCAGCAACTAACAGTGATTACCACAGACTACCGGGAACTGCCAGAGAATGCCAAAGACTTTCAGAAACTACCAGAGACTGCCAAAGACTACCAGGGACTGTTAAAGGCTGCCAAAGACTACCAAGAACTATCAAACAATGCGAATGACTACCGGGAACTATCAGAGACTACCACAGACTGTCGAAGATTAACGAAGACCACTTAATACTATCAAGGTCCACCAGCAACTAACAGTGATTACCACAGACTATTGGGAACTGCCAGAGAATGCCAAAGACTTTCAGAAACTACCAGATACTGCCAAAGACTACCAGGGACTGTTAAAGGCTGCCAAAGACTACCAAGAACTATCAAACAATGCGAATGACTACCGGGAACTATCAGAGACTACCACAGACTGTCGAAGATTAACGAAGACCACTTAATACTATCAAGGTCCACCAGCAACTAACAGTGATTACCACAGACTATTGGGAACTGCCAGAGAATGCCAAAGACTTTCAGAAACTACCAGATACTGCCAAAGACTACCAGGGACTGTTAAAGGCTGCCAAAGACTACCAAGAACTATCAAACAATGCGAATGACTATCGGGAACTATCAGAGACTACCACAGACTGTCGAAGATTAACGAAGACCACTTAATACTATCAAGGTCCCCCAGCAACTAACAGTGATTACCACAGACTACCGGGAACTGTCAGAGAATGCCAAAGACTTTCAGAAACTACCAGAGACTGCCAAAGACTACCAGATACTGCCAAAGACTACCAGGGACTGTGAAAGGCTGCCAAAGACTACCAAGAACTATCAAACAATGCGAATGACTATCGGGAACTATCAGAGACTACCACAGACTGTCGAAGATTAACGAAGACCACTTAATACTATCAAGGTCCCCCAGCAACTAACAGTGATTACCACAGACTACCGGGAACTGCCAGAGAATGCCAAAGACTTTCAGAAACTACCAGAGACTGCCAAAGACTACCAGGGACTGTTAAAAGCTGCCAAAGACTACCAAGAACTATCAAACAATGCGAATGACTATCGGGAACTATCAGGGACTACCACAGACTGTCTGATGAGTATCAAAGACTACCAATCACTGTCAATGACTACCAGAAACTACTAGTGACTACCGGGAACTGCCAGAGACTGCCCGAAGACTAAGCAACTCTTCCTTCCGTTCGCAGGCGTTGTTCAGCAGCGGTTGCGGGGAATCCGTTAGCCAGATGCCAGTCATCCTGATACCGCTGCACTTTGATAGGGACCCGGCGCTGCGCATTCCCTCCTGCCAGAGGTCAATCGTGCTGAGGCCTTTCTGCACGCAGGACTTCATGACCGGCGTGCCGGCCATACCGGGGAAGCAGTTGCCTTTGGAGGTGAGTTGTTTTTTTTTTCTCACTTTTGGCATCGCGCTTGGGGAATTTTGGGGATGACGTGCACCATTGAGATTGCGCAGTGATGTTGCGTGATTTGAAACGTAGGAAGAGGAATATTTATGTGTTGATTTATTGGTGGTAGATTCGAATCGATAAAGGGGAACTGACTTAGCTCACTGACCTATCGGTGAGGGCAGAAACCATTACTAGTGCTCTTCAACTTCTGGGATCCTGGTCTAAGATATTTGGGGCGTTAAACTAAAAACAAATTCCTATATTATACCCTTGATCATATACCCTAACATACTCAAGGATTGAAGTCAATATCATTCAATATAAGTACTCACAGTTTTTAGTCTGCAATCTCTATATACACAATATTGATTGCCTATAAACATATCATTGTACCTGATTCACATTACAGATAATGAAGGTATATTCACATGATCACAAGTTGTTTAATTCGTGCTGTGATAATCCTCCAAAAATTTTATTACTTCTCCTTTTGAATTATAGTTAATAGAAGATATGTTATACATTGTAAGAACATCATAAACCCATCCGAAATACTGGATCGTGAATTGTGTTAAACGAAATATTTATAACATAACCAACAAAATAATGACAACGATGTAAATAAAACGCGATCAATATTTTAGCGCCTGCGCATATCTATGACTGGCCCTTTAAATCTTGCGCTTTCGACATCTTTCTTTAATTTTATTCGCTCTGGCTGTCTCATCTGTAAGGTTTTCTAATCTGTGCTCATGTGGATCTGAATCCATGCGGATATCTGTGGGATTTCCTCGAGAGTTCGAATGCTGAGCGGTCTCTTTCTTGTTTCGCAGGTCGTCCAGAAGATGGTGCACGAAGTTTCGCAGGTGGCTGGCATCTCCAGGGTGTTGTACGACCTAACCTCCAAACCGCCCGGCACCACCGAGTGGGAATGACAGTCGAGGGTGGCGCGATTTGTTATGGTACTTTTTGCTATCGTCTTGTTGAGTCGGAGAGATCGAGAGATGTTTTGTTTGTAATTGATTATTATTTAAAATTATATTAAGTGAAATTGATTTACAATTAAAATTGGAAATATCGCCTTTGTGTTATTTTATTCGTTCGTGTGAGAAGGTACCAAATTTGAGAGCTGTACGAAGACTTTTTCAGTCGAAAATAAAGCAAGGTTAACCCCTTTCACATTTTGAGATTTCCGATAAAAAATAGAATAGCCTGAAAACTTGTATACGGGGTGTTTTGGAAGTGCTGAACACGATTCTGAAGTCCGTTTTACTCTATATGGAATAATTTTCGAGTTATTCGTGATTTTCTACAATCTTCACGGTCGCATATAGATTTCGTGTTGAGGAAAAAATTTATAACTTTTTTTCTGTTGCGAAGAGGAAAGTACGCTTCTAGCTCGACGTAGACAATGCCTTCAGTTACCTCTGTACCAAATTTGAAAGCTCTACGAACACCATAGAATATAAATACAATTCTATGACGAAGACGAACATTTTTAATCGTTCCGCCATCTATGTTGTAAATATTGAATCAGATCTCAGTTCGACGAACATAGATGCAGGTTACTGTAAAGAAATCACTTTATGAGAAGGAAACTGTATGCGATGTGAAAACTGAAATGTTAAGTGGAGAAGATTCCTGTAATCTATAATGAACAAGTACCATCAATGGGAATACTGCAAAAGGTTTTTGTGTAACGTCGATAGATGGCGTGAGAAGGCAACGCAGTGACGTCATCTTACGAATCACATTGCAGCATGGGGATTGAGCCCAATGATTTTTATGATGACAGTGAAATGTAAATAGCAATCTGACATCTGTTAACATTTTTCGAACCTATTCTTTGTGTTTGCAACGTGGGAACATTTCAAATATCTGAATTTTACTCTATCTTATAATGGTTTTCGAGTTATTCGTGATTTTTTACAATCTTCACGGTCGCACAGATTCCGTGTTGAGAATAAAATTCATAACTTTTTTTTCTGTTGCGAAGAGGAAAGAACGCTTCTAGCTCGACGTAGACAATGTCTTCAGTTACCTATGTACCAAATTTGAAAGCTCTACGAAGACTTTGAATCTTAACCCCTATAATATAGAATAGCCTGAAAACTTGTATACAGGGTGTTTTTTGGTTTACTATTCCGAGAAAGATCCGCAATAGACAATGTCTTTAGGGCCCTCCACCATTCAAAATTTCAAGGCACATTTTGCACAAACACCTGAGCCACGCCGTATACATTCGCCTGTTTCCCCAACCCAAACCCCACCAACACAAAATAAAACCTCAAAAATAAATCTCGGTACTCATTTATTGACCAAATCCGAGCGCCCCGCGCTCAAAAAAAAATCAAACACCCCTCCCCAAACTCCTACGCCCAATCGCTGGACCCGCCCCAATTGGGGGCAGGGGCGGCGGCCGCGGGCGCCTGCTGGTGCTCCTGCGCCACCTCGGCCGCCCAATCGTCGGCTGGGGCGGCGGCGGGGGCGGGGAAGGCGGGCGCGCCCGCTCCTGCGGCGGCAGCGACCGGGGCGGCCGCTGGGGGCAGCTCGGCCGCCCAGTCGGTCGCCTCCGAGGTTGCCCAGTCGGCGTCCATGGGGGCGGCGATTTCGGCCGCCGGCTTCGCCACTATTTGCACCGCCTCCTGGAGAAGAAACAGAGGGATTTGATGAAACGATAGAGAGACAGAAAAAAAAAAAAGATGAACAAGTGGAAGGAAACTAGAATGGGGAAACGAAAAGGAAAGGAATAAAATGATGAAACCAAACGAGAATAAGGAAATAAAGGAGAAGAGAAGAAAGGAACAAAACGGGAATGATATATAAAAGAACTCAATGAGAATGAGAGATGAAAGAAAAGGAAGAAATCTGGGGGAAAATGAGGAGAAGTGAAGAAAAAAAAAGAGCTCAGAAAAAAATGATGGAACATAATGAGAATAAAAGAAGTATAGGAATAAAATAAAGAGTGAAAGAAATTAACGAGAGCTCAGGAAGAATACAAGGGGAAAATAAAGAAACGAGACAAAAATAAAGGATGGAAGAAAAAGGAAACAAATCTGGAATGAGGGATGAGAGAAAGAATGAAATAAAGAGTGAAGGTAATTGAAAGAGCTTAGGAAGAAAATGACGGAACGTAATGAGAATAAAAGAAGGTAATGAATAAGACTCGGGGGAAAATAAACAAAACCAGAATAGAGGATGGAAGAGGAAGAAAATGAAAAGAAAACGTGAATGGAAGATAAAAGAAGTGGAGAAAATGAAGACAGCTCAGGATATAAATGACGAAACCTAAAAGAATATGAGATGAAACGGTGAAGAAGATTCAGGAAAAAAAAAATTGATAGAATAAGAGAAAGATGGAAAACGAAAAGGGAATAAGGGATGAAAGAAGTGACGGATTAAAATAAAGAGTCAATGAAATTAATAGAGATCAGAAAGAAAATTAGGGAACATAATGAGATTAAGAGATGAAATGTAATTAAAAAGACTCAAGAAAATATAAACAAAGATAAAATGAACAAAGAAAAGGGAAAACTAGAGAATAAATCAAGGAACAAAACATGAAGAAGGCTTGAAGAGTGATGCAAATGAAAAAAATGACAAAGGAAATGAAGAAAAAAAAAACGGGAATAGGGAATGAAAGAAATAAACGAATGGAAGAGCACTCCTGAAATAAATAGAGGAACAAAACAGGAAAAAGGGATGAAAAGAGCAAAGGAATAAAAATAAATCAAGAGGATTCAGGAAAAAATGACTGAAGATAATAAGAAAGAGAGATGAGAAGAAATGAAGTAGACTCGGGGAAATGAAGGAACAAAACGAGAAAGGATGAAACAAAACATCCAATGTAAATGAAATACTAAAATAAAAAGAAAAATCAACAAGCTAATGAAGGAACAAACCAGAAATAAGAGATGAAATGAATAAATAAAAAGGAAAATTTGTGAATATAATCAAGTAACAAAACAGGAAGAATGAATAAAGACTGAGGAAAAATTCAACTTACCTTGGCGGCCTGTTCTTCTTTCTCGGCCTCCTCTGGCTCGCGGTAGAAGAAGAGGTCCACCACGACGTCCCACTTGGTGTCACGCGTGATGCTACCGCGCAGACGCAGCACCTGCAAATCGAATCGTTTCTCTGGGTAAAATCTAGTCTGGGCTGGATTCGGGTGAAAGCGCTTTGCTGGGGTAGACTTTCAGGTGGAAAAATTGTGAAAATCATGGTTAATTCATGATTTTGGAACGGTTTGTATCATCATTGTGTTGAAGCGGTGAACATTTGAGTAGCACGAGTAGTTGTTGAGCCGCGCACTTTTGTGTGATTTAGTTCATCAAAGCTGTTTTCAGATTAAACAAAAATGTAAAATGTTTCTCAGTAAAGGCAGAGGAAAAAAGTTGTATTCTTGATTGATATATGGAGTTTTCCTTGGATTCCAAGTAACATTTTTTAATATCTTGTTAATTTGACCAATTTTTTGGCACCACTGGCAATTTTTTCTCAAATTCCCGCCAAATCTGAGGTCACGTGATAAGTCGTAACGGTTTTTTTAGTTGTCAGACATGCAGAAACGGACTGCCATTAGAGTTTTTCAGAAATATCAATAACAATATATTTTTTTAAATTAAATGAATTCAAATTGCGTAATTGACCAATCCCCAAGTTGAATGACGGCTATTGACAGCTGTCACTATTTCTTGGGTTTCATGCTCCGTGATATACTTTCTAAATGGCGGACAGCTGCCATCTGTCATTTTATTGCGGGAATTCCAATCCTTTTAATTTTTTATTTTGATTTCATGTTATGGTTCAACTGTGAATTCATAGATCTTTTATATTTTATCAATCTTGAAATCATGACAAATCTACATAAAGAAGGCGAAAAAATATTTCTTCAAGAACACATAATTATTTTCATTTCTTCCTCTAATCTATCTGAACCAACATCCACAGTTGAAACATAACATGAAAATGGAATAAAAATTTAAAATGTATTGGAATTTCCACAGTAGAATGACAGATGACAGCTGTCCACCATTTAGAAGGTATATCACGGAGCACAAAACACAAGAATAAGTGACAGCTGTCAAAAGCAGCCATTCAACTTTTCATCAACCTTTTTTCCGAGGGTTTGGTCAATTTTGTTTTGGAAATTAACCAATCCCAGGGAAAAAATTGGGGGAAAAGTTGAATAGCAGCTTTTGACAGCTGTCACTTATTCTTGTGTTTTATGCTCCGTGATATACTTTCTAAATGGCTGCAGCTGTCATTCTATTGAGGGAACTCGAATAAGCTTCCAATTTAAGATTTTTCATTCCATTTTCATTTTATGTTTGAACTGTGAATGTTGGTAATATCAAGGTGCACTAGAATATTTCATCACAGGGTAATTTCAAGAGAATTCAATACCTTCTTTTTGTAGTTCTGTCATGATTTCACTCGTGATTTCAAGATTAATAAAATGTAAGATCTATGAATATTTTCCAACGCAATAATAATCAGTCTTTGCTCACCAACATTCACAGTTTAAATATAAAATGAAAATGGAACAAAAAAATCCAAGATTGGAAGCTCTTTCGAATTCCCGCAATAGAATGACAGTTGTCCACCATTTATAAAGTATATCACGGAGCATGAAACACAAGAATAAGTGACAGCTGTCAAAAGCCGCCATTCAACTTTTCACCAATCATTCTACCGTGGGATTGGTCGATTCGGTTTAGAGATCTGAAAAAATTGAATCGACAAAAAAAAATCAATCAATCGTTCAAACATAAAATGAAGATGGAATAAAATATCCATGATTGGAAACTCATTCGAATTCCCGCAATAGAATGACAGCTGATGACAGTTGTCCGCCATTTAGAAAGTATATCACGGAGCATGAAACACAAGGATAAGTGACAGCTGTCAAAAGCCGCCATTCAACTTTTCACCAATCATTTAACCGTGGGATTGGTCGATTTGGTTTCACGATCTGAAGAAATTGAATCGACAAAAAAAAATCAATCGTTCAAACATAAAATGAAAATGGAAGAAAAAAAACACGATTGGAAACTCATTCGAATTCCCGCAATAGAATGACAGCTGATGACAGTTGTCCGCCATTTAGAAAGTATATCACGGAGCATGAAACACAAGAATAAGTGACAGCTGTCAAAAGCCGCCATTCAACTTTTCACCAATCATTTAACCGTGGGATTGGTCGATTTGGTTTCACGATCTGAAGAAATTGAATCGACAAAAAAAAATCAATCGTTCAAACATAAAATGAAAATGGAAGAAAAAAAACACGATTGGAAGCTCATTCGGATTCCCGCAATAGAATTACAGCTGATGACAGTTGTCCGCCATTTAGAAAGTATATCACGGAGCATAAAACACAAGAATAAGTGACAGCTGTCAAAAGCCGCCATTCAACTTTTCACCAATCATTTAACCGTGGGATTGGTCGATTCGGTTTAGCGATCCGAAGAAATTGAATAGACAACAAAAAATCAACCAATCGTTCAAACATGAAATGGAATAAAAAATTCAAGATTGGAAGCTTATTCGAATTCCTGCAATAGAATGACAGCTGATGACAGTTGTCCGCCAGCTGTCAAAAGCCGACATTCAACTTTTCACCGACCTTTATACCGTGTGATTGTTCGATTTGGTTTCGCGATCTAAAGGAATTGAATCGACAAAAAAAATAAAAAGTAAACCAATCTCTCACCTCTCTGGCGAGCAGCCACCACACCAACCCGATGCTGTGCGTGGACTTGTTGTTGCCGGGTATGGCGATGTCGACGAAACGCAACGGGGAATCGGTGTTGCACAGCGCTATGACAGGTATGTTGACGTACGACGCCTCGGTGATTGGTTGCTGATCGAAGGCGGGATCGGTGACAATGAGGAGGCGTGGCTCGCGGAACGCCGCCTGGATCTGGTTGGTGAACGCGCCTGCGCACAAAACGGATAGGGGGCGGGGCGTTAGTGGGTGGGGTGGTCGGAGGGGGGGGGGGCGTTGCGGTTTTCGGGGGGCGTGTCAGGTGGTTGTGATTGCTAAATCATGGGCTCATAGGTTCCTTAGTGATATCATCATTCGGATGGTGGGAGATATTTCTTTTTTATTTGTGATTGGTGTGATGTGTGGAGGAAACTTGCGAAGTTGTGACAAAATATGATAAAAAAATTTCTATTTTGATGACTTCATTCATTATGAAATGCAAAAGTGTATCGAGATAGCCTCTGTTTCGATAAGTATTTTTTATTCTTCGGAAGTTGGTACAATTGAACTGTCAAATTGAAGTCAAAATCGCTGAACAGTAAACGAGGCTTTACACTTGTGCTTCAGATTTCAAATATTACAATATCATCATTGTCACCAAACAAAGTTGTTTCTGTTATTTATCGATATTAAATACAATTTTTTCAATAAAATACTTCAAATTGATGCAAAATATAAAAAATGTATATGACACTTTTTTTCAAGACTTGTCGCACACATGGAAAAATAGTCGGTACAGGTAGGAATGTTAATTTTCTTTTCAAGTAAGCCTTAAGATTCTCGGACTTTTCCAAGTTTTCTGAATTGGAACTTCAAATTCCAATACTTCCAAGGTAAAATATTCTCAGTTTCCAGGTCTTTAACTCAAACTCCCCAATCTTGGAGATTTCATAACATCTTTTAGGTTTTTGGTACTGGAATATTCAATTTCAAGACTCTCAAGATATCCAAGTTTGAAGGCAGGTTTCCATTGTTGAAATTCTTCGGATACTTTCAGGACTATGAATTTTTCAGGTTTTCAGGGTTTTAAACTCAAATTCAAAGACTTTTCAGCGTTTGATTGCGAAATTCACCGACTTTTACAGGTTTTCAGGACTCAAAACTTTTGAAACTTTGCAAGGTTGTCAAGTTCTTAATCTCTTTCAAGTTTTTAAAACACTTATCAAATGCTCTGACTGCTTCAAGTTTTCAGGACTGGAACTTCAAATTCCAGTATTTTTCGTCAACTCCTGATTTTCCCAGGTTTTCTGGTCTGAAACTTCAATTTCAAGATAGTTACCAGATGAACCCAATCATTTTCCGGTTTTTTAAGAACTGGAAACTCAAATCTCAGGACTTCTTTTTTTCTCAATGTAAATTCTTCAATCTTATACAGGTTTCCAGGGCTGAAACCTCAAATTTTAGGACTTTTGAGGTTGTCATTGTAAAATCCTTCAACTTTTTTACAGGTTTCCAGGACTGAAACCTCAAATTTCAGGATTTTTGAGGTTCAAATTGTGAAATTCTCAAACATTATTTTTCATGACTTTCAAGGTACATGGATTGTGAAATCCCACAACTTTTTCTGGAAGCTCCACCTTCAGTGTTCTCATTGTCAAAATCTCGAATTTTTACAGAATCAACAATCTTAGTTGCTACGACTTATTGTCAAATTATCCCACATTACAGTTCTCAAAATTGGAACTTCAAATTTCAAAAGTTTGAAGATGTTCATTGTCAAATGCCCGGTCATTTTCAGGCATTTAAAATTTCAAGACTTCAAAGGTTCATATCATGAGTGTTTCGATTATTTTTTGGTTTCAAGGACTGGAACCTTAGATGCTTTAACTATAAGTCCTTATTGTCAAATTCCCCGACTTTTTTAGGGTTTTAAGAAAGAATTTCAAGATACCAAATTACTGTAAAATTTTCAATGATCAATAGTTTCAAGATTTTCATTGACAAATACTCAGAACTTCGAAACATGTTTTCAAGATACTTTTTGTCAAATATCTAATTACAGATTCTCAATGACCAGAAATTCAACTTGCAGGACTCGAGTACTTTGATTTTCCCAAGTTTTCAGGACTAGAACCGCAAATTCCGAGACTTTCAAGATATTCATCATTAGACTCCCAAACTAAAAGGCCTTTATTGTCAAATCCCTCAATTTCAACAGGTTTCCAAAGATAGTTTAAGGTGCATTTAGTCAACATGGTTTTAAAATTGTGCTTATGTTTATGTTAAGGACGAAAGTTGAACCTGTTATATCAAATGGCACCAGTTATACAACAAATATTAAGTTTATGCTAAAAACATGTGACCTTGGAATTCCCAACTTCAAGAATCTTATTATTATGATAAAAAACTTTGCGTGCGTCAAAGTTTCATGTCAGCTGTCAAGAATGATACATGTTCCATGATTACTATTTTTTGTCTTTTAAGAAGTTTTCAATGGTTTTGTTGCTAGAAAGTAATGAAAGTAAAGAGCATATTCTAATTGATTTTGACCTTAAAAATGATCTATCAAAACACAGAACTGTATTCTTGACTGATTGTCATTTGTCGCTTTCAGTAACTGTCATCCATAAATTTATGCTTAGATTAAAACTTGTATTCGCGAAAATCACGGAGTGGGCGGCCTCTGGTGTCAAATTTTCTAAGCCTTCCGAGGGTGATCAACAAAGAAATTTAGCATTGTATAGCATAGGCTTTCGTATTATTTTTAATGAAATTGAATTGTTTTGAATAGTTTTCGGACTTGTTTTGTGCTTATCAGCTAGTTACTAATTTATTATTGAAACATGCAGCAAGTTCAAAAGGTCGTAAAGACTAAATCGACAAAGATTTGTTCAGTATTTCAGCGTTCCTCCAACCGTACAGACATCGTTCCTTTGGCACAAAATCCTGAACTTCCTTTCAGGATTGTGTGAAAAATGGATTATCACGTTGAAAAAAGGAGAACTTATCACCACAAACATTTACGTCTGTAGTAAGCACTTCCTATAGAACTGGATTTCTCAAGTGAATGCGAAGGTATGTCTTTGAGGTTAAATCAAACAAATAAGATCTGGTTTAACTGTAGTTGTGTCCCTTGTTGTTTGTAATGAAAACCTTTATTTTACTTTAGGACCATCAAGGAGAATTAAACCAAGAGATAGGCTCAAAAAGAATGCAATTCCTTCAATAAACATCTGGAAGTCATCACATGCAAACTTCAAGAGTGAGGGCAATGTGGGCTGAATGAAATAAAATCTTTATTCAAAATGAATAAACTGTGAATTGAAATGGAGTATCAATTGAAATAAATGAATTTGAATTACTGGTAGACCACAAGGTCTCAAACTTTTTAAGTTATTCTTGGAACATACCTACTCATCTATATTATATAATTATTTTTATTATATGAAATATCATGTTATTGTTAACATGAAAATAATCAACTTGTGTTGCCTATTTAAGATAGGTAGGTATCTCAATATAAGCACCTCTATACTTACTTCTCTCAGAGAATAAAGTTAATTGACTACAATTCTTTGTTTTTATTTTGCTAATCATCTATTTTTGGGTTAGGATAAAATTATTACAGGTTTACAGATAAATTCACACTTCCACTGCTAATTTTTCAATGGAACTATTTCAATTTCATATTAGAGCTACCCTAGAGCTGAAGTTTGTGAACAGGAGTTTACTTATATGTGTTTTTGACATCTATCCCACAAAGTATGTGACCAGCTTTGAATAATGCTTTTCGCTATTTTAAGGGTTTCTTCTTATCTCCAATATACTCTAGATACTTATTTCAATCTTGGCCATTCTTGAAATGAAGAGAAATCATTGAAATACAAATACCTTTGATTTTGCAGAGGTGCTTTGAAAAGCCTATAAAAACATAATAAATCCACGAAACTCACAAAAAATACCTGTTTTGAATTCTATAAACGATAATCTATCAATAGCGCCTCTTTTGGATGCTCAGGATTATTTATTTCTTTCCTGAAATTCGAATTGAAAATTGACATATTACCATTGAAAACATATACCAAATGTTTGTTGATCACCCTCATGTCAAATTTTTGACATTTCTCGAGCGCCATCTGTCGGTTCGTGATTTTCGCGAATAATATGGATTTCATACGCTGATATTTTTACGCTTATGTTTATGATAACCCCTACGCTAAGGTTATGTTTATGTTGACTAAATGCACCTTTAGAAATCCACAAGTAGTGCACCTAGGGGGCTACCATCCCAAGATGGCCGCCATGGGGCAATGATGTCATCCAAGATGGCCGCCATGGGGCAGCTGTCATCTGTCATGTCATCTGTCAACTGTCAAGTCAAATGTCATCTGTCATTTCAACTGTTCAGTTCCAAACAAAAAGCTTTCTTGAACCCATCTGGGATTTTAACCAACCACAATCCCATCAGAGTTCAAGCGAGAAAAAAAAAATGTTCCTCCACAACCAAAGACAATCCTCAAGCTTGTTCCACTCACCGGGCGTGAACCTGCCCGCGATGGGCGTGGCCCCCGTGTGTGCCGCAAACTTAAGCACCGCCCTCTGACCCTGCGACCTCGACGAAATGACAAACACCTCGGCGGGATGGTCAATGGCAGCGATCGCCCTGGCGGCCAGCAAAAGCTTCTCCCACGTGCGACGCACATTGATGATGTGGACGCCGTCGGCGCGGCGCTTGTACACGTACTGCTCCATCTGGAAGTCGACGTTGGGCGTGCCGAGGTGGGTGCCGGCCGCCAACATTTTGGTGACATCGTCCTCGCGCAGGCTGAGAATTTCTAGGCCTCCCGACATCTTTTTGGCGTTCGCTTGGAGTTACGACAAACCTATGGAGACATTCGTGGGTCGAAATCACAGATTAGAGAACCTTACAGATGAGACAGTCAGACAGAGCGAATTAAATTAGAGAGAGCGCAAAATTCAAAGGACCAGTCATAGATATACGCAGGCGCTAAAATATTGATCGCGTGTTTTGTTTACATCATATTGTTGGTTATGTTAAAAATGTTTTCGTTTCACAAGATTCACGGTCCAATATTTCGGATGGCTTTATGTTCTCACAATGTATAACATATTTTCCATACGCCATAATTCAAAAGGAAATTTAATAAAGGTTTTGAGGATGATCACAGCACTAGCACAGATGAACAACCTGTTACCTAGGTACCTACATATATATTTATTTCAAGGTTTATTGGCTTCAGATTATAGGATATATTATAATCTAAGATTATTGGCCTTTTTGCTAGTCCCAAGGTAGGTACTCATTTCTGGTAACTTACCCTTTCAAATAAAAATAACAATGAAAATTGAATGCATATCAGTTAGATCAGAGTAGACTGTAGAATTGTCGTTTAGACAAGAAACAAATGTTGAATCAACAATGAATGAATCAAAGAGAGAATGTGCACCTCCCAGTGGCAAACATTACTGTGTGTATAAAGTATGCAAATCATCTTCAAATAAATTGGAGAACATAAAATTACATTGTTTTTGGAATGACTAAAAACTGTGAGCACCTATCATTCGAAATATTCTAATTTCATCGTAAACTTCATTCAGAATACATCTTATTCCTAATAGAAACTAATGTCTGATGACAATATATTCATAATATGTAATCTTTTATATTGGTGTTGATTGTGCATTACTAAAATGGCAACATTGCACATCAGTAGTTCCAGCGGTGACAACGACAATCCGGCAACTGCGATGCGCAGAATTTAAAGGTCCGAGGTCAATGAAAACGGATGTCGGTGAATCAAACAAAATGGGCGGAGTGTCTCATCTGTAAGGTTCTCTAATCTGTGTCGAAACTATGATACTAAAGAAGCTAGCCAAGCCACACACGAATTTCGACTCGGGATATATCACATAATTTTAAGCTCATTTTAGGCTATTTTATTACCCTATTCCCAAATTTTTTGCTCTTCTCTTTGTTAGAAAAATCTGTGGCTTTGCTAGCTTCGGCCGAACTCAGCAGAGCCATTTTTGAAAATCCACTACTTTTTGCGATTCAATATAACGATATTTTAGGACTAAGTCGTTGATGCAATCATTTCAAATTATAATTTTTTGACGATTTAACTTGTCAAACCGATGATACCGATCAATAAAATGTCCATGTTGGAATGTTTTATTCGACGTTTTTTAAAAAAAAACCTGTGGCTTTGCTGACTTCGGGCAAAGTCAGCTGAACAATTTTTTCAAAAACATTATTTTTCTGTCATTTGATTTTTGGATATTTCAAGACCAATTTTAGACTAATTGATTAAATTAGAAAAATAATGTTTTTGAAAAAAATGTTCTGCTGAGTTCGCCCGAAGTCAGCAAAGCCACAGTTTTTTTTTTAAAAAACGTCGAATAAAACATTCCAACATGAACATTCTATTGATCTAGCGATGGGTATCATCGGTTTGACAAGTAAAATGGTCAAAAAATTATAATTTGAAATGATTGCATCATCGACTTGGCGAAAATCGAAAAATCTTGTTTTTTTCTGTAATGCGTAGAGCAAAAAAAATTAAATTAGGGTAATTAATTAGTCTAAAATTAGTCCTAAAATATCGTTATATTGAATCGCAAAAAATAGTGGATTTTCAAAAATGGCTCTGCTGAGTTCGGCCGAAGCTAGCAAAGCCACAGGTTGTTTTAAAAAACGTCGAATAAAACATTCCAACATGGACATTTTATTGATCCAGCGATGGGTATCATCGGTTTGACAAGTTAAATCGTCAAAAAATTATAATTTGAAATGATTGCATCAACGACTTGGCGAAAATCGAAAAATCTTGTTTTTTCTGTAATGAGTGGAGCAAAAAAAATCAAATTTGGGTAATTAATTAGCCTAAAATAAGTACTTGAATATCGTTATATTGAATCGCAAAAAAAAGTGGATTTTCAAAAATGGCTCTGCTGAGTTCGGCCGAAGCTAGCAAAGCCACAGATTTTTCTATCAAAGAGAAGAGCAAAAAATTTGGGAATAGGGTAATAAAATAGCCTAAAATGAGCCTACAATTATGTGATCTATCCCGAGTCGAAATTCGTTTGTAGCTTTGCTAGCTTCTTTAGTATGAAACAATGTTGGTACTCATGATTTGTTGCCAAATAAATTATTTTTCCATGTAAATCTCCACAAGATTTTTTTCTATTTTGGTTCTATAATGAAGTCATTATGAAACGCAAATACTTACGTATCGAAATAGCCTCTTTTCGATACGCATTTTTTCATTATTCAGAGGTTGGTACAATCGAACTGTCAAATTAGAGAGTTAGGACCAGCTAACTTCCGAGCGATTTTGGATTTGGTGATACTAGCAGTGGAAAAATCGATTTTTTTATTGGTAAATTTCAATTCAGAGTATGATTTCATTTAAATCGACCAAAAAAAAAACAACAATGCATTTTTCACAGGAGGTATCGCGAAAATCAAAGTCACTCAACAGTTAATTGGGCTTTATGCTTGTGAGATGTCATCGTTGTTACCAATCGAAGAAATTTTTTTATTCATCGATAATAAATCATTTTTTTTCAATCCAACACTTCAAATTGAAGTAAAATAGTATGACATACATTTTATAAGACACGCTAGTCGTACTTTAAACAACACGAGCGACAAAATAGAGTCCATTATCGTATCAACACATCATTATATTATATGAAAGCTTTATTTATAATTATCAACATCATTAATGTACCAAAACCTTAGTTACTCATAATACATAAGAACCAGAATTTACGTCAGTTACGAAACCATAATACGTTAGATACCAAGTAATATTTATTTTATATGCAACTGTCAAAAAAACTTGATTCGTAAATTTCTACTTTCACTGCCAAGATGATTCACAAAATAAATATGAAATATTACTTTTTGAAGAATTTATTCTCAACTGAGTCAATAATTTATTGATTACTCATCTTGAAACAATTTAATTTATTGGAGTAATAATTGATAGTAAAGTTTTAATAATTACTTCAGATATTTCTTGATGAGTTGAAAACACAATTTTATTAGATATTTCAATTTTGTTTTGAAGAATATGGAACATTCGATATTTTATTAGAAATCTCAATTTTGTTATTCAAACTATCTTCTATACAGGGTCACTCACGGTCGATGGTACCTTAGACGTTTACGGAGAACGGGACGTAGGATTATTCTGAAAATTTGGTTTATTGGGTAATCAGTTTTGTTCTATCGATTTAAAATACTTTCAGCGTTGCCGCTTCTATCAAAAAGTAGCAACCACTTTGTTATTTCAAATAGAATACCCTGTATTTTATTTCATTTTTAGATTCTTCCTGAAGAGCTGATTTCGTCGATCTATCATACTTGGGGTATAGCGCGAAAGATTACAGAGATATAGGGTGTGAAAAATCGAGATTTTTCAACTTTAGGAATTTTTTGTGTCGAAACTAATCATTTCTGCTCAAAACGGCTTACATGTCCCTATCTCAACTTTCCATTTACTATCGATTGATATTTAATTGAAACAAATACGGGTGGTTCAAAATTTTGAGTTTTGCATCACCCTCTATTTGTTTCTATTAAATGTCAGTAGATAGTAAATGAAAAGTTAAGATAGGGACATGTAAGCCGTTTTGAGCAGAAATGATTAGTTCCGGCACAAAAAATTCCTAAATTTGAAAAATCTCCATTTTTTACACCCTTTATCTCTGTAATCTTTATCGCTATACCCCAAGTATGATAGATCGACGAAATCAGCTATTCAGGAAGAATCTAAAAATGAAATAAAATACAGGGTGACCCATTTGAAATAAAAAAGATGCTGCTACTTTCTGGTATAAGCGGCAATGCTGCATTGCTGAAAATATTTTAGATCGATAGACCAAGAGCAACTACTTGAGATACCAAATTTTCAGAATAGAAAACGTCTAAGGTACCATCGACCGTGAGTGACCCTGTATATGTATTTCAGACCATGTAAATTCACATTCACAGTTGTACAAAAAATTTTGTTTGTATTTTGTGCATAAAATACGTGTTTTATGGCACATTCGAGATAATTTACACTCATTAACACTCATGTGTAATTTAATAACACTCATTTCAAAAAAAATCATCGCCGTAGTCAATGATACGATAATGCTTTTGATGCAATTCGATTCTTGGACATTGCGGCTGACGCCTTGTCAACAAGCAATGTCCTCAACTATTATAAATTGAATAATAATCTATTCTTTCAAACGAAACACCTGCTATAGTATTGCTCATTTTGTTCATTTATTCTTTCTCCAGTGCCTATTATTCACTTAAAAAAACGAAATCAGTTTTGTGAAACCTCATTCAATGGGCATTTCAATTCTCTATTCAGTGCATTAACTTTTATTTATTTACTTCTACATGGTCATCAAAAATCATAATCTATTCGAATACAATGGAAGTATGATAAAAACTCTGGAAGATAAGTCAAATATTATTTCTACCTGAAATAAGATCTTGATTTTTCTTATCTAGATACGACAAAAATATTTTAATCAGAAACTCTGGTAGTTATAAACCATCGATTCCTTTGGATGTGCTGTATTATAATAATTCATCTATACTTCTTCAGAAAATGGAATATTCCCAAATATTTTCAAAACTAGTACCATTATGTACTAACTATTCCAAAAGTAATAAATAAATGCCAGTTATTAAATGTTTTCCTGTAGATCCTAACTTATTTCACTCAGGGCGTTCAATAATCCACATCATCATAATGAGGTACACACAAATTTCGACGTATCTATCATCTGCGATAACGATACAAAATTTGTTTCAATATCTTTTAAAAAGTTCATTGAAAAATTTTAAGATAGTAGTTGTAATAATAATAATCATTTTCGGATAATTTAAACATAAATAATATAATAACACTTGAAATAATAGAGTAGGTGAATGCCAATGAGACTAAACAGAAAACAGAATTGATATATTAGCACTAATAATAGGAATCACCGAATGAACTATTCTCTGAGTAAATAGAACTAGCTGGAAAGTGGAAATGGAATTGATTCAATAACATCATTATAGACAATGGGATTGTTGAATTCCTAATTGTATTTTCAATCCAATATTACAGTTTCCCCAAAAAATAACAAGTTTTCCATCAACTTTACACAAATTACATGTTTTGAAGAATGTAAACACATGGGGTAGGAACGCAATTTACAAAGCCAAGTTTCTAAAAAACATAACATACAGAAAAAAAACTATAATAATGTTGCTTGTATATAAATTGATGGAAATAAATTAAAACTAAGCAAAAATATTGTAGGATTGTAAAGATAAAATGAGATTTTTCCGAAAACAACTTACGTGAGAAGATGCCACTGGGAACTGTGACTGTTGAAAAGAAAGGAGAGTCAACGTCAATTTGAGTTCTCGTTGTCGAATGTCGATCAGTCAACTGTCAAGTCAAGTGAACTTGCGCAGTCGGATTTCAGTCAGATAAGCCACAGACACAAATGTCACGCCGTCACGGGCACATAGTCAGTGTTCGATCATAAAAGAAAGAAGAATGTCAAAATTGTAAATATAACCCCACTTATTAGCAAGCAAGACAAGAACATGAATTTAGGAAGGGCTATGGAGACGTGTTATAAAATTTATTCTATATTCGAAGACGTGCTGGACTCCTATGTGTCGGATTACTACGTAGGAGAACACTGGTCAAAATTACCGATGTCCTGGCAGCAATATTTCAATAAAGTCGATTTGAAAGAGCTCAGCAACTTGCTGGATTTCGATGTACCTCTGGAGTCGACCCCAAAACTACACCCTCTGTCTTTGATGTGTTTAAGGCTGTTGATATCCAAAAATGCATTACCCAGGACTCAACCCAGGAAATTGGAAGTGAGAGATGTGGACCTACCCAAGTTTTTTTGGAAAAACGTCAAAGCAAAGAAGAGGCATGAAATTTCGTTGATGGCCAAAACTTGTTATGATTCAGCAATTAGAACTGATTGTTTCAATGTTGTTGATGTTGGTTCAGGCCTAGGACATCTCAGCCGCTTGATGTCATATCAATATGGTTTGAGTGTGTGCACCTTTGAGGCTGATAAACAGCTTTCAAGTTCTGCTGCACAAAAGGATAGGGACTTGGAAGCACTCCTAGATAAAAGGAACCCACACTCTAAGAGAAAAATCAGAACAGTTCACATAAACCAAATTATATCTCCTCATTTAGAGAAAGAAGATTTTTTGAGGCTGGTCAAGGATGCTTTTGGGTTTGAACATGGTGTGAAGTTTGGTTTGATTGGCCTGCATCCTTGTGGAGACTTGGGCTCTACACTTTTGCATTTATATAATGAGTGTCCAAATATAGTTTTCCTCAATATGGCCAGCTGTTGTTATATGAAACTCACCTTGGAGCCTTCCGTAAGAGCTAGTTTTCCTCTCAGCACCATTGGAAGAAATTTGGGAGTCAAGTTGTCCTATTTGTCTTGTGAAATTGCTTGCCATGCTATTGAAAACTATGTGGATAAATTGAGAATTCCCTTGGAATCTTGTCAGTTGAAAATTCATGCCTACAGAGCTGGACTTGAAAAGCTTTTATTAGACATTGATCCCCATTTGAAACATTCTAGGATATGCAGTGTTAAATATAGTGAGGGTTTGAGTTTTCAGGATTATGTTGAAAGGAATGCTGGGAATTTGAATGTGTCACCCAGTAGTGCTATGATTTCAATGTATGAACAGGTGATTGAAAATACCTGGAAGAATGTAGTTGCATTTTATTCCCTACGTTTATTTTTAGCGCCTCTGGTGGAAACAATAATTTTATTAGATAGATTGTTTTATGTGAATGAAAGCAATAGTGATTGCGATCTCGTGCCGTTGTTTGATTGTACCATATCACCCAGGAATCATGTGCTAATTGCGAGAAAATATAATAATTGTAGTTGACAAAATCATTGTTTTTAGTCCAACAAATATTTTGAACTTACAAAAATTTGCCTCCAAACGAGAAGAAGAAATTGAAGATTTTCTTGCCGGATAGCCCAAAAATGATAGACCTTTGACAGTTTGACATGTGCTTTGACTTGACATTTAATGCTAACATAACCTCAAACAATTCGATCAAATGTTATTCAAATTTCAAGTGATGATTTCCACAGACCACCTACCATGATTTCAAACAAATCTGTGAAGCCACTTAGGAAATTGATCTCGATTACACGTAACTTGCATGTAACTATCGACTGATCATAAAGATCATCCTTTGCCAAAAATTTCTATGATTTTAAATAGGTACATATAATTAAATTATAGGAAAATGAAATGATTTTCTGCTATGCACCAGCACTAACTTTATGATGCTAATTAATCATAATTCCATCGTGTACCATGTTATTAACTACACGATTTCCTATACTATGTTTGTACATATTCTCTGTGTATCTGGTATTCCTTCTGCTGCATGTTCTGTACTATCTCAGACTCCTCTACCATGTTCAATTCACAGAAATCGATACATCAAGTAGGGTATTTGATTACATTGTAGGTAAATTAGACTGAAATCAACTCGAATTGCATTCTAACCGGCCTGTATTGCAGTTGGATGTGGTTCTGCAGGAGCCATTGTAGCAAAAAGGCTTGCAGAAGACAAAAATACAACAGTTCTAGTTTTGGAAGCTGGTCAACATGGTAATTTGTTCATGGATATCCCTTTCTTGGGGTTGCTACTGCAAAACTCACCTTTTGATTGGCATTATACAACAGTACCACAAACCAAGTCTTGTCTGGGACTGAATAATAATGTGAGTAGGTTCCTAAATTGAGCATGGGTGCTGAAAAATCTAATTTCTATATTCTTTTCAGCAAAGCATATGGCTAATGGGAAAAATTGTGGGGGGAACTGGAATGTTAAATAATATGATCTATGTTAGGGGACACAAGCAGGATTTTGAAGAATGGTTTAGAGATAAAGAAGGATATAGCTTTGAGGCAGATGTTTTGCCTTATTTCAAGAAATTTGAAAGGTGGAAAAAAACAGGTTGTGACATATTTGATTTTTATACTTATATTGGTGAAATATTTTGGGATTTTAGATGAAGAACAAACAACTACCATCCATCTACCTTTTACATCTATTTTACCAAAGTTCATTTTGAATGGTGCTAAACAACTGGGGTTTTCAATTAATGAAGATACTGAAAACTGTGATGAAGGTAGGTTTATATTTTTTGAGTGGCTATCATCATTTATGATTTTTTTCTCTTTTTTTTTCAAAATATTTCTTAAAAACATCATCAAACCATAAAAACAAGCCTGAAAGTTCATATTTCACACAACAATAAAACATTTCATTATCATTGCTAGTACCAATGAAGGAGTTTTTCTCTAAATAACATATAGAGTTAAAAATATAGAGTATAGAAACTTTTCAGATTCAAAAGTATAAAAAAAATGGTTTTGTAACATTCCAGCTGATGATTAAAAATGAAATTGGTCATATTAAAATTGACAATGACATTGGGTGAACACAAAATGATGGAGTTTTGAATAATAGTGTGAAATTGAAACAAATTTGGAGAAAAATAACTGTGATTCACATGGAGAAAATGGATTTTTTTCGCCTAGTGAAACTATTATCATCACCTTAGACCATAGTCTAAGATTATTAAAATTGGTATTATTTGATGCTTTACGTTTTCTGAATAATAATTTATTCGTTCTGAATGACTCGTTCTGAATAACGATTGACGCTTTCTGAATGATAATTTACTCTTTCTGAAAGACAATTGACTTTTTTTATGTATAATAATTGACTCAATCCGAACGAAACAAAGTTTTCTGAATACCACTTGATATTTTATGAATAACCTCACTTTCTGAACTATAATTGACGTTTTTTGAATAATAATTGACTCATTTTGAATAACAAGATGTTTTCTGAATAATAGTAGTTGATTTTTTCTGAATGACAATTGACGCTTTCTGAATAATAATTTGCTAGTTCCGAATGACAGTTGACGCTTTCTGAATACCCCTCGACATTTTCCGAAAATCCGAAATACAAAATCGTAACCGATCCGACCGCCGCCCGCCCACTTCCAGGTTTCGGCCCGCCCAAGACGACCCACCGCCACGGCGCCCGCTGGACCCCCGCCCACGCCCTGCTGCGCCGCCCCCGCCCCAACCTGCTCCTCAAAACCGACAGCGTGGTCGACCGCGTGCTCTTCCGCCGTCGCGACGCCCGCGGCGTTGCCTACCGCGTGGGGGGCGCGCCCAGACACGCCCACGCCGCGCGGGGCGTCGTTCTGGCTGCCGGCGCCGTCGGCACGCCCAAGATCCTCATGCTGTCGGGCGTCGGCCCCAGGCGGCACCTGGAGCAGGTGGGCGTCGCGACGCTGGTCGATTTGCCGGTGGGGGAGAATTTGCAGGATCACGTGACCACCGGGTTGGATTTGGTGGTGCTGGAGGCGGGGCTGGGGGTGGGGTTGGAGGAGATGTTGTCGCCGCTGGCGGCGTTCGAGTACTTTTGGGGAGGTATGGGGAAAAATATATGGTTATGTTTCTAGAGAGCGGCAAGACACTTTGCGTTCGAAATACATGCAAGATTTTTTTAAAAAACGCAGTTCCTATACGAGAAAACTCGATTCTTTACTACTATACTTCTGTACTGGTGCTTCTCAACCATACAGAATGATGTATAATTGACAAGTTCAGCCAGCGTTGAGAGAGAAAAAATATGTCTGCCCTAGTGTTGTCTTTGTCATCAAGATTGCAACTTAAAATGATGTAAAAATGTAATGATAAGACGGAAAAAAAGAGAAGAAGACTAATATCACAATTATAATGTGTTTGGAATTATTCAACAATTATTGTGAGCTTACAATGCTCACAAAATATTCGAAATTATCGGAATAACGGAAACAAACTACAAGAAAAACAAACCAATTATATACAGGTTACTTAAGTCTTCTTCTTTTTTAGTCCCAATCATGGCATTTTCATTATTTCAAGTTGCAATCTTGATGACAGAGACAACACTTGGGCAGACATATTTTTTTTTCTCTCAACGCTGGCTGAACTTGTCAATTTTATGGAATTTATCATATATGACCTTCTTGCTTATCACGACAGCATTATCCCTCTATACAAACCATAGTCGTTATATCTTGTTCCCAATTGACAAGTTCAGCCAGCTTTGAGGGGGGGAAAAATATGTCTGCCCTAGTGTTGTCTTTGTCGTCAAGATTGCAACTTAAAATGATGTTAAAATGTAATGATAAGACGAAAAAAAAAAGAGAAGAAGACTAATATCACAATTATAATGTGTTTGGAATTATTCAACAATTATTGTGAGCTTACAATGCTCACAAAATATTCGAAATTATCGGAATAACGAAAGTACTACAAGAAAAACAAATCAATTATATACAGGTTACATAAGTCTTCTTCTTTTTTAGTCTCAATCATGGCATTATCATTATTTTAAGTTGCAATCTTGATGACAGAGACAACACTAGGGCAGACATATTTTTTCTCTCTCAACGCTGGCTGAACTTTTCAATTCAAATTTATCTCTCTCAGTAAAATAGGTATCTATGTAGATTGAAGAGGTATATCCTTCTGGATTTGAGTTTGGCAAAATTATTGATCACTCATCACCTTCGAAATCTATGCGTTTGAGCTAATCACATTCATAGATTAAATATGTCACAATCTATGGACAGCTTCTGCATTCATCTCCTCATTTGGGGCTAGCTAGGGGTGGCAGATTGGGGGCCCAGGGTGCCCCACCACCCCCAGCTCGATTTCCAAAAATATCCAGGAACGCCTCGCCCGGAACAAATGCATGCAAAATGAAAATTCACTCACCCTCTGGAAACAATTCTTCAATCCACCCCTGCTGAAGTAGTGATTTCTTCATGATTGCTCGGTTTCCTCCCCATTTTTTTCTCCTGTAACCTCCATGCAATAATGATGCCGCTCTTTTGGCACCTCACATTTTAGAACACTGCACACGGTAACCGAATAAACCGCAGTTCACACGGTAACAAAATAACCGGCACTTCACACATTCACGGTAGTCAATTGGGTAACGGTAACCGCACTTCCGTTGTCCTTTAGAAGGATAATGTCATAGACGATGTTGATAATAACGGCGAATCAACAATTTGCTGAACAACCGAACCGAACTGTTCAAGAATCGCGAATAGTTGATGTTGAAACCGGCGAATATATCATCAACATTTTGCTGAACAACCGAACCGAACTGTTCAAGCATCGCGAATAGACTGAATAAATCGTCATAGCTTATCGATATGATTCAGGAACAATTATATAAGATGTATGAGTGTCCTCAATATATGAATCAAAACCATACAAAAGAACTTATCTTTTTACTGCTTTTTATGATAATGAATCAATCTTATTCAAGTCAAGGCGACTATATACCGAGTCTCGTTGATTTTAGAATTTGCATAGGATTTTATAAATCATTTGAATTTCTTTAAAATTCCTTATGTGTTTCAAAGATACTTTCTATTTTAGTGAAATCATTCAGAATTCTTATTCAGTATTGGAGTTATTCGAGATCAATCAAAATTCAAGAATGATATGTACCTACCCAAAATATATTTAGTTTGTTATTCCCGAATATTATTTGAAATTCGAGGAAATTCCTTGTAGTTAATTACTTAAAATTCCCTATTCGTCAATTCCTTTGTTCTATACATGATATGATCAATAATTGATCGACAATGGTTAAATTTCAAATTTCGCTTAGAATTTCTTGAAATCATTTCCCTGGTTCAAAAATAAAGCTCGATCCCCATTCCACAAACCGAGAACACCCTCAGGCACTCTCCATGCCGCCCCCCATATTGCAGGCACCGGCCCCTGGACCACGGGCGGCTGCGAGACCCTCGCCTTCTTCTCTCCCGACGCCGGCCGCCCCCAGCTGC
The DNA here is from genome assembly GCA_029955515.1 of Chrysomela aeneicollis. Classification (NCBI taxonomy): domain Eukaryota; kingdom Metazoa; phylum Arthropoda; class Insecta; order Coleoptera; family Chrysomelidae; genus Chrysomela; species Chrysomela aeneicollis. Next base: position 11,098,313 of record JARUHQ010000021.1, on the reverse strand, counting down.
AGCTGATGGCGATGCCGTTGGGCGTCGGCGAGGACGCCGGCCTGCACCTGCGCCACCTGGTGGGCGTGCGCCACGACGCCCGCCGCCCCCGCCCAGCCGCCTCGCTGCTGCCCGTCTTGCTGCATCCGCGCAGTCGCGGTACGGTGCGCCTGCGCGATGAGGATCCAACAAGTCAGCCGCTGGTCGATCCGAATTATCTGGATGATCCGAGAGATGTCGCCTTGTTGGTGGGTATCATGTATATATAATAACTATATGGATAACACCTATTCTTCTCTTCACGCGATAATGAAGCCAGTTTTGGAAAAACAAAAGACTGTCTGGCTTGCTAATGATGAATTGTGCGCATGCGCGAGTTTTGACGAGTTGAAATCCACTGACGTTTTCAGAATTTCATAGGTTAGATATTTCTGTTAACCCATATTATGTAAAAGAGCGTTAATATAGTTATTAATGTACTTACTGATTGTTTACAGAAGTGATTAGTGAGTGATAACAGTGATTGATCAAAAATTAGACTACCGAATCTTGTTCCGATGACTTTATCGTCACAGGTTTCTATGCAAATCGCAAGTATCGCTTTGTAGATCACATCCATTTCTGAATTTATCATTAACTATCATTCAATATCTTCAAAAAATCCATCAATGAATGAATATTTGAAAAATATATGTCATGAAGAAATAAAAACATCGAATTGAAGGTTATCTGACACATTTGATTGATTTTTAATAATTATCATACGTTTGTCGCTCACTAGAAAGCTACTCTCCTCCATGATGAAAACGCATGTCGATTCTTAATTCAAACTTGCGCATGCGCATATTCGCGATTGGTCCCGCAGACTGTCATTTGTTTTATTTTTTGGCTTCAGCTCTGGTATCCATGTTACCTATATAGTTATTATTAGATATATGGTGGGTATAGCGGTTGGTTTTTTGGTTGTGGTGATCATTTACTTAGTGATTTCTGCATAGTTCGGTGCGTCTTCGTTTATCGTACTCTTGTGCATTCAAAAACAATTTTTGGGTGGAGTATTTTGGCCTGCTGATCGATCACGAATCCGTAGTTGACTGCGGCGGTCTCAGGTACTAGGCATATATCTATTAACTACAATATTGACCATACGCTATAAGAGACAATTTTAGCAAAGTGAAGCCGAATTTCATATATCTATCATTTTTCAATTGGCAACGTTGATTGAAGGCGCATGCGCAAAATCGAGCGCGAAATTCAAATCAAAATGTCCAAAATTCGTAAATAGTATATATTCATAGGAAAAATTTAATTCATATTTAAACAAATGTTGTCATTTGGAACATAATAACCGATGTAATTAGAATACATGAAGTATACTTAGCTTTGACAAAGAGTAATCATTAGTGATCTTCTAATTCAGCGAACCACTCTTATCAGATTTGAAAGAATATGAAGCAATCAAGATCAAAACAATGATAGGCATATGAATTGTCCTGATCTTTGCAATATTTTGTTAGACATTGATGGCACAGGCACTTCTCTATTGTGTCTTGATTTCTGGAATTTTGGAAGACAACCTGGAGGCTGGACACTACCTGGACACCGACACTGGACATATTTATGGCATTCTTGAACTTGAATTACGAATAGTATCACCTGAACAACTATGACTTAATGAAACACAATCACTCAATACACAATCGAAAAATAATAACGAGAAAGTAGAAAATTCACATCAACAAAACACAGATATATAACCTTATAACTTATAAAAACTTATAACAGATATAAAAAGAGTAGCAGCGAAGACATATAAGAGAGAAACAACACTAAGAGAATCGCTCTTGACTGTCACCGTCTACTTTTATTTTGATGCATGCGCATAAATTCATCGTTGCCAGCGATGCTCTTTTGTTTCGGCTTCAGATAGGCTGTCCTTATTATCAATATTCGTAGTTAATAGATATATTTTTCGGAGATATTTGCTCCGTTTTGTCTCAAACTTCTGATATTGAAAAAACACAAAATTCAACATCATTTTCATTTATTTTTCCAAAAATTCACCCTTCAGTGAATCGTAAACAAGGTTTGCGAGATGATTTTAAAAGATTCGAGTGTTGTCAGTATTGCCAATTAATATAGAAGGATTCGGAGCACGGTTATTTCATAATTGATAGCAGTTCTTGAAATATGTCTTCCGACATTCTGGTGAAATTGAAGAATTGTTCTGGGTCTTCAATCAGTTCGTTATGTAGCGTATAAAAAAATCCCCTATTGTTTCTCTCACTTATCCTTGGATGCAACCAATTTTCTCGTTTCTTTTCTATTCGAACTCTATTAAACTGCACGCTAACGGTCGATAGAAAGAATAAATCAGCGCACTATCATCAGAAGATTCAGGAAAAGCCATCGCTACTCTACGCAACGTGCACAATTTCACATCAGCACACACTACAGCTAAACACTCTCGTGCGATAGTTGAGTATGTTTTGAGCCGCGTCTTCGCCGCGTCATAATTCCAGCCTACTAGCTTTCCATCCACCATTTAGCCTGCGCCTTCACGAACGCGGCCTCCTTCTTGCAGGTCACCGGCCTCAACCTGGTGCGCGACCTGGTGAACACCCCTTCGATGCGCTCGCTCGGCGCCCGCCTCGATGACACTCCGACGCCCGGCTGCGACGCCCACCCCTTCGGCGGCGACGCCTACTGGGAGTGCTACGCGCGCCACCAGACGCTCACCGGCTACCACCCGGTGGGGACGTGCCGGATGGGCGGCGACGCCGACGCCGTTGTAGATTTCGAGTTTGCGGTGCGCGGCGTCGAGGGGCTGTACGTGGTGGACGCGTCGGTGATGCCGACGCTGCCTAGTGGGAATGTCAATGGGGCCGTTTCGATGATGGCGGAGATGGCGGCCGATGGGTTGAGGAGGCGGGAGTACATGGGGTGGGGGAGGTGTCGACCTGTGGAGGTTTTTGTGGGGGAGAGTTGGTGCGCAGCGCGTTTGTTGTAGTTCTTTTTGAAGAATATACTTTAAGAAGGTTATAAAAGTGTTTAGAACTTTAAGAAAAAGTTTTTGATCGTTTGAAGCTGGTTGTTTATAGACTGAAAACAATTCTTTATTGCAAAAAATGGTGCACCTTGAGAGAGAAGGCTATTAAAAATCCCAGGAAAGCTTATCAGCACTAAAAAAGGCTTTTGTTTGCTTTCTGTTTTTGAATTCGTGAGAACTCTCTCGCCAAAAATGGTTCACCTTGGTTTTTCAGCATGACTCCTGTAATCGCTTTATAACGTTTTTTGTTATTGCACCTTCAAATATATCTTTTTGGGAACTTCAAGATGGTTCTTTATCGCTTGAAATGATTTTCTTCAAAGAAAAAGCTTTTGAATGTCCCATAAAAGTTTTTTTTGCAAAAATGGTACACCTTGATGAAGGAGGCTTTTCAAAATCACAAGAAGGTTCTTTGTCGCCAAAAATGGTGCATCATCAAGGAAAGGTCTTTTCAAAACCGTGAGAAAAGTATTCCTTTGCCAAAAATGGTGCACCCTCAAAAAAAATTCTCAGCAAGATTTTTTTAGCACTGGAAAGAAGGTTTTTGGAACTTGAAGAAGTATCTTCTTATCGCAAAAAATGGTGCATCATCAAGGATAGTTCTTTATCATAAAAAAGTCTGCATCATCAAGGAAAGGTCTTTCCAAAAACGTGAGAAATTTTTTCTCTGCCAAAAATGGTGCACCCTCAAGAAAAAATTTTCAGCAAGATTTTTTTAGCACTGGAAAGAGGGTTTTTGGAACTTGAAGAAGGATCTTTTTATCGCAAAAAATGGTGCATCATCAAGAATAGTTCTTTATCGTAAAAAATTCTGCATCATCAAGGAAAATGCTTTTCCAAACCGTTAGAAAGTTTTTCTCTGCCAAAAATGGTGCACCCTCAAGAAAAAATTTTCAGCAAGATTTTTTTAGCACTGGAAAGAGGGTCGTTTTTGGAACTTGAAGAAGGATCTTTTTATCGCAAAAAATGGTGCATCATCAAGGAAAATGCTTTTCCAAACCGTTAGGAAGTTTTTCTCTGCCAAAAATGGTGCACCCTCAAGAAAAAATTTTCAGCAATATTTTTTTAGCACTGGAAAGAGGGTCGTTTTTGGAACTTGAAGAAGGATCTTTTTATCGCAAAAAATGGTGCATCATCAAGGAAAATGCTTTTCCAAACCGTTAGGAAGTTTTTCTCTGCCAAAAATGGTGCACCCTCAAGAAAAAATTTTCAGCAATATTTTTTTAGCACTGGAAATAGGGTCGTTTTTGGAACTTGAAGAAGGATCTTTTTATCGCAAAAAATGGTGCATCATCAAGAAATGGGCTTTTCAAACTCGCTTCATGGCCAAAAATTGTGAATAAAGGGTTGTTGGAACTGGTTCTTATTCATCGCTCAAAATAGAGTACCTTAGGAAAAGACTTTTCAATTTTGTAAGAATCTTCTTTATAACTAAAAAGTCTTTTCTTTATCTCAGAGAGGTTTTTTAGCACAGGAAAATGCTATTGAGAAGTTTTTTTTATCGCTGATCGAAATGGTGCACTTCAAGGAAAATTACTTTTCAAACCCTCTAGAAGGTTCTTCAGCACTGGTAACTACGTTCCTTATTCTATGTTTCGGTTGATGAATCACTATATTGGTAATTTTAGACAAACACAAAAGAAAAACAATCCTCATGAATTGATGATTTATTCATCTACCACAACAAACAAAATCGAACATGAACACAAAACGAAACACAACAAAAAAACCTCAATCAATGTGGCACCTGGGTGGTGTTCTTAAAAGCGTTATGGACCCTGAAGCGATACACGCAGGTGAACTCTTTGTTGCCGTAATTGTTGATGATGTGCAATTCGACGTACTCGAAGGGGATGTGGATCAAACTCTCGTCTATACGATAGGTTTGGTACGATCTGCCGCTCAACTTGTAAGTGAATTTTCCAAGCAACACTCCGGGTTCATCGTCCGGATCATGGAGACCCTAGAATGATGATTTTTCGCTGGAATCGGCGGTTCAATCGTTTTTGAAAACTTGAAATTCTTCATCGCAAAAAATGGTGCACTCTGTTTGAAGAATGGTTATAGTCTAATTCTCATTTATTTAGCGCCAAAAAATGAGGTTTTTCAAAAAAACAGGATCAAAAAGCTTGAGAAAAGCGAAGCACTCTTGTAGAAAAAGGCTTTTTGACAACTCAAGATTAAGGTTCTTCGAGGTAAAGGCATTTTAAAACCGTAAGAAGGTCATCGTCAAAAATTATGCATCATATCGAGAGTAGGTAAAAGCCTTTTTAAATCTTCTTTGCCAAAAATGGTGCACCTTCAAGGAAATCAGCAAGATTTTTATTGGCACTGGAAAAGCTTTTCTAAAATTTAAGGACGTTATTTTTATTGCCAAAAATTGTGCATAATCAAGGATACGGTTTTTTGAATCCGTAAGAAGGTTATTTATCATCAAAAATGGTGCACCGTCTGAGGAAAGGTTTTATTTAGTCAAATCCTTATTTATTCATCGCCAAACGAGGAGCTTCTTCGAGAAGCAGGCCTTTCAAAAGCTTTAAAAAAGCGATGCACCTTGGAGGAAAAGGCTTTTTGAAACCTCAAAGTAAAGCATTTCAAAATCATAAGAATATGGTTCTTTTATGTAATCGTCAAAAATTATGCATCATCAGTCTTTTTAACCATTTGGTTCATTATCGTCTACAATGGTGCATCACCAAGAAAATTTCTTTTCAAATTGGTAACAAGGTTTTTCTTTGCCAAAAATGGTGCACCTTCAAAGAAACATTAGCAGCAAGATTTTTTCGGCCGTGGAAAGAAGCATTTTGGAACTTCAAAAAGGTTCTTTTCATCGCCAAAAAATGGTGCATCGTTTGAGATAAGGTTTTAGTCAAATCCTTATTTATTTATCGCCAAACGAGAGGCTTCTTCGAGAAGCAGGCCTTTCAAAAGCTTTGAGGAAAAGGCTTTTTGAAACCTCAAAGTAAAGCATTTCAAAACCGTAAGAATATGGTTCTTTTATATAATCGTCAAAAATTATGCATCATCAAGAGTAAATCTTTTTAACCATGAGAAGGTTCATTTATGATCTACAATGGTGCATCACCAAGAAAATTGCTTTTCAAATTCGTAAGAAGGTTTTTCTTTGCCAAAAATGGTGCACCTTCAAGGAAATATTCGCAGCAATATTTTTTGGGCCGTAGAAAGAGGCATTTTGGAACTTATTCAAGAAGATTCTCTTTTCATCGCCAAAAAATGGTTCATCATTCATACGGCTTTTTAAAACCTCTAGAAGGTGACTTCTCAAGAAATAACCCTTTGAAAGGTGCACCTTCAATAAGAAGGCTTTTTGAAAGTTAAGAAGGCTTTTCTATTGCTAGAAATGATGATGCAAAAAAGGTAAGGGTGCTCCAGCATCTTAACGAAACCTTAAGAAAATTATTAAATGAAATGGCCTTTTGAAAACTCTAGAAGGTGATGCAACTTCTTGAAGAATGGCTTTTTCAAAGCTGCAGTTCAATAAAAATTCTTCTAGAAGGTTCAAAAGGTCAGGATTGGGCTTCTTTATTGCTAAAAAGGATTAAAAGGATTCCCAAAAGCTCAAGTGAGTGGGTATATTCATGAAACCACAAGAACTTTCTTTTTGGTGCTCTGATGGTGGTGCATCTTAAATAATATCGTTTTGAAAGCTTCACTTTCAAGAAGAAGGCTATTTAAAAGTTGCAAAGATTGATGATTAGGCTTCTTTATTGCTAAAAAGGATAAAAAGGATTCCCAAAAGATCAAGTGAGTGTGTATATTCATGAAACCACAAGAACTTTCTTTTTGGTGCTCTGATGGTGGTGCATCTTAAATAATATCGTTTTGAAAGCTTCACTTTCAAGAAGAAGGCTATTTAAAAGTTGCAAAGATTGATGATTAGGCTTCTTTATTGCTAAAAAGGATAAAAAGGATTCCCACAAGATCAAGTGAGTGTGTATATTCATGAAACCACAAGAACTTTCTTTTTGGTGCTCTGATGGTGGTGCATCTTAAATAATATCGTTTTGAAAGCTTCACTTTCAAGAAGAAGGCTATTTAAAAGTTGCAAAGATTGATGATTAGGCTTCTTTATTGCTAAAAAGGATAAAAAGGATTCCCAAAAGATCAAGTGAGTGTGTATATTCATGAAACCACAAGAACTTTCTTTTTGGTGCTCTGATGGTGGTGCATCTTAAATAATATCGTTTTGAAAGCTTCACTTTCAAGAAGAAGGCTATTTAAAAGTTGCAAAGATTGATGATTAGGCTTCTTTATTGCTAAAAAGGATAAAAAGGATTCCCAAAAGATCAAGTGAGTGTGTATATTCATGAAACCACAAGAACTTTCTTTTTGGTGCTCTGATGGTGGTGCATCTTAAATAATATCGTTTTGAAAGCTTCACTTTCAAGAAGAAGGCTATTTAAAAGTTGCAAAGATTGATGATTAGGCTTCTTTATTGCTAAAAAGGATAAAAAGGATTCCCAAAAGATCAAGTGAGTGTGTATATTCATGAAACCACAAGAACTTTCTTTTTGGTGCTCTGATGGTGGTGCATCTTAAATAATATCGTTTTGAAAGCTTCACTTTCAAGAAGAAGGCTATTTAAAAGTTGCAAAGATTGATGATTAGGCTTCTTTATTGCTAAAAAGGATAAAAAGGATTCCCAAAAGATCAAGTGAGTGTGTATATTCATGAAACCACAAGAACTTTCTTTTTGGTGCTCTGATGGTGGTGCATCTTAAATAATATCGTTTTGAAAGCTTCACTTTCAAGAAGAAGGCTATTTAAAAGTTGCAAAGATTGATGATTAGGCTTCTTTATTGCTAAAAAGGATAAAAAGGATTCCCAAAAGATCAAGTGAGTGTGTATATTCATGAAACCACAAGAACTTTCTTTTTGGTGCTCTGATGGTGGTGCATATCTTAAATAATATCGTTTTGAAAGCTTCACTTTCAAGAAGAAGGCTATTTAAAAGTTGCAAAGATTGATGATTAGGCTTCTTTATTGCTAAAAAGGATAAAAAGGATTCCCAAAAGATCAAGTGAGTGTGTATATTCATGAAACCACAAGAACTTTCTTTTTGGTGCTCTGATGGTGGTGCATCTTAAATAATATCGTTTTGAAAGCTTCACTTTCAAGAAGAAGGCTATTTAAAAGTTGCAAAGATTGATGATTAGGCTTCTTTATTGCTAAAAAGGATAAAAAGGATTCCCAAAAGATCAAGTGAGTGTGTATATTCATGAAACCACAAGAACTTTCTTTTTGGTGCTCTGATGGTGGTGCATATCTTAAATAATATCGTTTTGAAAGCTTCACTTTCAAGAAGAAGGCTATTTAAAAGTTGCAAAGATTGATGATTAGGCTTCTTTATTGCTAAAAAGGATAAAAAGGATTCCCAAAAGATCAAGTGAGTGTGTATATTCATGAAACCACAAGAACTTTCTTTTTGGTGCTCTGATGGTGGTGCATCTTAAATAATATCGTTTTGAAAGCTTCACTTTCAAGAAGAAGGCTATTTAAAAGTTGCAAAGATTGATGATTAGGCTTCTTTATTGCTAAAAAGGATAAAAAGGATTCCCAAAAGATCAAGTGAGTGTGTATATTCATGAAACCACAAGAACTTTCTTTTTGGTGCTCTGATGGTGGTGCATATCTTAAATAATATCGTTTTGAAAGCTTCACTTTCAAGAAGAAGGCTATTTAAAAGTTGCAAAGATTGATGATTAGGCTTCTTTATTGCTAAAAAGGATAAAAAGGATTCCCAAAAGATCAAGTGAGTGTGTATATTCATGAAACCACAAGAACTTTCTTTTTGGTGCTCTGATGGTGGTGCATCTTAAATAATATCGTTTTGAAAGCTTCACTTTCAAGAAGAAGGCTATTTAAAAGTTGCAAAGATTGATGATTAGGCTTCTTTATTGCTAAAAAGGATAAAAAGGATTCCCAAAAGATCAAGTGAGTGTGTATATTCATGAAACCACAAGAACTTTCTTTTTGGTGCTCTGATGGTGGTGCATCTTAAATAATATCGTTTTGAAAGCTTCACTTTCAAGAAGAAGGCTATTTAAAAGTTGCAAAGATTGATGATTAGGCTTCTTTATTGCTAAAAAGGATAAAAAGGATTCCCAAAAGATCAAGTGAGTGTGTATATTCATGAAACCACAAGAACTTTCTTTTTGGTGCTCTGATGGTGGTGCATCTTAAATAATATCGTTTTGAAAGCTTCACTTTCAAGAAGAAGGCTATTTAAAAGTTGCAAAGATTGATGATTAGGCTTCTTTATTGCTAAAAAGGATAAAAAGGATTCCCAAAAGATCAAGTGAGTGTGTATATTCATGAAACCACAAGAACTTTCTTTTTGGTGCTCTGATGGTGGTGCATCTTAAATAATATCGTTTTGAAAGCTTCACTTTCAAGAAGAAGGCTATTTAAAAGTTGCAAAGATTGATGATTAGGCTTCTTTATTGCTAAAAAGGATAAAAAGGATTCCCAAAAGATCAAGTGAGTGTGTATATTCATGAAACCACAAGAACTTTCTTTTTGGTGCTCTGATGGTGGTGCATCTTAAATAATATCGTTTTGAAAGCTTCACTTTCAAGAAGAAGGCTATTTAAAAGTTGCAAAGATTGATGATTAGGCTTCTTTATTGCTAAAAAGGATAAAAAGGATTCCCAAAAGATCAAGTGAGTGTGTATATTCATGAAACCACAAGAACTTTCTTTTTGGTGCTCTGATGGTGGTGCATCTTAAATAATATCGTTTTGAAAGCTTCACTTTCAAGAAGAAGGCTATTTAAAAGTTGCAAAGATTGATGATTAGGCTTCTTTATTGCTAAAAAGGATGAAAAGGATTCGCAAATGCTCAAGCTCAAGCTTCACTTTCAAGAAGAATTATGTTCAAAAGTTGCAAAGATTGATGATTAGGCTTCCTCATCGCTGAAAAAGATGCAAAGAATCCCCAAAAGCATCGCCGCATCTCAACAAACCCCCCAGCGAACAAAACCTTGGCAAAAAAAAATAAAAAATTCACTCACAAACACCTCAAAGTCCCTGGGCGCGCTGCGCCTGTCATCCAAAAACTTGACATGGTCGAGCGTGACCGCCCTGATCCTGATCCGCCTGCCCAGGCGCACCCTGAGCCGCCCCTCCGAGCCGTGGAAGGCGAAACAGTTGCCGGGCAGGCCGCCCGGCTGCAGCGCAGCTTCGGGGCTCGACAGCACGTCGAAGCTGAGCAGCCGGAAGAAGCTGACCGTCTTGTTGGCCGGGTAGGGGACGGTGCAGGGGGTGGAGATGACGGCGGCGCTTGCGTACACCGAAGCGTAGTCTGAGGGAGGGGGGGAGAAATTTGGGTTGGTTTTTGGTTTTGAGTTCGGTGTTTTGGATTTTTTACGATGATTCATCGATCAGGAACATATTTTTGAGGTAGGTACGTTCTTAATTGGGGCTTATTATTGATTTGGAGAAAATTTGAAAAAAAGTTATGTGTGGTGCCAAAAAATATAAAATCCAGTTCGCTCACCGAACAATCCAATTCTATCTGCCTCGTAAACGTCCAAAGCTTCTGCAATTTTTTTGTCGAAGATCGACTCTTGTTTGAAGTAGATTCTTGTGAAAAGTTCGTCGAGATGTTTCCTAATTGATCAAATAATAAGCAGGAGATTACCGTTCTATCGATATTCATTAATTCGTATACATAATAATGTTTTTCTACAAGAATAATCACACACCCACCTCCATACGTTTGTTTTTTCCATTCTTTCTTTTAGTATTTTCATTTCATCTGCGATTGTTTTGAGATTGAGTTGTTGCGTGAGGTTTACAGATGCTCTTTCATTGAATATATTTCTTCCGAAATTTTCATAATCTGGAAAATTTGTTGTTTTATTTATTCAATCATCCCCCTAAACACCAATTTTAATATATTACTCACAGTAGATTGTTACTCCACAAAGCCCAATCGAAAACAAAATTGCCAACATATGAGTTATGTAATCTGAAATTAATATTAAATAACATATGATAGTTCTAGCAAATGATATAAAAACAAGGTGATGATGCTATTTCTATATAATTTCTAGTTTTGATGATATTTATTGTTTTGAAAGCTAATGAGCTCGTCGAAATTAAAAAAAATATGTTTATCAAATCAATCTGGAGGGTATCCAGTTGGTAAATTGGGAATTCTGCCATATTAAAAAATAATTCTTAAAATTGGACCAGTCCGTCTCAAGTGGGACACCCTGTGAGTACATTACTTCTATGTAATTAATAACCATTCTGTGATCATACATATCTTAGCCACACTCTTGTTTATTCACCACTTTTACTGATTTTTAATTAACCTGGCAACTCTGCTTTTGCTCTCGTTATTCGTTGTCAGCTGTCATGCTGTCAATGTTACCGAAGCGCGAATCGTTACTTTTTACTTTCGTTCTTCGAAAACTGTTTGGTGTTTGAAAATGTTTTTATCTGTATTTGATCTGAGACGGTCGGAATAGTTGTTGAAACATGAATAGTCACTGGTTATTTATTGAATGTCCGATGGGTGAGTTATATTTTTTCTATTAGTTATATCTTTGGTTATACTCACTACAGTGACAAGTTTGTCTTGATCTTCGCCTTGCGAATCTGTAAGGATCGTATCCGGGAAAGAAATCGATCGGATCGATATCCATATTGTTTGCGTGCGTCGCAATTTCTGCAAAAAAATCGCGTCAGGAACTGGAACTTACGTCCATGTCCAATTTCGCTTGCTGGAGGGATTAAGACTTACCGCGATTGTTGCAGAGCATAAGTGCGAAGGAAGATTCAATGTGTACCGATTAATTTTATCGTTGATAATTGCTGCCAGTTTGTGGATTTCATTTGCTGCGGCAAAATTCAAAATGGGACAGTGACTAATAACACGTCAGACGTCACACGAAATTATATTCCACGTTCTGTCCTCTTCTGTTTTTACTCTGACCGATGTTGCCGGATTGCTATCCTTGAATCCACACCTCGGAATTCAATCTCATTCAATGCATACAATGAGGAAGTTTCTGCCTTCCTGGAAACTTCTTCGAACGGGTTCTCATGAAATTATTGTTTGAATATCTAGTATTATATTCCTAACGTCTAGAATAGATACGCATTTTCGCATGACTTTATTATTGAATCAAAAAAGAAAACCAATTTTTTCTCTAGTACAAATTTTATTAACAATCTGTGACCTAACCAGCTAACAATTATTTCTACAACTACATGAAACACTGGTGCGATAATCCTACAAAATAAATCAACATTATGACCCATATATCAAAACCTATCGAGCTTCCGGTTATTGTCGTAATAACTCCTGGAATATCCTTGGAAAAAATTTGGAGCCCCAGTACTTTTGGAATAACCATTCGGATACCCATAGCCTTGGTCCTGCGGACCTACGTAACCAATCTGCTTGTACTGAGCGTCACCTTGCAACCACCAGATAAGGAAAACCACCGAACCAGACACCACCAACACAACCAGGGCCGGCAGCAAGAAGGTCCTGAAGAACTTGTTCCCCCTCAGAACGCCAATCAAAATGTCCAGACCACCGAGCAGTTTCAACAGAACAACGGGCACCAATCCAACGGTCCCGAAACTTTTCAGGTTGTCCTGGACACCGTTTGGAACGTCGGTGAGGCCAAAAAGCTTCTCGAACACCGTGGGGAGGGCCTCCAGAATTTTTTCTATGATTTTCGCGACGATGTTACCGAGAATGTCGCTTTTCTGCAAGCTCCTTTCCTCGCTTCCTGGGTGGTAGTATCCGTAAGGCGTCCTGGAAGACATCCCCAGGGGCTGCTGGACGTGGTGCTCGGAGTACTGGTTATCTGGAAGAGCAACAAAATCACAGTTGTGCGTTTGCGGACCGCGCCGGCTCACCTAACTGTGCTTTGAGACTGGATATCGTCTCCACCAGGGCATCCTGGTTGCTGCTATGGTCGTCCTCCAAGAGGTAGTTTTTCAGCTTGGAGTACACTTCGTCCAACAGCCGGGAATCTGCAGAGGAACGACCTGGGGGAGGCTGATTGTGGCTAGCAGTAGGCTGACTGTAGCTTGAAGGGGGCTTATTGTAGCTTGTAAGGAGCTCACTGAAGCTAAGAGGAGGCTGATTGAAGCTAGTAAGGGGCTGTCTGTAGCTTAGAGGAGTCTGATTGTAACTTGAAAGGGGTTTATTATAGCTCGTAAGGAGCTGACTGAAGCTTAGAGGAAGCTGATTGTAGCTCAGAGGATGCTGTTTGTAGCTTAGAAAAGGCTGATTATAACTTGAAGGAAGTTTATTGAAGCTCAGAGAAGGCTGATTGTAGCTTGGAGGAGGCTCATTATAGCTCGTAAGAGGCTGATTGACGCTTGGAAGATGCTCATTATAGCTCGTAAGAGGCTGACTGTAGCTTGGATCAGGTTGTTTGTAGCTCAGAGAAGGCTGATTGTAGCTTGGAGGAGGTTCATCACGGCTCGTGAGAGATTGACTGTAGCTTGGAAAAGGCTTTTGGTAGCTTAGGGGAACCTGATTATAGCCTACAGGGCTCTGATTATAGCTAAGATCGTTTTCACTGATTCGTTTGTCATCGAAAAGATATGTATTTGGTTTGAAGAATCTATTGAGTGCTGATGAGGTATCTGCTGGCATAGCTGACCTTTTGGTCATCTGGTGAGTGTTGTGGTTTTGGAGAAGAGAGTCTTCAGGTGGTTCTTGTTCAGGAGAAGACTGATTGTTACTCGAAGGGGGCTTGTTGAAGCTTGCAGGGGAGTGACTGTTGCTTACAGAAGGTGGATTATAGATCAAGGAGGGTTCATTTTCTGGCATAGCGGACCTTTTGGTCACCTGGTGAGCTTCGTAGGGTTGTTGGGGCAGATCGTTTATTGGTAGTTCGTGGCTGGGAGGGGATTGATTGAAGTTCGGAGGAGGCTGGTTGATGCTCGAAGCTTGCTGACTGTAGCTGGGTGCGACTTCTTGGTTGAAACCATTCACGATACCTGGATAAACAGAAATACAGTCCACGTGTCTCCCTGTGGGGTAGTTTTTACTCGACTGAATACCTCTGAGGTCTTTGATTTGCCTCTCCAAGTTCGCCACAGTGGCTTCGTCTTCTGGCTTCTTGCCGTAACTCTGGTAGTTCATGCTATCGATGACGTTCTGCAGGGCAACGATTTGGTTCTTCAGCTCTTCGATGTCTTTCGTCCGATAATCCGGCAGTAGATGAGGTCCAGCTTGACCCGGATCGCCCGCGCTAGAATCCTCCGGGAGGTAGTAAGGGCCGGGAAAAAACCGGTTGCTCGTGTCCACCTGTCCAAAATTCAAAATATGATAATGCGTTCCTGATGTTCAAAACTTTTCTTACCGTGTTTCGGTAGCGGTTCATCCAAAAATCCCTTCCGTAAGGGTTGTTTTCCGGGCGATACCTGGAACCATCAATCCCTGCGTAGAGGGAGTTTGGTTCAGGACCGTACTGGCCCCTATCATATCCGTAGGCGTTGGGGCCCTGATTATTGGGATACGGCCCTAGATTCCGGTAGTTCGGGTACCAGAATGGATAAGGCGGAGGGGCGTTAACTGCAGCTGAAAAACGATAAGACATTCTGAAAATGCATAATCCTGAAGCTTGGTACGAATAGGAATGTAATAATAATATTTTGATGTTCTCGATGATCAGCCAAAGATTACTGAATTAGTGAAAGAATTATCACATAAACAAACCAAAGCTTCTCTAACCTAACCGAAGCTAACCAAAGCTTACCTGACCTAACCAATGCTAACGGAAGCTAATCAAAGCTCACCTAACTTAACCAAAGCTACCCTAACCTAACCGAAGCTAACTAAAGTTCACCTAACCTGATTAAATCTAATCAAAGCTAACCTAACCTAACCAAAGCTAAATAAAGTTTACCTGACCTATCCAAAGCTAACGGAAGCTAACCAAAGCTCACCAAACCTAACCAAAGCTAACCAAAGATCACCTAACCTAACCAAAGCTAACCAAACCTAACCAAAAAGCTTACCTAACATAACCAAAGCTCACAAAACCTAACCAAATCTAACCTAACCAAACCTATTTGTAGGGCAATCCCAACGTTTGAATAAATAAAAAACTGTAAGCACAGCATGAAAACTAGTGAATTCTTACCAAAATTTGTCGCCGGCTGTCCAGAACCAGCGCCCCATGACGCAATCATCAGGTCCAGCTTCCTCCTCAGCTCCACCAGCTGTTGCTGCGTCAGCTTCGCGCCATTTCCCCCGCCCCCCACTTGCCCCCTACCGCCAAACAGGCCCTCCAACCCAAAGGCTTCGGCCTCCTCCTTCGGCCTCAGCTTCTCTATGGCTGCCTGCAGCTGACGCAGCTCATCCCCAACGCCAGCTTCGGCCTCCTCCCTGCCCTGCGCGCGCTCCAGCAGCTGGACGAGCAGCCGCACCTTGGAGGCGTCCGGCTTGGGCTCCTCCTGGTCGAGCAGCTCGCGCAGCCGGCGCAGCTTCTCCTCCCCAGCCTTGGGCTGCTCGAGCTTGTCCAGCAGGCGCAGCAAGTCGCTGCTGGAGCTTGCCCTAGCTTCGGGCAGATGCTTCGGGAGATGCGGAGCGGCGCCCAACAAGGTGTCGTTGCCCGGTTTGGTCGCGTTCTCGAGCAGCTGCAGCTCAGCTTCCAGGGCCATCTCCTTCTTTCTGTCGCGCACCAAGACCGCTTTGGTTTGGTCCAGAGCTGCGACGGCTCTTCTCAGGTCCGTCTTGATCTTGGCTAGCTCCAGGTGGGTGGAAAAGGGCTTGGATTTTCCCTCGCTGTTGTTGAGCTCTTCCAGCATCCTCAGCAGCTCCTGGGGGTCGAAGCGGCGTGCCAGGTCGGCTTCTTTTTCTTGGTCCAGCGCTGATAAGATTCTCTGCTGGTCCCTCAGAATGGTTACCAGTTCGTAGAGGTGTCTGATCTCCTCCTTGAGGTCTTCTATGTGGAGCTTCTCGAGGTGTTGCTCCGCCTGGAGTTTCTCGTAGCAGTGATCGGGGTCTGGCGATCTTTTTGTTCTTGGTTTGCTGGCCGTGGTGTTGGCTGGGGCTTCTTTTGCTATTGCATTGGGTTCGGCTGGGTTTTGCTCTGTGGGGTAGTCTTCTTCGTAGTCGTAATCAGGGATGTACAGCTCACTTTTCTCCACTATCTCCTTGGCTATGTCGAACGCGAAGGTTTCCAGGTCTTCGGCGATCTTGTCGATTTCTTTCTTGAATCTCAGCAGTTTCTCGTCGCGTTTCGAGAGATTGCTTTGCTGGGCACCAAAAATCGCGCACGATAAAATAAAAAGCATCCTTAGAGCCTCCATTCTTTTTTTCAAATCAAACGTGGTTGTTTTATTCCAACACTGTTGGGTTATTGCAAACACCACATTTCTTCGAGTTCAACGGATTCGTGACACAATTTTGAATGAGGCGTGTTTGAGGAATAACTGATTGAATCGGCATTTTCGAGGTGTTGGGAAATTCGCTCGGTTTTTCGATGCGCGGCTTCTACAGGGTCCTCGGAATGAAGTGTGCACCACGTCCCTGATGTATGTTATTCATATGGCATTATAAGTGGAATAAACGGTGATATGTTGGGCTAATTTGAATCAGCTGATCTGAAGTCGGTTTTCAAATTGTTTTTATCAAGCTTTCATTTAACTTTTTTCATTTGTATGTCATTGAAAATTCGAAATTTGTATCAAATATATCAAAAATTTGTGATTGCTTGAATTTTGTGTAAATTTCTTGGCATTATTAAGATTATTCAGAAGTGTTTTGCTAGTAATCGCTAGTAATGGTAGTAATTATTTAATTGGAGTTTCTAGGGAACTCTTTGGAATTGAATGGAGTTTTTTTAAATCCTTCTTAATTATTCAAATTCCGTGAAAATTATTTGGTATTTATTGGGATGTTTAAATAAATTGGAGCATGATGAAAGATATAGTTACTGCAATTGAGTTCCAATTTCCCTTGGAAATACTTATTTTCTTCGATTTGCCTCGGAAGTTTTAGAATTTTCTAAAATTTTTCGTAGTTCTTTGGACTTCCTTGAATTTCTTTGAAATCCCTCAAATTTATTTGAATTTTCATGAAATATCGCAAAATTTCTACTTTCATGTCCCCTTGGAATTTCAAATCTTTGGATTTCTCAAAGTTCTTTGGAATGAATAAAATATATTAAAAGCTTCATGAAGTTTCTTGGAATATCTCAGAATTCCTTAAGATTACTTGAAATCTCTAGAAAATATAAAGCAAGATGTTAGACTAGAATGTGGGATTGTTGAAATATTTGAAATACCAAATACTTTATTTTATGTTTTAGTTTCCATTTTCGTAGTTATTGGGTCAATGGGAGTTTTTTCAGATTATTTGCAATTCCTTGATATTGGTTTGAAATCCTTGAATTTCTCAGGAATTCCTGTTGAATGCAAGATTGTCTATTTACGAAATGAAAAAGTTTATTCTGTAAACTTTGATACAGCCTATATACATACAACTGGGTGACTGAAAATATACCTACCACGTTTCATATTGAGCATAATAAATTCAAGCCTTATCCGAAATTCCAGTTTCTAATCTGAAGAAGTAGGACATAGGGACCCAAATCACCCCGTATTATGCCAATGTAAAACACGAAACACACCACTAAAGGTGTCAAATCACTGCCATATGTGAAATACATACTATTTTCCCCCTCCCCATTACCTTCTTGACACACATACATTTCATCCACCCTTATTGCCTGCTCTCAACAGGACTCATCCTGTTTTTTTTCTCATTACCGATGAGAGCACAGCGAGAAAAAAAAACCTAGGATGTTCGAGAAATGAATATCTCCTAAATAACGGGACATTTCCACCACCTCATGTGATATTCAAAACAAAAAACACGACTTAATAATTGAAAATGCATATCCGCGTAGCGCAGTGTTGCCATATGCTCCCGTTGAAAAACATATAATAGAAAGACTTCGTAGATGACGTATTCCAAAGGAACTTTGTGGAATGATGTCTTGGGTGCTGCCATCTTGATTGATTGCTCTATTTATTCCAACTGATCAAGTACCTATCGTACTCTAATATATTCAAGAACCCAGGATTGTGATCAAATCTACTAACCACTGAACACCAATATGTTTGGGAACTTCGAAATGCTTCTGGAAAAAAAATATCTTCAGTTAATTTTCAGTATTTACCTTGCGCTATCTCGAAATTTCTCGCTCAAATTATCTGTAACTTCTTGAAGTTATTTGAAGTTCATTAGAATTATCTAAAATACCCCAATTTTTTGGGATCCTTTTGAATTCCTTGGAACTCTTTGTATTTCCTAAGTGTCCCTACTCAAAATTCTTCATATTTCTGAGGTGTTTCAAGGTGAATGATAAATTATCGTGTGAACAACTGATTCTAGCTAGTTTCAATTTTCAGAATTTACTTGAAATTTTATACAGATCTTTGAAATGTCTTGGAATTATCCATAATTCCTTATACTTTCTTCTATACTATTTCTTGAGGAATTTACTGGAATTCAACAATAAATTCAAGCACGATGAAAAATTTTTTTCCTCTTCGAGTTTTTTGTAATTAGAATTTCTTTAGAGATTTTCTGGTATTTCTTGAAACGTTTTCTTCGAAATACATAGGTATACATACCTACAAGATGAAGTATTGAAACTTACCCTCCGGAATTTCCAGAATTGCTTGAAATTCCACGAAGTCTAATCAATTCTAATTTTCTAAATCATTGAAATGTGTCAAAGATTTCTTGAAATTTGTTTTAGTTCATCGAACTCTTCAAAATTTTGTAGAGATATTTGAATAATTCCTTAAAATTCTTCGAAATTCCCTGGAACTCCCATGTAGATTCAAGCATGATGTGATTAAACTAGCAGGGTATATTATCTTTGATATTTTCCTTTGTTTCTTCAGAAAAATTTACCCTAGTGAAAACAAATTCTTCAAGTTTCTTGGAGTTTCTCGAAATATTGTGAAAATTTTGAAACCTGTTGATCTTGCTTATAATTTTTTGATATTGCTCAAAAGAATTCGGAATTCCTCGAAATGATTCGTAATTACTTGGGATTTCATCTAGTTTTCAGCTCTCCATCTAATTTTTTTTAGTTCATCGAAATTCTTGAATACATCCAAACATGGTTGAGAAAAAATGAATCCAATAATTGATTTTCCATTCTTCTTGGAATATTATGAAGTGTATTTAGTTTCTAGAATCTCTTAGGTATTCATCAATTTTCTTTAACTCCTCCAAATTATTTGAAATTTCTCGATTTTTCATGTTTCCTTGTTGATTTTATAAGATGAAAAGGTGGATTTCCAAGGTAACAAAACATTGTTTTCCACACCACTCGGAACATTGGATCATCACTTAGATACATCAAAAACCTATGAAAAGAAATTGCCATCGTTTTCTTTTCGAAAACCACCAACCCCGGCGCCCAAGACTGCCAAAACACCCCCGAACAACATTCTCGCAGATATCCGACCAAACCTTTGCACCGGCAACACCGCGGCGGCGCCCTTGCGACGCCGCCGCGCACATCGATAAAGACTCGGAAGGGGTTGTGTACGGACGTCCCGTGTGTTCCTGTGTGTGTGTGAAACCCTCAAATCTCAACTCGGGGGGGCGACATTCTCGAAAAAAAAAAAATCCCCAAAACGCGATCCCACGACGTCGAAATCGGCCATCGAGCAAAACCGCCGCCACGGGACGGGCGTCGCGACGCACGACGCTCCTTGGGGCGTAATGGCGGACCGCCGTCTGGACGGTAGCCCCAAATAGGGCCGACACCCTGTGCTGGCAAATATCCCCGTCGCAGCGTCGATTGTTGCCGGTGAGGCGTCGGTTTTAAGTCGAGCGCCATTTTGGCTAGGCGTACAGGGTACGGTGTCTCGGGTGGTGTTGGATTAGCCTCTGCTGGTGACTGCCCCAGGTGAGTGCGACGTCGAGGGGTTGTTTACTCGGAGGCTTCGTTCGTTGATGGGGTGTTCGAATGCCATCAGGTCCAGATGTTTTTGACGTGCGCGAAGGTTATTGTCCCAAGGGGGAACGACGCATCGTTTTTTCGTGTTGTCTCCTTCGGGTTATGCACAAATTTTCATAAGATATTCACAATGGACGTCCTCAAGATATTTATCATGGACGTCCATATAATATCCACCGTGGAAGTCCATGCGATATCCAATTTCCATGATATGTAATCACAATGGACGTCCTTAAGATATCTACCATGGACATCCATATGATATCCACTACGGACGTTCGTACGATATCCAATTTCCATGATATAATTACCATGAACGTCCTTAAGATATCTACCATGGACGTTCTTGAGATAATATCCACCATGGAAGTCCATACGATATCCAATTTACATGATATAATCACCATGGACGTCCATAAGATATTTACCATATGATATCCACCGTGGAAGTCCATGCGATATCCAATTTCCATGATGTAATTACAATGGACGTCCTTAAGATATCTACCATGGACGTTCTTGAGATAATATCCACCATGGAAGTCCATACGATATCCAATTTACATGATATAATCACCATGGACGTCCATAAGATATCTACCATGGACGTCCTTGAGATATCCACTATGGAAGAGTCCATACGATATTCAATTTACATGATATAATTACCAGGGACGTCCTTAAGATATCTACCATGGACATCCATATGATATCCACCATGGAAATCCATGCGATATCCAATTTCCATGATATAATTACCAGATATAAGATATCTACCATGGACATCCATATGATATCCACTACGGACGTTCGTACGATATCCAATTTCCATGATATAATTACCATGAACGTCCTTAAGATATCTACTATGGACGTTCTTGAGATAATATCCACCATGGAAGTCCATACGATATCCAATTTACATGATATAATCACCATGGACGTCCATAAGATATCTACCATGGACGTCCTTGAGATATCCACTATGGAAGAGTCCATACGATATTCAATTTACATGATATAATTACCAGGGACGTCCTTAAGATATCTACCATGGACATCCATATGATATCCACTACGGACGTTCGTACGATATCCAATTTCCATGATATAATTACCATGAACGTCCTTAAGATATCTACTATGGACGTTCTTGAGATAATATCCACCATGGAAGTCCATACGATATCCAATTTACATGATATAATCACCATGGTGGTCCATAAGATATCTACCATGGACGTCCTTGAGATATCCACTATGGAAGAGTCCATACGATATTCAATTTACATGATATAATTACCAGGGACGTCCTTAAGATATCTACCATGGACATCCATATGATATCCACTACGGACGTTCGTACGATATCCAATTTCCATGATATAATTACCATGAACGTCCTTAAGATATCTACTATGGACGTTCTTGAGATAATATCCACCATGGAAGTCCATACGATATCCAATTTACATGATATAATCACCATGGACGTCCATAAGATATCTACCATGGACGTCCTTGAGATATCCACTATTGAAGAGTCCATACGATATTCAATTTACATGATATAATTACCAGATATAAGATATCTACCATGGACATCCATATGATATCCACTACGGACGTTCGTACGATATCCAATTTCCATGATATAATTACCATGAACGTCCTTAAGATATCTACTATGGACGTTCTTGAGATAATATCCACCATGGAAGTCCATACGATATCCAATTTACATGATATAATCACCATGGACGTCCATAAGATATCTACCATGGACGTCCTTGAGATATCCACTATTGAAGAGTCCATACGATATTCAATTTACATGATATAATTACCAGGGACGTCCTTAAGATATCTACCATGGACATCCATATGATATCCACTACGGACGTTCGTACGATATCCAATTTCCATGATATAATTACCATGAACGTCCTTAAGATATCTACTATGGACGTTCTTGAGATAATATCCACCATGGAAGTCCATACGATATCCAATTTACATGATATAATCACCATGGACGTCCATAAGATATCTACCATGGACGTCCTTGAGATATCCACTATTGAAGAGTCCATACGATATTCAATTTACATGATATAATTACCAGGGACGTCCTTAAGATATCTACCATGGACATCCATATGATATCCACTACGGACGTTCGTACGATATCCAATTTCCATGATATAATTACCATGAACGTCCTTAAGATATCTACTATGGACGTTCTTGAGATAATATCCACCATGGAAGTCCATACGATATCCAATTTACATGATATAATCACCATGGAGGTCCATAAGATATCTACCATGGACGTCCTTGAGATATCCACTATGGAAGAGTCCATACGATATTCAATTTACATGATATAATTACCAGGGACGTCCTTAAGATATCTACCATGGACATCCATATGATATCCACTACGGACGTTCGTACGATATCCAATTTCCATGATATAATTACCATGAACGTCCTTAAGATATCTACTATGGACGTTCTTGAGATAATATCCACCATGGAAGTCCATACGATATCCAATTTACATGATATAATCACCATGGACGTCCATAAGATATCTACCATGGACGTCCTTGAGATATCCACTATTGAAGAGTCCATACGATATTCAATTCACATGATATAATTACCAGGGACGTCCTTAAGATATCTACCATGGACATCCATATGATATCCACTACGGACGTTCGTACGATATCCAATTTCCATGATATAATTACCATGAACGTCCTTAAGATATCTACTATGGACGTTCTTGAGATAATATCCACCATGGAAGTCCATACGATATCCAATTTACATGATATAATCACCATGGACGTCCATAAGATATCTACCATGGACGTCCTTGAGATATCCACTATTGAAGAGTCCATACGATATTCAATTTACATGATATAATTACCAGATATAAGATATCTACCATGGACATCCATATGATATCCACTACGGACGTTCGTACGATATCCAATTCCCATGATATGATAATTACCATGGACGTGCTTAAGATATCTACCATGGACATCCATATGATATCCACCATGGAAATCCATGCGATATCCAATTTCCATGATATAATTACCATGGACGTCCTTAAGATATCAGCCATGGACGTTTATATGATATCCAACACATACGTCCATTCTATATCTACCATGAACGTCTATGATATTCATCAAGAAAGTTCATCTATCTGACATTTAATGGATATCTGATGGATATATCCATTCAGGAAGTTTTGTGGGTGTCCAATTAGTATCCTAATGACGTTCAGTGGACGTCCGTTGTACGTTCCAACTTTTACTTACATCGGAGATCTGCTGTGAACGTCCAAGAAATATCCATTTCAAGATATAATTTTATATCACCTAGTAGAAATTTTAACTTCAAATAACAATCTAATTGATATCTGATGGATATCCATTCAGGATATCATTCTATGGATTTTCAATTAATATCTGTAAGATGAGGTCTCATGGACGTTTGACGTACAAACGTTCGGAGTTTTGCAACTTCCGAGTGAAATTCATCACTAACACTCTTAGGATTTCAATCATGGAATATCCTTTAAAAAATGATATTATCTTATCGATTAATAATCTATTCAATTCTATTCCACATTACAGACATTCAGTGGATATCAACTGTTACATCCATGATATATTCATTACGAACGTTCCTAACATGTCCCTAATGGACTATTCTGTTTAAGACATGATAATTCCTATTTAAAAATATCACCTCATTGATAAATAATCAATTCTACAAAACATACATTCAACGCATATCCGATAGATATCCAATCAGGATATTTTCGACATCCTTTGGATGTCCGAAGGGTTTTTGAGTATGCAAAACTGAACACTTATATCCTTAAGCCGGTATATTTTCGGAAGCAGTTTAAGATATTTCATTCATTTTCATACAACTCTCAGGTTATCTAAAATTTTGCGTTCCAAGCCACGAATTCAACGTCACAACAGTTCATCAAAAAACATCTAATATGTTCGAAAATTGTAAACAACGAGCCGCAAACAACCACTTTCCTGGCTAACGCCACGCAGAACATTGTCAATATAATTCAATGAAATTAACCAGGAAAGTAGTAGTAGTAGTAGAAAGTAGTAGGCTGATGGTGTTCCACAAGGATCCAAATTGCCACTTGATGTTTACTGACATGAGATTGCACCGAATTTCGAAATATATTTCATAAGTGCTAAGCTTTGTAGAGAACGTTTGCATATTATAAAACATTTTCTTTGATTCACAAAAAATTCAAAATCTTCAAGCCAAGTTCAGTTTGACTACTTTTCCTCTACTCAATCATCAGACTTCAGACTGAAGAACTAATTCCCAGTATCTACAGTTCATTTCATCGATATCAGTTATTTGAATAAAACGACTCTAACGACAACTGTCACAACGTCCTCGAATTTCAAAAACTTTCCACATGATGCTTGTTGGTGATAAGAAAGGAAATATACCTCACTAGGTGATAAGTTTCACCAAGAAAAATTTGTTTGACAAATTTTGAGTTCGACAGTCTGTGGCAGTGTCTGCCTGGCTTGGAATCGCTTGTGTTGATGCGGTAGACATGATGTACATCGACTCGAACTCAATGTTCTGCGTGGTATTAGCCAGGAAAGTAGTAGTCTTTTTCGGGTTGTTGTACCCCATTTTGAGTTTTCTCGACTTCGTTCGTGAATCCAATGATATGCAACAACTCGAGGAGTTGCGATCCAATTAAAGAAGTTGCTATTTATCCATGTACATCCCCGTAGGCCACCGGCCGAGTGGATGATGGGAAAAAGTTGCCAATTCCCTGTCGAGAATGTCGAGAGAGGAAACGAGCCGTCTTTGTTATAGCGAAAAACTTTTCCACGTCCGCAGAAGATGAGGGAAACTCGTGGAAAATCGGCGTGCGCCCGACCGCTATACAGATTCTTTCCGCAAGAGGGCGGGTCATGCATTATATTGCCATGTCGATGTGCCATTTTATTGTAGTAAACCAAAATCAGCGCCGTAAATTCAATCGGCAACTTTATAACTTTGTGGAATCCGTATTCTTGTCGGCCGGAGTATATTCGGTCGGAATGAGAGAGCGCTATATAGTTTTTTTATTGGCTGTGCTCGTAAATCCATAGCCCTGCTGTTATTATCGACCACAGCTGTTCTACACGACCACCAACATATATCGCTGTGAGGATGTGATCAATTTTTAGCGGCGGGCTGAGGTCTTCAAGTTTCACCACTGCTGGCACTCTAAAAAAAAAATGTGTGTTTCTAACCGCCAACTCAGTTTCAAAGCAACCCTGGAAGTCTCATTGAGACTTGTATGAGTAAGGAAGATGGATACCTTAGCTTTTTAAGTGTCATCCGAAGCACTACTCGGCTGGTTATCGTTGAGAGTCCGAAGGATTGAAATCTAGATACCAAGAATGTTCGGTTGGTCATCTATCTCCTCCCGCTAAACGATACTATAGAAATAAATAAATATTTCCAATAGCCGCCGCGGGATTCGCACCTGGGCTCTATGGCCCCTAAGGCCAGCGCCTCAACGCACTCATCTACTAACACAGTTCAAGTGTTTATGACCGCCAACTCAGTTTCAAAGCAACCCTGGAAGTCTCATTGAGACTTGCATGAGTAAGGAAGACGGGGACACACCAGTCCGTTGAATATAAATCAAAAGTAAGTTTGACTATATCTTTTTGGTTCATAACGTATTATGAATGTGGGATAGACAGACATTTTCAAGTAGCCTCAATAGCCAAAGGGTTCAAAGTGCGACTTCTCAAGCCGCCAGCCCGGGTTTAATCCCTCGGTAGGGCAATTCCTTTTCAACATCAAGTTGAAATTTGGATCCTTGTGGAACACCAGCGTTAGAGAGAATGCGATCGCTCTAAATGAAGAATCAAGAGATTTTTCTTCGACTCATCCACAATATAGAGTTGAAAAACTCGTGAATAGGAAAGAAAATTAAATATTGGAACGTTGGATCGAAGCCGATCTCAGGACCATGCAAACCTAACGGAACAAACGGAATTCGTTGCATCTGATGGTGGAAAATCCGGTGCCTTCGGGCAGTCGTTCGACTCTGAAGGTATCTCTTTGGTTTTGTTCCGGACGAAAGCCCGTTCGGCTGAAATTCTAATATCGAAACGTGAAAAGATAAACATCGTAACTACATTTCTTCTCATTTCCTTGTAGACGAGAACGTTGTTTGACGTTTGAGATTTTTCAGTTCTTACGTGATGACAGAGAGTGACATCGTTCACAACTTGCGACCAAAAAGAGTTGGGCTTGAACCACAGATGTTGACACTTCACGTTTGAGGTTAACACCACAACTCGTAGTCAACTGTTTTTCAGTGATCTTCATTACTTTCTTCAGGTCCCTGCTCGGGCGCCAATTTGTAAAACTCTTGTTTGATAAATAAAAGTCACACTGTTTTGTTATTCAGAAAGTAGCTCATATCACCATGGTATTGTTTATTTGAAACAAAAAAAGCACTAGTGTTGATATGAAAAATATCACAACGGTCGCCTGAATTGATAGAAATAATTAGGTATATTGTGAAGGTACTCACTGTCAATATAAGCGTTCCCAAATCAAATTCATGTTATTTATTGAAATTTCTGTCTCGTTTCGAATTATACCGAGAACTCTTTATCTATTAATTTCAATGTGTCTGATACATAACCTCTGAATTCACATAAAAACTGGAATCTATACTCTTTGCTGGAACTATTTCGATGTTGATGACAGCGGGTTAGATCATTCGAAAGAGTACGGCTACAGTTTTACGCACGGCTTGCTGCTTGCATCAGTTTGATATCACAGTATCACCAAAGAGAAGATTCTTTAGTATAACAGATGTTTGCAAGAAGTCAAGGACGCACTAACTCGAGTAACTCGTACCAACTCGTACGCGCTTGCGAACTACATACTTCTATATGCTTCTATGGTTCTGTTTTCCTGGTTGCGTGATTACTGGCGCTAGCAGGCGTATGGTGTCAAGTTTTTTTATGTACGCTGTGTCAATATCAATAAAATTTGTCCAAACTAAACTAACTCAATCAATCAGTAATTCACATTATGAGGGATTGTCAGAGAAGTATTCAAATATCATCTCGAATATGGAAATAAACAGTACTTGATATCGAATCAAAACCACCTGAAATTCTAGAGACCGCTCAAGTTACATTTTTGACAAGAGCTCCCGCGAAATGAAAGTATTCGGAGTCGTAGGAAAAATAGTGTACAAAACTCTTTGGAAAGTGCATTTCCTCCACTCGTTACGTTCCCGCACTCACCGCGGCTCGTGCTAAACGACTACTCGTGTGAAATATGTCACTTTCCACACTTGTTGTGTAAAATAATATTCCCGGTTGATGTCAACATCGTTTCACTCTTGTAATTTGCGTTGAGTGATCACTGGAGACTTGCTTTGTCATGCGCTGCAAAATGAAAAAGCCATGAAATTGGACGAAGTTTCGAAAGTGGGAAAAAAGACATAGTAGATATACCGTTGATTGATGTATCGATATACTAAGGGGCTATGACTATCAGCATAGGGCAAACCATGTGTTAAAGAGAGAAACGCGAAAGCCAATGTGTAAGAGAGAAGTGACGTCATTATGCGTGAAAAAAACGTGAGAAAAACGTGGCGGAAGCGTCACGCATATTCCAAGCATAATGACGTCATAGCATTGCATTATATCTCTCTCTGACACATTGGCTTTCGCGTTTCTCTCTCTAACACATCGTTTGCCCTATAGGAGATCTCCACTTGAAGCGGTGCCTGTCCCAATGCATTTTCGTCGCGTCTATTTGTCCGCACTTAGTCGCGTTCCAAGTGACAGTTGTAAGTGGCGACACCATGCGGCAGGAGAAAGAAACAAATCTCCCAAGTTACAGAACCTGGAAGTGGCTGAGAGCTCGACTAAGCTGATGAATGAAAAAAGGAAAAGCCATAAAATTGGACGAAGTATCCGAATTGAACGAGCACATATAATTCAATGTTCTGTGTGGTATTTGCTGGGAAAGTAGTTGTTTTCTGCTCGTGGTCTATCAGACATTCAAACCATGATTGATTTTCAATTGGACAAGACATTATATGCTATTTCTGCGCTTCTCCTATTCCACCAAGAAGCATTTAGTGGACAAATTTTCGAATAAAAGGGCGTTATGATTGCCTCTTCTTGTGAAGATAAAGGGTTACAACAGAAATATAATTCATTAGTATTTTCCATTTAATCTCACTTCTGTGGCAAACGCAAACAGTACTAATGATGACTTTATCTTTTCAGGTATTCGTGTTGGAAATGTGGTAGGCGAGGCTAGGGGGGTTAGCCCCCCTATAGACCTGGCGCCCTTGTCACGGATAACAACGGCGACCGATACAGGTAAATTTTCCTGGCCCCCATAGATTTATAAAAACATTATAAGACGTACCTGTTATTGAGAAAACTCACACAGCAACTCAAATCAGTCTGGAGACCACCATCGAAGTTGTTCAAGGTCGTTTAATGGCGGTCTTTTCATGACATATGAAGGTCCTTTGGATTTTTCGAGGATTATTCAAGTTTATGTGAGAGTCGCTAATAATAATTGAATAACGTTCTTGGGAAAGTGTTCGAGGATATTCGATACATTCAATGTCATATCAAGGTTGTTTCGAATGCGTTTAAAGTCATTTCATCCCATTATCCGGAAGTCTTCGAGGACCATTCAAGGTTGATAGCATTTGGATGTCGTTGAAATTGTGGCTCAAAGGCATGCGCAGATCACAGGCATTTCGAGGATAAATTGAAGATCATTCGACGTCATTGAAGGCCTTCAAGGTCCTATGTGGGTTCCTCGACGCTCTTTGGGGATCATTGAATAGCATTTAAAGATCTTGTACGAGTTGTAGGATTCTTGAGGATCACATCACATTTAAGTGCATGTGAATGTAGTTCCCAGTCACTGAAGGTTGTTGAAAAATTATTGAAGTATGTTCGATGATATTCATTCGCTATGTAGGTCGTTTAAATCTCATTCAAGGTCGTCAATAGGTGACTCAAAGATTTAGAAGATAGTTGTCCTAGAATTTTGATGAACGTTTTTATAAAAAATAATTCGAGGTTATTTATGGGTGCTTCATGATCTTCTGCATCTTTTGAAGGTCGTTCGAGTTCGTTGATGATGATCTTTAAAGGTTATTCAAGGTCCATAGTGGGTTGTTCTAGGATTTTAGAGGTCTATCTTATCAAAAATCATTCGAGTTCGTTTGCGGTTGCTTGATGTTCTTCTAGTATCATTTGAAGGTCGTCCAAGGTAATTATTGACGATCGTTAAAGATTATTCAAGGTAGATAGTAGGTTGCTTCAGGATTTTGAAGGTCCTCCTTATCAAAAATCATTCGAGGTTCATTGTTGCTTCATGATCTTCTAGCATCTTTTGAAGTCGTTCGAGTTCGTTGATGATGATCTTTAAAGGTTATTCAAGGTCCATAGTGGGTTGTTCTAGGATTTTAGAGGTCTATCTTATCAAAAATCATTCGAGTTCGTTTGCAGTTGCTTGATGTTCTTCTAGTATCATTTGAAGGTCGTCCAAGGTAATTATTGACGATCGTTAAAGGTTATTCAAGGTAGATAGTAGGTTGCTTCAGGATTTTGAAGGTCCTCCTTATCAAAAATCATTCGAGGTCGTTCATTGTTGCTTCATGATCTTCTAGCATCTTTTGAAGTCGTTCAAGTTCGTTAATAATGATCGTTAAAGGTTAATTCAAGGTTCATAGTGGGTTGTTCTAGGGTTTTACAGGTCCTTCTTGTCAAAAATCATTCGAGGTCGTTTATTGTTGCTTAATGATCTTCTAGTATCATTTGAAGGTCGTCCAAGGTTTTTATCAATGGTCTTTAGAGGTTATTCAAGGTAGATAGTAGGTTGCTTCAGGATTTTGAAGGTCCTCCTTATCAAGAATCATTCGAGGTTGTTCATTGTTGCTTCATGATCTTCTAGCATCTTTTGAAGTCGTTCAAGTTCGTTAATTATGATCGTTAAAGGTTAATTCAAGGTCCATAGTGGGTTGTTCTAGGGTTTTACAGGTCCTTCTTGTCAAAAATCATTCGAGGTCGTTTATTGTTGCTTAATGATCTTCTAGTATCATTTGAAGGTCGTCCAAGGTTTTTATCAATGGTCTTTAGAGGTTATTCAAGGTAGATAGTAGGTTGCTTCAGGATTTTGAAGGTCCTCCTTATCAAGAATCATTCGAGGTTGTTCATTGTTGCTTCATGATCTTCTAGCATCTTTTGAAGTCGTTCAAGTTCGTTAATTATGATCGTTAAAGGTTAATTCAAGGTCCATAGTGGGTTGTTCTAGGGTTTTACAGGTCCTTCTTGTCAAAAATCATTCGAGGTCGTTTATTGTTGCTTAATGATCTTCTAGTATCATTTGAAGGTCGTCCAAGGTTTTTATCAATGGTCTTTAGAGGTTATTCAAGGTAGATAGTAGGTTGCTTCAGGATTTTGAAGGTCCTCCTTATCAAGAATCATTCGAGGTTGTTCATTGTTGCTTCATGATCTTCTAGCATCTTTTGAAGTCGTTCAAGTTCGTTAATTATGATCGTTAAAGGTTAATTCAAGGTCCATAGTGGGTTGTTCTAGGGTTTTACAGGTCCTTCTTATCAAAAATCATTCGAGGTCGTTTATTGTTGCTTAATGATCTTCTAGTATCATTTTAAGTTCGTCCAAGGTTTTTATTGATGGTCTTTAGAGGTTATTCAAGGTAGATAGTAGGTTGCTTCAGGATTTTGAAGGTCCTCCTTATCAAAAATCATTCGAGGTTCATTGTTGCTTCATGATCTTCTAGCATCTTTTGAAGTCGTTCGAGTTCGTTGATGATGATCTTTAAAGGTTATTCAAGGTCCATAGTGGGTTGTTCTAGGATTTTAGAGGTCTATCTTATCAAAAATCATTCGAGGTCGTTTGTTATTACTTTATGATCTTCTAGTATCATTTTAAGTTCGTCCAAGGTTTTTATTGATGGTCTTTAGAGGTTATTCAAGGTAGATAGTAGGTTGCTTCAGGATTTTGAAGGTCCTCCTTATCAAAAATCATTCGAGGTCGTTCATTGTTGCTTTATGATCTTCTAGCATCTTTTGAAGTCGTTCAAAATCGTTAATAATGATCGTTAAAAGTTAATTCAAGGTCCATAGTGGGTTGCTCTAGGATTTTAGAGGTCATTCTTATAAAAAATCATTCGAGGTCGTTTATTGTTGCTTAATGATCTTCTAGTATAATTTGAAGGTCATCCAAGGTTTTTATTGATGATCGTTGAAGGCTATTCAAGGTCGACTGCCCTAGCATTCTAAAGATTTTTTCAAAAACCATTCGAGGTTGTTTGTGGTTGCTTGATGATTTTTGAGCATCATCTTACGGTCATCCACGGCCAATTAAACGGCTTCCTATATGGCAAGACCCGACTTTCCGGCAAAGTTAAGCGATTGATCCGGCCTCCCACCTGTCATCTTCGAGAAGCATTCGGCGTTATATCCGTCATTTGACGGATATTGCGTGCGAAGCATACTTCTTTATCTATACGAGTTCCGAGCTATAGAGAAGGAATTCCAAGGCACATCTCGGGGGGGATTTATGAGGCTTTTCCGTTGTTCGGGATCGAATAAATCCCTCGGAGATTTTTCTTTATCTCGCTAGCGATGGAAAACGTACGAGAGTAGCTCTGCGAAGTGGAGTGAACGTGTGGATGGACTCACTTATATGCGATGCAGAGGTTCGAGTTATTGAGAATGTTCCAGTGATAACTGTCAAATGAATGTATGGTCATGGTCACCATAGTCCAACGGTCTATTTGTCATCCAGGATGACTTTCTAAGTTGCTGGTTACACCATTCTCATTATACAGTGTCGCACATAAAGTTCGCGACATATGGAAGTTTTTTTTATTAATAGATATAGAGAAAATTTGACTTCGCAGTTAGTTTGTGTTTGAAAAATGAGTAAAATACAGCATCTTTCCTTCCTTCATGTGCTACTCTAAACCTGTCAAATTTGACATTTTTTTCGAAAATCCTCAATTAATCAGTTTTTTTTTGAAATTTCGAAAAGTGCCAGAGAAAAAATTGCTCAGTTTCCAATTTTATACATTTGTTCCAAATTTGGACTCTCTACTGTCACTTCGACTACTACTAAGTAAAAAATTTATTTCGATTTGATCAACACTTACTATTTTCATCCCGAGATGTTGCATTTGTCTTGTATGTTTAAAATCACGAAATTTTATGTCATGTCTAGTACAAATCGCTAGAACGATATTCTTTTGAATAGTTATGAAACTGTAACCCTAATAGCACAACTCAGTCCAATGGATGTTCAATGGATGTCCTCCTCAGGACATCTCAGACATCCACTGGACATCCAGTTTTTGTACACCGGATAACGTATGGACATCCATAGGATGTCGCATTTCCAACTTTTCAACTATCCATACGGTATCTATCATGGACATCAATATGGTAACATGTATGGACAAATATAGGCCATTGAACATTCACTTTCCACCGCTTTGGACATCCATGGAATATCCATAGGATGTCCATTTTATGACGAATAAATGAAAAAAGCTACTAGCATTCAAGCGCGGTCACCCATCCAAACTCTAACTTCGCTTATCGTTGCTTTACCTCTGTGATTCATCCTTCCTTGCATGGTGGCTGCTGCTGTCTTCTTATTTATATTATTAAATCCATGAAATTTGGCCAATAATGATAATGATTCAAATCACTCCATGAGTGTTAATTCTTGCATGTCAATTTGACATATTTTTCATTTTAGAGAAAATTTAGGTATTGTCCGATGATGGAGTAGACAATGTCTGGTATTTTGATATCTCTACTTCTATGTTGTGAGAGCCCAATTAGCCATATTCGTGCATGGTGGAGAGAAGCGGGACCAACAGCTGATACTGTAATCCGAACCACTTCTATAGGAGTAAAGTAATTTAACAGAATTCCCATTGGTTTATATTACTTGAACATGAGGGTTTCTTTCGGTGTCAATTTTGAATACTTTTTATGAATGCAATGGTATGTATGTGTATGTGTGTGGAAAAAATTCAAAATGTGAACGTGGGGACATTGAATGTACGCCATATGTTCTGAATATCCAATGAACGTCTCAATGTGGACCTAAAATGGACAACATATAGTCTGTATTTGTAAGCCATATGGACTACCTTAAATATATGTTCAATGGACATCTCCATGTGGACATCGATTGGACAATGGCTAACTATATATTTAAGAAGAGGTCATTAAATGGACACCAAATGGACTACCTTGTCTGGACGTCCATTGGATATCTTCATGTGTATATCCTATGGATGTCCAAAATATATCCATGGACACCTTGGACATATACTGGACACAAAACGCATGTCCAATGGACACCTTGTGCTATTAGGGAAGTGATTGTTTAGTTTACAGAAAAGTATGATATTTCGGGTTTGTTTGTAACTGAATTCTTGGTCAGAAAAATAATCAAACTGGATAAAAATCTATTAAAAGAAGAAATATGAGTGAAATAAGAAAGAAGAGAAATTCGTTTATTCGATTACTGACATAATAACGTCCATACATTGAAAATCCACATCAGTTTAACAATGAAATGAAAAAACTAGATGAACTTTGCAACAACAAAGACGAATTTATGGAGATGCATTTTGTTAATTTTCTGATAACAGGCTAATGTGGGTATTTCCTGGGCAAGATATGATATTGAAGTCTCATATTCATCAAAATTATGAAATTTGAATCATGTTTCGTTCGAATAGAGCGAAAGATTCGAAAAATTAAAAAAAATGGAAAAATGTCGAAGAGACAGTAGTAGTTGAAGAAGGAAAGATGCTGTATTTTACTCATTTTTCAAGCACAAACAAACTGCGAAGTCAAAGTTTCTTTATAATTATTAATAAAAAAAACTTCCATATGTCGCGAACTTTATGTGTGACACTGTAAATAAATTCTTTTAGGCTCCGCCCATTGCGGACTAGGCGATTGGTTGTGTTCGCCCGAGAAGCATGTAAAATGTATCGTGTCATGCAACAGTTTATTTTTGAAAATACTGGGGTAAATTGGGTTGGACAACTTCGAGTGTAACATTTGTAGGGATTAAAAGTTTGCCTCCTCTGCACATCAACTTTGGGTTGAACAGAGGTTTTGATGAAAACTTATGTAGATTTGCATATGTGAGAGGAATGAGTTCCCTGAAAGGAAGTATTAAGAGGTCTAAGTTATACCAAGTTCACCCACTTCAGCTTTTGGGACAAAAAAACTGAAATGTTGTTAACCATTGATCGGGGTAGGAAGGAGATAAAATCAAAAAAACGAACTCAGTTCGTTAGAATATCTCAGGAGAATATTATTAGCATTATTCCAGTGAAAAATTATCATATTTTTGTTTCTTCAACTGAATTCACGGGAAACTTGAGAGAACGATGAGCATTAGAGTGGAATTTCTCAGTAATCGCCAACATTTTCGAGTGCTGAGTTTGAAAATTCCGAGGAAAATTCTGTACCGTTGTTGTTGTCGCTCCATTATTCGATATATCTTGAATCAGATATTTTTGTTTTTTGTTTCAAGGTTGCCGACATTGTTTGAATTTTAAAAGAACCCCGTGTGTGTGTGTATCTACAGTCATCTACAGGTGAGAACTGACAATCTTCGGGGATACATAAAGGATGCTTCTTTGAATTCCCTCTTCAACCAGTTTTTTTTTCGTGGGTGACCTTGGTTTCAACCCTTATGGCCGATCAAATATTCCACTTTTCACATATGGTATGGCTCTAGAAACTCACCAGTCATCAACTATGCCTTCCATTTGCAGAGGCATGCCAAATCAGTTTTTCTCAAAAATGTCTAAAACTACGTTACGGATGATCGAATTAGCTGCAATTAAAGCCTCTGTAGCCTTGTAGCCTAAAAAGATGTCCAGATACAGCACTATGCAGAAATGAGGATTTTTTCTATTATTTAAGATCGTTGGAAGGTAGATCGACAGTTGTTCAAGGTCACTTAAAGTTAGTCTAGCATATTCTGTAAACTTTGGTCTGGTTGTTTGAAGGTGGTTTACAGTTTTTTAAGGTTATTCTGAGGTCATATGACAGTTGTCCAATAGGTTTTTTGATATTTGTTCTAGGTCTTTTGCATGTAATTTTAAAGTTGTTTCATGTTATTAGAGAGTGATAATGATGATATTATATTTCACTGGTAGCACTAGATCCAGTCCATAGCGATTATGCAAAAAAAAATGCAGAATTGGTGCTTTGCCTGTTAATAATTAGCAGGTTGTGAACTCTCATTAACTTAACCCACAGTCGATGTGTTCGAGACTCTGTTTTTCCAAGGTTGGTCAACGCTTTTTGAAGGTCCTTAGTCTTTCAAGGTTATGTGAACTTTTCCAAGACTGTTGAAAGGTCTTTGGATAGTTTTTTTAAGCTGTTTGAAGGTCGTTTTACACTTGTTGAGGTTTCAAGGTCACTTGGTAAGATTCGAAGGTGGGTTATTAGAAATATTCGAATATTCCTCGAGAGTCCTTTGAGGTAGTCTGAAAGTGGATCGAGATATTCCAAATATCGGCCAAGGCTTCTGGTAAAAAGTTGTTCAAGGTTTTTGAAGGTCATTTCGCAGTCTTTGACAGTTGTTCGAGGTCGTTATAACGTCGTTTGACAGTTGTTCAAGATTGTTTGAAGGTCGTTCGACAATTGTTCGATTTTGTTTTGAGGTCGTTTGATGAAATTTTGAGATGGGCGTACCAGAGTTTCTAGCAGTAGGGAATCATTTTTGAATGTCGTTCCAAAAAGTCTCTGAGGGTTATTTGGGTTATTGCAAATATCGGTCAATGCCTACCGAAATCGATGGTAAAGAGTTGTTTAAGGTTTTTCGAGGTCATTCAACAGTCGTTTAAGGTTAGGTTCGCCGATCGAGACTGTTCGTCTGACAGTCGTTTGGTATTTTTCGAGTCGAGTGAAACTTTCCGAAGGTCGAGACGGCAACTAGACCTCCATCTCCGTTCCAGATGTCCTGACCACGGGCCCAGGGCCACCAGGATGCCTGCGGACGACGACTATGGCCGCATACAAATCCCTCAGCAACATCAGCAGCAACCCGCCCCACCTACACCACCCTCCCCTCTTCCGGCTGTGTGTCCTGCTGGCTGCGGCGCTCCTTCCGACAGCCTGCGCTTGTTGCGCTACGCCATCAGCGACAAGAACCTGCAGGGGGGCGGCTTGGGAGGCGGCTCCGACCGCCTGCCGTACCAAGGCGCGTCGGAGCGCTTTCCGCTGGGTCAGGCGTCGGCGTCGGTTGACCGGCTACGAGATGAAGGGGGCGGCGGCTACGGGCGGCCGCCGCCGCCGCAGTACCAGCTGTTTGGCGGTGGGGGGTTCGAGAGGTTCCCCAGGGCGGCGGTGGTGGGGGGAGAGCAGGAGAGGGGGGCGTATGTGGCGGCGGGGGGGCGGCAGCGGCTGGTCGAGCAGGAGGGCGGTTCTCAGGTGAGAGGTTTTTGCTGGTCTTATTCGATGATGCGCGGAAAATCGTCCCTCGTTGTGGAAGGTCAAAGATTCGTTGGAGTTGATCGCGATGATGATTTTGAATGTCGATTTTGTGGTATCAAATTGTTCGTAACGAAATTCCGTTTTTTAGATGTCGAAAACGATTTTGTAAACTTCAAATCAACCTGTAGAGCAACAGGAAAGTGTACATCAATCGAGACTATTTTTTTCTGGCAATTTATTCCAAAACATCAAACAAAATAGAGAAGGCCATGACTGAGTCGTTTGTCCTCAGGGCGCATGCACGATGGACCGCTACGACCGCCGCCGGCTCGCCCCCAAGACCAGAGACCGACCTCCGTCGGCGCCGGCGTCGGACCATCAGTACGAGCACCGCTACCAGCAGTACGTCCACCGCTTCGGGGGGGCAGCGGCGGCGGCTGCCACCATTCCGTGCCCGGAGCGGTTCGCGACCGCCCGCGCACCGCCCTCGGAGCCGCCCTCGCCCGCCCCCGCCGGTGACGGCTTCTTCCTACCGCCGCCGCCGCTGTCGCCAGACGGCGGCGAAGACGACTCCGACTGCTTCCCCAACAACGCGTTCCCCTCGCCGACGGAGCGGCAGCCGCCGCCCTCCGAGCGGTTCGCGATGTCGCCCCAACTGCCGCCCGCGCTCTCGCCCTCGCCCACCGAGGCGTACGAGCGGTATGGGCGTGGGGGCGCGCCCCATCGACATCCCGAACACAGGTATGAGACGTGATATTTTTTTTATTTCGTTTCGTTTTCGTCATGTCGACATTGCGACGCAGTCGGCGTTACAGAGATTTTTGAGAATCATTGTTACGATATTTCTATTCGGGTTCGAGAATTTAAAGGAACTGAACAATTAATTTCACTTAGTTGAATCACTATGATATTCGCTTTGCAAATCTCAATGTTCACAATACTAGCTTTCATTCTAAAACTGACTCTTTATAAACTAATACTGACTGTCCGCGACACTGTCGCGTCCTTTATATAAGTACAACACATCATTCTAGCAAAATCTTGAATATTCAATAGAGTTCTGAAAGAAATACCGTTTATTTTCGAGAAACTGCGACGGTTATGAGTCATCCGTAATTGTCCTCTAATTAGTTATGTCGGCGACGGATGTTATCGCGAGGCCATGAATCAGCCAGACGCGAGCCGCCGAGATGATGACTTCCGGTGTTCTCAGAAATGCACAGTCCGTAACATTATGTTGATTTTCTGAATGTTTTACACTCTGTATATTATAAGCAAGGTGGATCCGAGCCAAAATCATACGCACTTGCCAAATTTCAAATCATTATAGGTTTTCTTCTCGGACAATTAGAAGTGGATCAAATTTGACTAGCAAGATTTTTCATCACATCGTTAGTTGCAAGTGAAGCCGAAAAAAGTTTGTAGGAACACACCTCTCCTCCCCAGGTACAAGGACAGATACCGCTCCTACGAGCCGCACACGTACCACGTGAGCGGCGGCGGTGGCGGCGGCGGCGAGCGCTACCTGCCGCCGACGGCGCACGTGCCCGTCGAGCGGTACGTGCCGCAACCGCAGCCGGAGCCCCACCCCTACGGCTGCTACAAGCAGTACCCATCGGCGGCGGCGGCGGCGGCTGCCGGTGATCCCTACATGAGGCGCGACCTCGCCTTCCACTACCGCCTGCCGCTGCCGTATGCGCCGGCGCACTACCATCAACAGCGCGCGCGCTACTCGGCCCACGCGGGCCGCCCCAAGTGCTGCCAGTACCAGGAGCACGTCGCCAAGAAGTTGGGGTGAGTGGGATCGTTCCTCACTGGTCACTTCTGAGTGTCTGGGTCAACTTTGCCCCCCACCCTGGACCGTTTTTGCTGGAATTGAAAGTTGGCCCAGAACCTCCTTGGTTCATCTACTGACAATAATTATTCCAATTCTATCCCAAGAGTTTCACTGCACGACTTCATAGAGAATGAACAAATCACCTTGAGAAATCTCCAATGATATCTGATCATCATCATTCAATGTTCCGCTCGATACTTTGTTTGTTGCCTATGAAGTCGCAGAAAATGATTGTTATACTCATGATTTCATTCCTCTCGGGGTATATCTAGGTGTCTGGCCCACCTTCTGCCCCATCCAGAACCGTTATTGCTGAAAATAAGTGTTGGTCTAGAACCCTCTTGGTTCATCTACTAACATGAATTCAAATTTTCTACGAAAAGTTTCGCTGCATTGAAGATCCATAAGTGTTCTGTGGTGTCTGCGACTTCATAGGAAATGTTAAAATGACCTTGAAAGAACCTTCAATGACACGTTACGATCTTCAGATATTCTTGAAAGACCTACCGAGTGTCCAGCTCACCTTCTCCCCTCCCCCTGAACCGTTTTTACTGGAATAGAATGTTCGCCCATGACTCACTTGGTTCATCTATTTATATGAATTCCAATTCTCTCCGAAGTTCCACTACTTTGAAGGATTTCCAGAGGGTTCAAATTATTTTCAAATTTTCTGTAAATCACTAATGACCATCCATATGGAACGACCTTCGAACGAGCTGGAACAATCTTAAACGAATGATATTGATGCAAACTTCAAATCACTTTGGAATAATTCGAAACGACAGCGAATTACTTTCTCTGAATGTCCCGGAATATGTGCAATATCATTGAAAGGACTCTGATGATTATTTCAGAATGACATTAGATTACCATAATTGAATTTCAAGTGCCCTTCCTTGAACGATCTCAAACAATCCTTGACGACCTTGGAATACCATCAGATGACCTCAAAGAAGCGTTGAGCAACCTACAAATTTCGGAAGTTTTTCGATAATACTCAACTACGTTCAGCCATTTAACGATCCTTACAATTCTCGACGTAAACGACCTTGAATTACCTTCAATGACTGCAAACGACCAGTACATGCCCTTGAGCGATCCTCAGCCACCCCAAAACGACTATCAAATGCAATCAAATGTTCATCAAAAAGCCCTGAACAACCTATAAATGACCTTCAATGGCTGCGAATGGCCTCTACAAACACTGAGCAACCCTAAACTAATTCCAGAAGCTATCGAATAATTCTCAAAAAGAATCAAGCAGCATACAAACGACCTCCAAAGTTCTTCGATAACAATCAATGACCTTCAGCCATTCAACGATCCTTACAATCCCCGGGTGACCTATAAACGAACTCGAACGACCTTCAGTGACTGCTAACGATCTCTACATGCCCTTGAGCGATCCTCAACAACCCTGAACGACTCTCAAATGCTATCAAATGATCATCAAAAAGCATTGAGCAACTAACAAACAACCTTGAACGACCTTCAATGATTGCAAATGACCTCTACAAGCACTCTGCAACCCTGATCGAATTCCAGAAAGCATCAAATAATCATCAAAGAGAGCGGTACAAACAATTTCTGAAGTTCATAGTTAACATTCAACGACCATCAGCTACCTAACGAACCCCAAAGTGATCGGGCGACTACTAAACGACCTCCAATGACTTCCAATTTCCAGCGAGGGCTACCAGCTGTCAAAAGCCAGCTCCGGATCGAGCTCGAGCAGCTCGCTGGCAAGCCATCCGGACGCCAATGCGACGACGCCGGCTGGCATCGGCAGGTGCCAGCAGGACAACTACCAGGGCCACGGCTACGCGCCGCCCAAGGAGTACAGGGGCGGCATCGGCGCCGCCCCCAGCCGCCCTCAGCAGCAGCAGCAGCAGGCGACGCCGGTGTTCCCGTCGGTCGAGTACGTCGGCGCTTCGGGTGGGCGGCACGTGTGCGCCACGCCGCCCCCGCCCAGGGGCGGTGGGGCAGACGGGGGCGGATGCGGGGAGGGGTGCTGCGTTAGGAGGCAGCAGGGTGCTGTGACCGTCACCGTGTGGTGAGTATTTCTTTGGATAATTTTTTGTTCGTACTCCAAGTTAATTTCCAGATGATCCTTAATTTTTCCACAGTCGAGAGACTGTGTAGGCTACGGAAAAGTCATTCAAACCTTTGCCAGACTAAATTGTTCGAACCAAAACTTAATTTTTCTCGTCGGATTATCCCGCTAATCTCGTATGCATCGCCGTCTCCATGATTATTATGATTATTATCGGGCGATTCAATTAGCCCCATACACCTGCTATGATCCGATTAGACCCGCACCCCGCGGAGGTCGAGAAAGAAAGGGGGTGAAATGGTCTTTTCGCTGCAAGAACCGTGTGGATAACATCGACCGCCCCCCCCCCCGGAGGTATTCAGCAAACCGCGGTGGCTGCCCCGATGTCGGAATTTAATTAAATCGGACAACAAACTCGTGAGGGAGCGGATGAAGTTTGCGTACATGTTGCGTATGATAACCCGAATGGCAAACCGTACAACGAATTGTGCCATCACGGGCCAGTTCCAGATGAGGATTTGGAACTGGCACAGTCTATCGATCGGTTGAAAAATCGAGACAGCATGCTGACAAAGCTGTCATGGTCGAGCAACTGTCGTATTCTATATCCATACCGAATTCCTTTCCCTCAATTAACGGGAGTGCAAACTTCACGGATTCAAGTTGGTATGCTTGTAAGTTGTTGAGCTGTCACAGAGCTATTGGAACTACGATTGATAAACTTTGCCAGTTCGGCTATTGCTTCGACTGTTGAGGAACTGTCACACAGTCCATCGAAACTACAATTATTGAGAAACTTCCACAGAACCCATAT
This sequence comes from Chrysomela aeneicollis, assembly GCA_029955515.1. Classification (NCBI taxonomy): domain Eukaryota; kingdom Metazoa; phylum Arthropoda; class Insecta; order Coleoptera; family Chrysomelidae; genus Chrysomela; species Chrysomela aeneicollis. The sequence goes on along the minus strand of JARUHQ010000021.1, from coordinate 11,056,991 downwards.
CGATACGACGAATGGGGAATTCTCATAGTCTATCGATGTCGATTTATTTTTCTGTCAATACACTAATCTACGAAGTTAATGGCTTTGAGTTGATAATTTCTCAAGTTATTTCACTGAAGAACTTTGAATTGATAGAACTGTTTTCATCCATGATTACTTCTTTTTCTCTCAATGTCTTGACTTCAAGTTGATATGATCTCAAGCTATGTCGCTGAGCAACTATTATAGACTATCGATACGCCATTCGAGGACCTAGTCCATCAATACAACAGTTGAAAAACCCTTACAGAACAGTACAATTGTTTTTTCTACGAGATGATCATCTTTCAACAATAAAGTATATTTTGATTGATTGATTGAGTACCTACATCGATACGACTATTAAAAAACTTTTATACTACATCGAAACGACTATTGAGAAACTTTTACAGTATATCGATACGACTATTTAGGAACTTGTACAGTATATCAATACGAGTATTGAGGAACTTGTACAGTATATCGATACGACTATTGAGGAACTTGTACAGTATATCGATACGACTATTGAAGAACTTCTACAGTATATCGATACGATTATTGAGGAACTTGTACAGTATATCAATACGACTATTTAGGAACTTGTACAGTATATCAATACGAGTATTGAGGAACTTGTACAGTATATCGATACGACTATTGAGGAACTTGTACAGTATATCGATACGACTATTGAGAAACTTGTACAGTATATCAATACGAGTATTGAGGAACTTGTACAGTATATCGATACGACTATTGAGGAACTTGTACAGTATATCGATACGATTATTGAGGAACTTGTACAGTATATCAATACGACTATTTAGGAACTTGTACAGTATATCAATACGATTATTGAGGAACTTGTACAGTATATCAATACGACTATTTAGGAACTTGTACAGTATATCAATACGACTATTGAGGAACTTGTACAGTATATCAATACGACTATTTAGGAACTTGTACAGTATATCAATACGACTATTGAGGAACTTGTACAGTATATCGATACGACTATTTAGGAACTTGTACAGTATATCAATACGACTATTTAGGAACTTGTACAGTATATCAATACGACTATTTAGGAACTTGTACAGTATATCAATACGATTATTGAGGAACTTGTACAGTATATCAATACGACTATTTAGGAACTTGTACAGTATATCAATACGACTATTGAGGAACTTGTACAGTATATCAATACGACTATTTAGGAACTTGTACAGTATATCAATACGACTATTGAGGAACTTGTACAGTATATCAATACGACTATTTAGGAACTTGTACAGTATATCAATACGACTATTGAGGAACTTGTACAGTATATCAATACGACTATTTAGGAACTTGTACAGTATATCAATACGACTATTGAGGAACTTGTACAGTATATCGATACGACTATTTAGGAACTTGTACAGTATATCAATACGACTATTTAGGAACTTGTACAGTATATCAATACGACTATTTAGGAACTTGTACAGTATATCAATACGATTATTGAGGAACTTGTACAGTATATCAATACGACTATTTAGGAACTTGTACAGTATATCAATACGACTATTGAGGAACTTGTACAGTATATCAATACGACTATTTAGGAACTTGTACAGTATATCAATACGACTATTGAGGAACTTGTACAGTATATCAATACGACTATTTAGGAACTTGTACAGTATATCAATACGACTATTGAGGAACTTGTACAGTATATCAATACGACTATTTAGGAACTTGTACAGTATATCAATACGACTATTGAGGAACTTGTACAGTATATCAATACGACTATTTAGGAACTTGTACAGTATATCGATACGATTATTGTGGAACTTTCACCATACATCGATACGACTATTGAGGAACTTGTACACTAGATCGATACGACAGTTAAGGAACTTCAGTGACAGTTAAAGAACTTCAACGACAGTTGAATAACTTCACAGTACATCGATACGACAATAGATCTTATTGCTTACGCTAGATCCGGTATCCAGGTTACTTGTTTTGTAGGTCCTGGAGGGTTGAAAGTACTAAGCCATTGATTGGTCGTTTTAGTTGTTGACCATACAAATGTGTTGTCCCACGTGACCATAGTACCTATAATTTCTTGCTGACCCCTCTTGACCTAAAAATTACTACAGGATGCCGGATCTAGCGTAAGCAGTAAGATCTATGGATACGACAGTGGAATAACTTTCACAATCTATCAATACGACACGACAGTTATAGGGAACTGTCACAGTCGTGGCTTCATGTCAACAAATGATATTGAAACTGTCAGTGTATAAAGAGAAACACTTTTCATTAGAAAGCTGTGCACCATCTTCGCAGCTTTTGGTTAGAATTGTTGAGATTCTATATCTAGGAGAAACAGGCAATATCAACATTAAAATGTATGATGTATCATCAAATATTTCGAAAGCAGAAAAGTATAGTTCAAGTTGATAACGTTTTCTAGTATGTCGTTGCTGTTTCTCCCATATATCTAAACTACAGTATTGACCATACGTCATAAGAGACAATGTTAGCAGAGGGAAGCCAAATTTAATGTATCTTTCCTTGTCTAACCGGCAAGGTTGATTGAGGGCGCATGCGTAAAATCGACCGCGAAATTCAAATCATAAAATGTCGAACATACGATAATTTCCAATTCGAGTAGCAACGAGGACGTAAGAGATAGAAACAACACTTACGAGAGTCGCTCTCGACTGTCACCTACATTTATTTTCGCGCATGCGCAGAAATCCAGCATTGCCAAAGACACTCATCACCGGTTCGTCGAACGTCCTGTAGGTATCGAAACGGAGCGCGCTATTATCGATTGGGCGAAAGGAACGGCGCGGCGAGTGGAGGGAGGGGGGGAAAGGGGTGCGAGGGTAACAAAGAGGAATATGAGGGGCGATGAAAAATGAAGAGTTGTCCGAAAAAAAAAAAAGAGGCCGTAAGAGCGTTTTCCTCTGTGCTATCAAAGCCCAGCGTCAAAGGAAACGCTGTCGTCGCATTGTGCAAGAGCCGTAATTAGTATTCCGTCGTTGTGTTCGTCATTTTCCGTGTTTTTCGCGGTAAAGCGGATTCTTTTCTGCAGATTTTTCCACTCTAACATCTCATATGCCTTTTGCCTTACGTGTCGAAGTATCAAAATTAATGCACGTATACAGTTGTTAGCTAATTTTGAAGTATTTGACAATTTTCAAACGTTCGTGGTTTTCGAGTACAGGGCGTCCCAAATTCGCAGGCCAATATGAAGAACTCGTTGATTGTTGTAGATATACAGGGTCGGTTACACTAGGAAAAAGTTGTGTATTCATAATCGCAACAAAATATGCCGCAAAAAAAATTGTTGAAAAGTTTTTCGTGATGTTTTTGAGAAAACAAATTTCACATTTTTTATTGGCTTAATTTGAATCGATTCGAAAAAAAGTGAGAAACTTCCTCGCAGCTGTCTCTCTTACCCTATAACTTGGTGGTGTAGATTCTAATTAATACGACGTTTCGTCATTTGAAGGCTGGCATCAACTTTTTTCTTTCGAGAATATATCTTGAGACAAGTTATCCTAAGTAGAAATTCATCTATTTTTTTAGAGAAATCTACACAGGAAAATCTCGCGTCAAGCTTATTCAACATATATTATACCGGGTGTAACAGGATCATGGTACACCCCTCTTATCTCCGTTAGTTTTGGAGGTATTTGATTGAAATTTGGGATATGCCATGAATATAATAAGCGGCACTTTTTGACCTACAAATGATTTGTTTCTCACTTTCGGTATCGTATTGTTGGTATCACAAATCATTTGTAGGTCAAAAAGTGTTGCTTATTATATTCATGGCATATCCCAAATTTCAATCAATTACCTCCAAAACTAACGGAGATAAGGGGGGTGTACCATGATCCTGTTACACCCGGTAGGGTAACTCGGTGAATGTAAGAGATACAAAAAAATTGAGGTCGCATTATCGATCTCGTTTGTCGAGACAATTTCATTTAACCTCTTGAAAACAGCTTCATTATTATCTCGTAACTTCACAAACAACCCTACTGATATTAACATTAGTCTAAAAGTCGAAAAATCGAACTTTGTAACCATAGAACACAAAAGACGATAGCGAATTTTTTGTTCTCGTCAGTGAATTTGTCTAAAAAAAAATCGAGAATGCGGCCTCCATTTTTCTGTATCTCTCGTAGTTACATAATAAACATAGAAATTTGTCCACCCTGCAGTTGCATCGTCCAAAAATCGATACTTTAGTTCGATTTCTCAGTTGTTTTTGGAGATACAGAGTTGCGGTTTTCACATTACTGCCCTAATTTTTTGTACAGGGCGAAATTGAAACCTCCCGTATCATGGTTACTTTTGTTCTTTGCTTTTGTACCTTTCAGTTCATGTACTCTAAACCAGTTTTTACAAGAATACTATGTAGATACACACCACTGGATTCCTCTGAAAAAAGTGCCAGAAAAATATTTTCACAGAGACGGAAGATAATCATAAATATAGTATATTACACAACATGTGTGGAAAGTGACATATTTCACACGAGTAGTAGAAACGTAACGAGTGAAGGAAATGCACTTTCCAACGAGTTTTGTACACTATTTTTCCTACGACTCCGAATACTTTCATTTCACGGGAAGTCTTGTCAAAAATGTAACTTGAGCGGTCTCTAGAATTTCAGGTGGTTTTGATTCAATATCAAGTACTGTTTATTTCCATATTCAAGATTATATTTGAATACTTCTCCGACAATTCCTCATTATGTGAATTACTGATTGATTGAGTTAATTTAATTTGGACAAATTTTATTGATATTGACACACTAGCGTACATAAACAAACTTGACACCATACGCCTGCTAGCGCCAGTAATCACGCAACCAGGAATACAGAACCATAGAAGTGTGAAGTGCGCAAGCGTGTACGAGTTACTCGAGTTAGTGTGTCCTTGACTCTTTGCAAACATCTGTGATACCAAAGAATCTTCTCGTTGGTGATACTGTGATATCAAACTGATGCAAGCAGCAAGCCGCGCATAAAACTGTAGCCGTACTCTTTTGAATGATCTAACCCTCTGTCATCAACATCGAAATAGTTCCAGCAAAGAGTATAAGTTCCAGTTTTAAAGTGAATTCAGAGGTTATGTATCAGACACATTGAAATTAATAGATGAAGAATTCTCGGTATAATTCAAAACGAGACAGAAATTTCAATAAATAATATGAATTTGATTCATTCATTCAATTCAGGCGACCGTTGTGATATTTTTCATATCAACACTAGTGTTTTTTGTCTCTCAAATAAACAATACCATGATGGTGATATGAGCTACTTTCTGAACAACAAAACAGTGTGATTATTGACGTTTTCATACGTGGTGGTAGGAAAAATAAGTAAGGGGGTGGGTTAAAAATGCACAAAATTCAAAACCACCCTGTATCTTTTTAACGGTTCAAGCTGTGGTTCAAGATATCGATGTGCGGATTTTGACATCTGATTTTTCACAAAAATCGACCTCATAACATGTAGATTAGTTTTTTTTTTTCAACTCCTTTAAAAACTAGAAATTTCCTATCAAAAGAAATACCACCGTGTTACCTGCCTAGACACACCAAATGTTGACCTGTATTATAACGGTCCATCCTGTATAAAGGAATGCGTTCACGTAAGAAAAGGTTCGTCATCTCTCTCATAACCATTTCTTCTTCTTTTTCCATCGGTCTTCTTCTCTTTCTCTCTCGTATCTATGCTTAGATCGGCATTTATTTTTATTTACTCAGTAATATAATATACAAATACATTAAATGTCACGTGACAGAATTACGTTGAAGCGCTGAGTGATTGAATGAAAACAAAATCGGGCAGTGTGTACGTGTTTCGAATGTGTGAACTGAAAAACTATCGTTAGTGGATGATTTTCGAATGATGGATCCAGATTCAGACAAAGAAAGGCGAGACAGTGTCGAGGTTGAGCTGGAACAGCTGTAAGTTTATTATTATTATTATGATTCAGAAATCCGATGAATTGTGGTTAGGTTTTCGTGAACATCAAGGTAGGATGCAGGATATAGATGCGCTTTATCTTATCTCGTCTTATCTCATACCTACCTGTTGATGGATTTAGTTGCGAATGTATGAAATTATTCTTATGAATAATTATGATCCAGGAATATTAGTCGGCGAATCTACACAGAATTCCAAAAAAATTACTTTGAAAAAGTTATTATTGGAGCCATCTTCACAATAATTGAATTCCGATTTGGAAAGGGCAGCTTATTATGTTGTCTTCGAGATCCAATAGTGGTATGACTGAAAAAAGAAGAAAAAAAAAAGTCAAAAACTTGTGTATACTGTATAGGTACCTATTTATATGAGCGACAATGTGCCGCAAAAAAATAGTTGAAGAGTTTTTTTGGTCTTTTGGATAAGTATATTTCAAAAAACGAAATGTTTGATTTTTTATTTGCTTCATTTTATATTAGATACGGAAAAAGGAAGACACTTTCTCGCAGCTGTTTTCCATGCTGTATAACTTGGCAGTGGGTATAGAATTTGTAATATGATGTTTAGTCATTTGCAGAACGTCATCAACTTTTTTTGTTATTGATACGGACCTGTTTTTTTTTTATTAATTCTGTTACTCAATTGGCAAACCGGAATAAATTGATATATATCTGGATAGAAGTTTCGACTCATAAAATCTACCATCAATGAAGACAGCAAAAACAAAATTTCATTAGGTAACAATGATAATGTAAATATACAACAACTTAACAATGAGCAAAGCAAGAAAAAAATTAAAATAATGACTTGGGTTCACTTACAAACAACGTAGAAAATAGTATAATAGCGTCACTATTTTTTATTCGATTTTGGAGAACATGTTAATGAAATGGCTCCTAAAATACTACAAGGTGACACTACCTCTAACGACAGGGACTGTCAACGCCCAACGAAGTTGAAATCTTTCATAAAAAAGCAGTTATTTCAACGGTATTTCGGGAACTAAAAAAACTGGACATCCTGTATGCGTCCACATCGAATCATTCTAATTATTTAGTACATTTTCATTACGAGCAATACGAGATCCCGTGTAACTATTTCGTGTTATCAGCAGGGACATTCCATTTAACATTGATTAACTTGGAATCCGTTTCAACGAGGATCCAACAATGTGCCCACATTCGTCAGATCGGTCAATGATTCATTATGCAAATAGAAAGGGCTGGGCCCTTTGCCCAAAATCCGAATCAAAATCACTTGATGGGCGGACGGTTAACCAATAACTATACCTGACTAGCTACTTGATATTATTTTAGTACTGTCGCGGTCCTTAAAATACAGATGATATTAGTAACGTTGCACTGATGAGGGACAATAAGCCCGAAACCGGTATGTAGGTTGTCGAGCGTGATGCCTATCTCAATGTGAAATTCTCCATGTCTTAGAAAGGAAGAAATATTTGTGATCTGCATTCATAGTGTGGATCGTCGACGAGCAGATATTAATCAATGTTCTGTGTGGTATTTACCAGGAAAGTAGCTTTTTTCTGCTCGTAATCTACCAGACATTCGAACTGTGTTTGATTTTTAATTGGACAAGACGAAATATATATATATATATATATTTCTTTCAATTCAACTATTCTCTGAAAAAGTGTTTTCAATATTTTTTCGCAGTAGGTACTTTTTCCAAAATAAATTCACAAAGAAAATTTTCTGTTTGAACACTATGGAAAAAGTGCCAAGATGTGACGTAATAACTTCTAAACAATCACCGAGCAAGTTAGAGAATAATGTTTCACAGCTTTGCCGAGCGTTATTAATCATATTTCTTTAGGATATAAACTAATGACATAGCTCTCAGTACACATACATGTCATTCAAGATTAACTGAATGAAAAGCTACCAAGCAAGAAGTCTCCATTTCAATATAATGAATGCTGAAACAATTTGTTTCATTCGAAGCATGAAATTACTGAATAGCATTTCCTGAGAACTTCCGAAAAATAGTAAAAGTGGCAACATAGAAATGTGCCTATCAGAGGACTTGTGACGTCACAAGAAGCTGTCATGATGTCGTTTTTAGAATGTGTCGCTGAATTGAAGGGTTTCAGAGCGACGTTTATTCCTCTTCTGAGAAAAAATGTAAAACTACAAGAATATTCGGACTAAATGTGTGTTTTTTTTATTTCTCCTATTTCAAATCGAATCCTATCACAGATCTGGTCCGTCATCTCGGAGCCATCATTTGATTCTTTTTCACTAACAAAATAAATTTCTAAATACATAATGAGAAGAAAAAATTCCGTCCAATGCTGGTGCGTTAACGTAATGTCTCTAATAGTTCACCCTAGAGGGATACATTTAACATAACCTCGCTAGTGGGATGAAGTGGTGTTTACCACGCTAGTGCAATGAGGTGGTGTTTACCACCGTAGTACGATAAAGTGGTGTTTACCACGTTAGTGCAATAAGGCGTCGTTTATCACTCAAGTACGAAAAAGTGGTGTTTTCCACGCTAGTGCGATAAAGTGACGTTTACCACCCTAGTACGATAAAGTGGTGTTTACCACGTTAGTGCAATAAGGCGTCGTTTATCACTCGAGTACGATAAAGTGGTGTTTTCCACGCTAGTGCGATAAAGTGACGTTTACCACCCTAGTACGATAAAGTGGTGTTTACCACGTTAGTGCAATAAGGCGTCGTTTATCACTCTAGTACGATAAAGTGGGGTTTACCACGCTAGTGCGATAAAGTGGTGTTTACCACTCTAGTACGATAAAGTGGTGTTTACCACGTTAGTGCAATAAGGTGTCGTTTATCACTCAAGTACGATAAAGTGTTGTTAACCACGTTAGTGCGATAAAGGGGTGTTTACCACCCTAGTACGATAAAGTGGTGTTTATCACGCTAGTGCAATAAGGTGTCGTTTATCACTCAAGTACGATAAAGTGGGGTTTACCACGCTAGTGCGATAAAGTGGCGTTTACCACCCTAGCACGATAAAGTGGTGTTTACCATGCTAGTGCGACAAAGTGATATCGCGGTAAAGACGACGTTACTGCACGCTAGTGGCCAGTGGAGTTGGATTCGATGAAATCGATTGCGGCAGCCACCAAAAAACACATCGCTTCACCGGAACTAATAATTCTCTAGAGAAAAGTACGGCGACGATTTCGGCGAGCAAGCAAACTTTGCGCTCCGATCGAACTCAACTTTAATGGACGGCGATCATGTTCGCTTATGGAGCGATCGAAAGTTTAATTATTGCTTCACAAAGAGGACCGCCATGCTGTTGTGTATTATGCCTGGAATATTATGGACCGTTCGGTGCGCTTAACTCGTTCTCGAATTCGCGTGTCACATAAAACGGTGAATTGTCCACCAAAACGAACGTCCGCAGAAAATTACTTCTCAACTATCGACACAGATAGTGATTAGTCGTATGTTTCCCGTACTAGTGTAATAAAGTGATAATTATCACACTTGTCCGCTAAAACGGTTTTCACGCGTTAGTTCGATAATGTGTCATTCACCTAACGGCATGTGATAAAGCAACAATAAAGCATTAGCGTTATAAATGTTATACTTTCCATCGAGTTTTCACAGTTTCGTCGTACCAGTGTGATAAAATTCGATAATAGTTATTTGATGCGTGAACAACACATCGTATTGTAATGAGACACTTGCCGTACTTGTGCGATAAATTAAAACACTACACGTCTTGTTTACGAGCTTGTGATGCGAAATAATATTTAACGAGCTAGCGGGATATTGTGATACTTATTTCACTGTGTGTTGTAAAGCGATGCTTGCCGTACTTGTCCGACAAGATAATACTGAACAACGTGTCCTGAAACAAAGCTTCTCACCCTAGGGAGATAAAGTGGTACTTTCCTGACAGCGTGTGGTGAAGTGGCGCTTTTCCTATTAGTTCGACAAGATGGAATTGTTAGACAACGTGCCCTAAAGCGACATTTCTCACACTAATGCGATAAAATGATGATTCCCAAACTAGTGCGATAAAGCAATATTTAAAGCGGATGAGACGATCACCGCACTCTGGTGTGATAAAATAGTGATGATAGGATGAAAAGTGCGCAGGTGGTAAAGTGATACTCGCTACACTAGTGAGATAATGAAATAATGATAGCTCCACTTGTAACTAACAATATGATGAGATCTGGCATGTCAACTTTGACCCACTTCTAGATTTGATAATGTTTTAAGAAATATTTTTAGGGAAAATGGCGGCTCCAAGATGGCGGACAAGTTTCGTGATCATAGGTCGATTCGATACAAAATTCATATTTGGGGGTTTTTGGGGTAGGAGATTATGAATTCCTTATCAGAATTCAATATGGCGACTCCAAGATGGCGGGCAAGTTTCGTGATAATAGTTCGATTTGATTCAAAATTTGTATAGGGGGGGGGGGGGTTATTGAGGTCGGAGATTATAATTTGTATTGAAAAAATTCATGAATTCAATATGGCGGCGCCAAGATGGCGGATAAGTTTTGTGATATAATAGTTCGATTCGATTCAAAATTGGTATATGAGGTTTTTTGAGGTTGGAGATTGAATTTTCATAGTAAAAACTCACGTCTTCAAAATGTCAGCTTCAAGATGGTCGACGAAATTTGTAATTGAGATTTAGATTGAGAATACATAGCCAAAATTTAGGAAATTGAAATAGCGACTCCAAGTTGAATTTTGTGATTGGGTAAATTCAAATCAAAATTAAAAGTATTAAGACATATTATTTACACACAGTATAATGCTGAAAAGTATAGAAGGAAATAAAAGTAAAACATATTATCAAAACCAAGCTTCTCTACAAATGCACTAAAAAGGAAAAATAATTTCTTTCACTGTCTGATTCAGGTTATTTTGTGACTGAGATCAATGGAGGAAATTTTGTCTTCCTTTTTCTTGAAATATTCCAGAACGGTAACGAAATAAACAAAAATTACATTGAACGCCATCATAAACAATGTGGAAACTAATTCCATGACCGTTCTCGAATTGCATATTCATTTCCCAATCTCAATCTGCCGGTATGCCGAAGTATTTATTGTATATATTTACCGCCGGTGATGTGCTTGGTCGGAAAATACGTTTTCCATTTTCCTCTCTCGAGAAGCAGGTGTTTTCATATCGAACAAACTAGAAATGCAAAGATATTTCCAACGGAAAACGGGGGCTTTCTGAGATAACAGAATGCCGTTTCGGTTCCTCGTACAGGGCCGGATCGGACCACATTAATTGGATTCTCATGTAACTCGTACACATGTCGTGCACGTGTAAACTCGATTCAAAACTCTCAATCAGCAGATTTATAATTCAAAAATCATGCCTGGTCCTTCGAGCCGGATATATAGGTATCCGGCTCGAAGGACCAGCCAGCTATGATTTTGGAAAAGTAAATTTGCACATAGTACGAACCTAATTGGAGTTCCGAATTCGTAGTTTATAAAGCAAACTACCATCAATTATCCATGGAATCATCAAGTGAACTCTCTGCACAGCCGTTTGCGAGCGAGTGGTTAAAAAATGAGGCGAGAATAAGGTAATTGCAGCCGAATCCAGGAAAGAGAAACGCCGCAATATGGCGAATGGTAATCTTTTAACAGAGTGCAAATTTTCGGGGCCTCATATAGCGACTGAGGAGCTTGGGAGTGGTTTGAGAGCGCTTTAGAGCCGAACTAAGAGGAAGCGTCGAGACGCTTTCTTTTTCTCAGACGTCTGCTGGGCTTATTTGATTAGAAGTGGACAACAACAGTATAAACTATATAAAATGTTCTTGATCAAACTTTTATACGAATGCATTGAGAATGAAAAAACATTCTTTCAAGAGCTTATGGCGCAAGATTATCTATTTTGTTTCCACGGAAAGCTTCTTCCATTTCAGATTCGCCATCTTGAATTCATAAATGTTGACAAAAAAATTCATAATCACCAACGTCAAAAACATCCAAATGGCAATTTTTTTCTGAATTTTGTTGGATCCATCTATTTGAAAATTTCAGTTTTCAAATTCAATTCAAGATTGAGACTGGCAGTTCCTGAATTCAAATGGACCATTCTGAATTGAATATGATTCAAGGTTGACAGTTTCTAGATTCAAATTGATCACACTTAACTCCAAATTGAAACTGACAATAATTTCTGAATTCAAATGGACCAATAAAAAAAAATACCACATTCAAATTGATCAAACTGAATTCAAAATTGTAACTAGCATTTCGTGAATTCACATGGACGAATCTGAATTGAAAATGACAATTTCTCAATTCAGTTTTAACATTCTCCTTTCTGAATTCAGTTTGACAATTCTCAATTCAAAATGGCCCTTTTTGAATTCAAATTGACAATTACGCTTTCTGAATGCGAGTTGATCAATCTTAATTCCAAGTTAGGGTTCTCCAATTAAGTTTCAGCAATTAGAATTAAACTTTACTCATTCTGGATTCAAGCTGACCAAATTTAATAATTGCATAAATCAAAATTTGAAATAACGTTTTCTGCATTCATTTTGACAATTCTCAATTCAAAATGGCGCTTTCTGAATGCGAGTTGATCAATCTTAATTCCAAGTTAGGGTTCTCCAATTAAGTTTCAGCAATTTGAATTAAACTTTACTCATTCTGGATTCAAGCTGACCAAATTCAATAATTGCATAAATCGAAATTTGAAATAACGTTTTCTGCATTCATTTTGACAATTCTCAATTCAAAATGGCGGTTTCTGAATGCGAGTTGATCAATCTTAATTCCAAGTTAGGGTTCTCCAATTAAGTTTCAGCAATTTGAATTAAACTTTACTCATTCTGGATTCAAGCTGACCAAATTCAATAATTGCATAAATCGAAATTTGAAATAACGTTTTCTGCATTCATTTTGACAATTCTCAATTCAAAATGGCGCTTTCTGAATGCGAGTTGATCAATCTTAATTCCAAGTTAGGGTTCTCCAATTAAGTTTCAGCAATTAGAATTAAACTTTCCTCATTCTGGATTCAAGTTGACCAAATTTAATAATTGCATAAATCGAAATTTGAAATAACGTTTTCTGCATTCATTTTGACAATTCTCAATTCAAAATGGCGGTTTCTGAATGCGAGTTGATCAATCTTAATTCCAAGTTAGGGTTCTCCAATTAAGTTTCAGCAATTAGAATTAAACTTTCCTCATTCTGGATTCAAGTTGACCAAATTTAATAATTGCATAAATCGAAATTTGAAATAACGTTTTCTGCATTCATTTTGACAATTCTCAATTCAAAATGGCGGTTTCTGAATGCGAGTTGATCAATCTTAATTCCAAGTTAGGGTTCTCCAATTAAGTTTCAGCAATTAGAATTAAACTTTACTCATTCTGGATTCAAGTTGACCAAATTTAATAATTTCATAAATCGAAATTTGAAATAACGTTTTCTGCATTCATTTTGACAATTCTCAATTCAAAATGGCGGTTTCTGAATGCGAGTTGATCAATCTTAATTCCAAGTTAGGGTTCTCCAATTAATTTTCAGCAATTAGAATTAAACTTTACTCATTCTGGATTCAAGTTGACCAAATTTAATAATTGCATAAATCAAAATTTGAAATAACGTTTTCTGCATTCATTTTGACAATTCTCAATTCAAAATGGCGCTTTCTGAATGCGAGTTGATCAATCTTAATTCCAAGTTAGGGTTCTCCAATTAAGTTTCAGCAATTAGAATTAAACTTTACTCATTCTGGATTCAAGTTGACCAAATTTAATAATTGCATAAATCGAAATTTGAAATAACGTTTTCTGCATTCATTTTGACAATTCTCAATTCAAAATGGCGGTTTCTGAATGCGAGTTGATCAATCTTAATTCCAAGTTAGGGTTCTCCAATTAATTTTCAGCAATTAGAATTAAACTTTACTCATTCTGGATTCAAGTTGACCAAATTTAATAATTGCATAAATCGAAATTTGAAATAACGTTTTCTGCATTCATTTTGACAATTCTCAATTCAAAATGGCGGTTTCTGAATGCGAGTTGATCAATCTTAATTCCAAGTTAGGGTTCTCCAATTAATTTTCAGCAATTAGAATTAAACTTTACTCATTCTGGATTCAAGTTGACCAAATTTAATAATTGCATAAATCAAAATTTGAAATAACGTTTTCTGCATTCATTTTGACAATTCTCAATTCAAAATGGCGCTTTCTGAATGCGAGTTGATCAATCTTAATTCCAAGTTAGGGTTCTCCAATTAAGTTTCAGCAATTAGAATTAAACTTTCCTCATTCTGGATTCAAGTTGACCAAATTTAATAATTGCATAAATCGAAATTTGAAATAACGTTTTCTGCATTCATTTTGACAATTCTCAATTCAAAATGGCGGTTTCTGAATGCGAGTTGATCAATCTTAATTCCAAGTTAGGGTTCTCCAATTAAGTTTCAGCAATTAGAATTAAACTTTCCTCATTCTGGATTCAAGTTGACCAAATTTAATAATTGCATAAATCGAAATTTGAAATAACGTTTTCTGCATTCATTTTGACAATTCTCAATTCAAAATGGCGGTTTCTGAATGCGAGTTGATCAATCTTAATTCCAAGTTAGGGTTCTCCAATTAAGTTTCAGCAATTAGAATTAAACTTTACTCATTCTGGATTCAAGTTGACCAAATTTAATAATTGCATAAATCGAAATTTGAAATAACGTTTTCTGCATTCATTTTGACAATTCTCAATTCAAAATGGCGGTTTCTGAATGCGAGTTGATCAATCTTAATTCCAAGTTAGGGTTCTCCAATTAATTTTCAGCAATTAGAATTAAACTTTACTCATTCTGGATTCAAGTTGACCAAATTTAATAATTGCATAAATCAAAATTTGAAATAACGTTTTCTGCATTCATTTTGACAATTCTCAATTCAAAATGGCGCTTTCTGAATGCGAGTTGATCAATCTTAATTCCAAGTTAGGGTTCTCCAATTAAGTTTCAGCAATTAGAATTAAACTTTACTCATTCTGGATTCAAGTTGACCAAATTTAATAATTGCATAAATCGAAATTTGAAATAACGTTTTCTGCATTCATTTTGACAATTCTCAATTCAAAATGGCGCTTTCTGAATGCGAGTTTATCAATCTTAATTCCAAGTTAGGGTTCTCCAATTAAGTTTCAGCAATTAGAATTAAACTTTACTCATTCTGGATTCAAGCTGACCAAATTTAATAATTGCATAAATCGAAATTTGAAATAACGTTTTCTGCATTCATTTTGACAATTCTCAATTCAAAATGGCGGTTTCTGAATGCGAGTTGATCAATCTTAATTCCAAGTTAGGGTTCTCCAATTAATTTTCAGCAATTAGAATTAAACTTTACTCATTCTGGATTCAAGCTGACCAAATTTAATAATTGCATAAATCGAAATTTGAAATAACGTTTTCTGCATTCATTTTGACAATTCTCAATTCAAAATGGCGCTTTCTGAATGCGAGTTGATCAATCTTAATTCCAAGTTAGGGTTCTCCAATTAAGTTTCAGCAATTTGAATTAAACTTTACTCATTCTGGATTCAAGTTGACCAAATCTCAATTCAAAGTCACTGCTTTCGAATCTAGTTCGAGCAATTAGAATAAAAAATGACGCATCATGTATTTGAACTGACCGATAGACAAACCTGAAATACAATAATAATTGATACTTTCCGAAGTGTCTGAGTTTCACTTTTCACTATCCGAAATATAATTGGATGACGTGTAGACTCGAGAGCTTGCACAGTTATTTTCCCCTTTGATGGAACATTAATTTTCTCATGAGCGCATATCTGCTCGAAAAATGCCAGGGGCGTCTCTGAGAAGGTTAGGAAACCACTGATGGTTTGATGACAGTGATTAAGAATCACTAAAATCATGTATTCATTGATTATAACAAACCTATTTATTTTTATAGTATGAGCGAATGATAATTTTTAAAAATTGACTTCTGTGTGGCATGGCGCCCGATTTGGAATAGCCCCAGTAGAGCAACTTCTTCCATTCTTTTCTGTTTCTTGTCAGTGTCTTTACTTCGCTTCATCATCTTTTATTTTTAATTTCTGGCACTGACACCTTTTATCAGCCTTTTATACACTTTAGAATTCACATCAAACTCACACAATCACTGGATTATTGCATTAGCACGTGATATTTACTGTTGACAAAGATAGAAATGACGTCACGAGCATTTTGGCGCGAAATTTGAACAAAATAATCACAGTAATTGCAATTTTTTTCAACACAACCTTAATTTTCTGCTGATACATGATATTTTTTGGAGAAAGTGGATACTTTCTCACCATCATCTTCATCTTGCCTATTTTGGCCTCTTGGTGAAATCAAAAAAATTCTTGGAATTTGTTGCACTGACACCTTTTATCAGTCTTTTATACACTTTAGAATTCACATCAAACTCACACAATCACTGGATTATTGCATTAGCACGTGATATTTACTGTTGACAAAGATAGAAATGACGTCACGAGCATTTTGGCGCGAAATTTGAACAAAATAATCACAGAAATTGCAATTTTTTTCAACACAACCTTAATTTTCTGCTGATACATGATATTTTTTGGAGAAAGTGAATACTTCCCCATCATCCTCCTGATCTCTTCCGGTGTCTCGGAAAATTCCGGGAATGTCTCCACGGATGCGTGTCGCTAATTTTAATGCAAACGTCTCCCGATGCTGCTCCATCCAAATTGGAGCCGTCCTCCGGGAATCTTCCGGGAGGCGGCGATCGACAAAATGGCGTCTCGAGGTGACGTTCTCGCTTTGATCGGCGATCGGCGGGCATGAAATTGAGTGAGTTTTTCTCGAATTTTCCGCCCGAGCCGCCGATAAAAATCCGGTTTCAGTTTCGCGCGATTAATTGTGCGACGCGGGAAATTAAGGATTCCGGGTAATTTGACTCCGGGAGCGATGGATGAGTACGCGGGGTCGGCCGAAAATTGCCAGGGCCGAAGTAAGGTTTGGTTGTGGGGGGGGGGAGTAATTATAGTTTCTTATTGATGCTTTCATTATTCAAATTAACCTCCTGAACTCAAATTGATCAATCTTAATTGATTTTTTTTTCTGAATTCGGATATATCAATCTCAATTGAAGATCAAACTTTCTGAATTCAAGTTGACTAATCTCGATCGAAAATGATACTTCCTGATTTCGAATTGATCAATTTGAAATGAAAATTCTTGAAATTCAGTTTGTACAATCTCAATTGAAAATTATGTTCTCTGAATTCGAATAGACTATTCTCAATTGAAGATTAAACTTAATGAATTCAAATTAACAAATCTCAATCTAAAATGTTGCTTCCTGAATCTGAATTGATCAATCTGAGAGGAAAAATACACTTTCTAAATTCAATTTGACTAATCTGAACTGAAAATTATGTTTTCTGAATTCGAATAGACCAATCTCAATTGATGATCAAACTTTCTGAATTCAAGTTGACTAATCTCGATCGAAAATGATGCTTAATGAATTCGAATTGCTCAATTTCAATTGAAAATAATTTTCTCTGATCTTGAATTGATCAATCTGAAATGAAAATCATGTTTTCGGGATTAAAACTAAATTGAACCTTGTGAATTCAAATTTACTAATCTCAATTGGATATGATGCTTTCTTATTTCGAATTGATCAATCTGAGATGAAAATTACGTTCTTGAAATTCAGTTTGATCAATCTCAATTGAAACTTATGTTCTCTGAATTCGAATAGACCAATCTCAATTGAAGATTGAACTTTCTGAATTCAAATTGACAAATCTCAATCTGAAATGTTGCTTCCTGGATCCGAATTGATCAATCTGAGAGGAAAAATACACTTTCCAAATTCAATTTGACTAATCTGAACTGAAAATTATGTTTTCTGAATTCAGATAGATCAATTCAAATTAAATATTGAACTTTATGAATTCAAATTGACTAATCTCGATCGAAAATGATGCTTAATGAATTCAAATTGCTCAATTTCAATTGAAAATAACTTTCTCTGATCTTGAATTGATCAATCTGAAATGAAAATCATGTTTTCGGGATTCAATCTAAATTGAACCTTGTGAATTCAAATTTACTAATCTCAATTGGATATGATGCTTTCTTATTTCGAATTGATCAATCTGAGATGAAAATTACGTTCTTGAAATTCAGTTTGATCAATCTCAATTGAAACTTATGTTCTCTGAATTCGAATAGACCAATCTCAATTGAAGATTGAACTTTCTGAATTCAAATTGACAAATCTCAATCTGAAATGTTGCTTCCTGGATCCGAATTGATCAATCTGAGAGGAAAAATACACTTTCCAAATTCAATTTGACTAATCTGAACTGAAAATTATGTTTTCTGAATGCAGATAGATCAATTTAAATTAAAGATTGAACTTTATGAATTCAAATTGATCAATCCTGATAGAAAACTACTTCGAATTTGATTTTGAATTGATCTATCTGAAATGAAAATTACGTTTTCTGAATTCTAGTTGACGAATCTTAATCAAAAATTACATCTTATAATATTCGAATATTGAAGATTGAACGTTGTTGACCCCAATTAGCTAAACTCGATCGAAGATCAATCTTAATTGAATAGCTCTTTCTTATTTTGACACTTTCGGAATTTAATCTCAATTGAACTTTATGAGTTTTAATTGACTGTCATATGTCAACTGTCATATGTCAACTGTCATATGTCAACTGTCATATGTCAACTGTCATATGTCAACTGTCATATGTCAACTGTCATATGTCAACTGTCATATGTCAACTGTCATATGTCAACTGTCGTATGTCAACTGTCGTATGTCAACTGTCATATATCAACTGTCATATGTCAACTCTTTAGTGTTCCATGCCGCTGTGTCATCTGTCAAGTGTTCCATGCCGCCTCTGATTACGTCAAAGAGGGGATATGGAAACGCAACGCCCCATGGCGGCCATCTTGAGCTGATAGCCCCCTAGTTACACTAGTTACCCAACCCGTTTCCGAGTTTGTTCTTAATGGCCGCCTGCTTGCAATTCCTCCCCATAACGGATGGGGAATTCCGAGGAATTCCTCCCGCCGGGGAGAATTTATCGTCGCAATAAGTTATTCGACGTATGAATTCACGTTCGATCGCCATTTTGTGTGTTATATAGAAATGTTTACAGCCGCTTTGTCGTGTTGTTGTTGCAAGCAAGGGGGTGAGTGCACCCCCTTCCCTCTACCCCCCTTTTTTTGGAGTTACAATGTCATAAATCTCGATGTTAATGTCGGCCCGTTTTATTCGGGTTGCGTGCTTTGTGGGACTTATGACCGCGTTTTCTTCGAATGCCTTTCAATTTTGGAACGTTACGAAATATGAAATTTATTGGGTTGAGCAGCTTAGCATTTTAGCAGATATTGTTTGACTCACTTCGCTTCGTTCTTATCGAATGGAATGACTCGTTTACACCACGAATTTTACATGTATCTATCGGTCCTGGTCCTGTTATGGAAATAGCTGCCACAAATCGACATTTCAATTGAACAAACTCGATTCGTGTTTGGCATCACGCTTTCTGAATTCATTTTCATTAATCTTGATTCAAATGATATCATGAAATTAAAAAAAAAAAAAAAAAAAAAAAAAAAAAAAAAAAAAAAAAAAAAAAAAAAAACACGCTGTAAATGAGTGCCTATATTACTAATTATAACTTTGCCATTTTGACACTATGAATTATGGACCTTGAAATTTCAATTTTGAATCATTTCTTACCATAATCAAAAAACTGCACGGCCATCTTGTATCCGCCATCTTAAATTCATTAAGTTTGACGGAATATTCATAATCGTCATCAAAGAAGATTCCGATATACCAATTTCGAATCGAATCGGACCTCAATGACAAATCTCGTCCGCCATCTTGGAGCTGCCATTTTGTTTCCTACTGTAATGAAAATTTGATGATTCTGTCCGAAATCATGGACACCTGCCAAAATTCAAATCATTCGGCGTTTAATGAAACTTTCTGAACTCAAATTGACCAATCCTGATTAAAATTTATGCTTTTTGAATCAAGTATGAGGCCTTCCTAATTCGAATTAACCAATCTGAAATAAAATTTGTGCTTAATGTATTTAAATTTACCCATCTCAATTGAATTTAAATTGACTAATCTCAATTAAAAATTATTCTTTTTGACTTCAGTACGAAGCTGACCAACCTAAATTGGAAAAAAATGCTTCTTGAATTTGAAACCACTCTGAATTAGAAATGACGCTCTCAGTTCAACCAATCCTGATTGTTTAAAATCAATTATTGATTATTAATTTCAATCGATCTCATTTGAAAATGTAGCTTTCTCCAATTTGAATTAAAAATATCGTTTTCTGAATTGAAATCGGTCAATCTTAATTGAAAATGATGCTTTCAGATATCAGTTTAACCAATATAAATTAATCGAAAATGACCGAACACATTTATCTGATGGTGAATTCGATTGGAAAATTGTTGTACCAAAAGATCGACGTACAGAATTGATAAAAGATAACCATAATGTTGAAACTGCAGGTCACTGCGGAATTTTTAAGACATTTCATCGCATTTTTAATAAGTATTGCTGGCCAAAAATGAAGTATGATATTACTAGGTACATTAAAAATTGTAAGGTATGTATAGCAACCAAACCAGAACAAAAAAAACCTGCATTTGGACTAAAAATGACGCTGTTTCAATGTGTTTTAATCCTCAAAAAATAGACTCGAATTCAGTGTAGGTATAATATTCATATATTCATTAACGAATGTAATGAATAATAGTGGGCATAGAGCAAGCACTCCCTTCATTT
The DNA here is from genome assembly GCA_029955515.1 of Chrysomela aeneicollis. Taxonomy (NCBI): domain Eukaryota; kingdom Metazoa; phylum Arthropoda; class Insecta; order Coleoptera; family Chrysomelidae; genus Chrysomela; species Chrysomela aeneicollis. Next base: position 11,036,107 of record JARUHQ010000021.1, on the reverse strand, counting down.
TCGTATATGAAAATTCAATGTCGATTGTGTTCGGTTCTTCGTGAAAGATCCGAGATCAGTGTTTGAAAAAAAATAATAAACCTCATCTTTCTCTCCTCAAAGTTTGTCAATTGGGGAATCGAGTGTAGCTGCCGAACCAAGCCACGTACTCACTCTCTTTCTAGCGAGATACTCACTCCGAAGTAGTTTGATCCCGAGAGAATCGAGAATTAGGAAAATATACCGAGATGCTGTGAACGGCACTTCGGTTTCAACTTTGGCATGTTCAAATTGATTCCTTCGTAATGTAATGGTGAACTGTGAACTTCGAATACTGTTCGTTCTCAAATGAAAAGTTCAGTTTTTCCCGTAATCTCAACTCGGTTTTCAGGTCAATCGACTTTGTTTGGTCATTTTATTGAGGTATAAATCATCAATGCAACCATTTCATCACTTCTGAAATCTTCAATAACCCGAAATTGTTCTGTAACCTAGTCGTACTGATCATCAAAGATTGAATTTATGAAGCACCTGTCTCATTAAGATTGAACTCATCTACTTATGATTAATGATTTAATTGATATTATACTCATTACGCATTACTTTCCAACTCTTGAATATCCCAACTCGTCACATCGATCATAACAGATCTCATAATGCGCTTATTTCATTGAGATTCAACTCAACAATATCCCCATCTCTTCGCTTTTTCACTCTTCAATAACTCAACTCTTCAAAGATCTCAACCGTTACTGAACCAATCGACAGAGATTAAACTCATTCTATACTCCACAACCCTCTAATGACCCAAATCATCTCATCAATCATAACAGATTAAACTCATCATGCGACCTTTTCATTAAGATTCAACTAATCACATACCTAGTTGATTGAGATTTCACTTACCATCCACCCATCCAATAAACTTGTTATGCATCAATTCCAATGGGATTCAATTCATCAATACACCTATCTCATTGCTTCATCGTCAAAGATTGAACCCATGACACAAATTCATCAAGATTCTTCTAATCGATGCACCCATTCAACACTTCTCACCTGTTCATCTACTGAACTCATTGTTGTACTATGGTGAACAATGATTCAACTAAGAAAGCACCCAATTCATTGGGATTCATCAATAAATGCACCCATCTCTTCACTATGCAATTCTCAAGATTAAACTTGTGATGCGACTATTTCTTTAAGATTTGATCTTCAATATACTCATTTATACGCTTCCTGATTCTCTAGTAATTGAATTATTCAACAATCATCGGATATTGAGCTCAACCAGAAATCATTTCATTGAGATACAATCAATTACGCACCGTTTTCATTGAGATTCAACTTATAACACCCTCATTTTAGACAACATCTCTTCACTTCCCAACCCTCTAATGACCTAATTCGTGGCATCATACATGACAGATTGAGATTGAACCCATCATGCGACTGTTTCATTAAGATTCAACTCATCCCATACCAATTTGATTAAGAATCAACTTATCATCCACCCATTTGAATGAGATTTATTTCATTGATACACCCATCATCTCTCCACTTTACAATTTGTTTCACCAAATGTTAGGAATACTATTATTATTTATAATTTATGATCATGTGTGTGTGCTCATTGCTATATTTAATGACAAATGAACTGGGGATCAGTTTGATTTAGAACAAGAAAATGTAAAGTTGGAAGTAAATGTAAATAATCGAATATAATGAGTTGACATTCACAGAGCCCCAGTGCACTCACCAACACTATTATCAAGGATTAAACTATTGCACTCATTTCATCAAGATTAACTCAACAACTCGAATCATGGAAGATTTCGTCAAAGATGCAATTGATGAAACAGTTTATTATTGTTTAAATAACTAGTATTATGATGTTCGTGCAGTCTAGAGTGACTACTGAAATTATCCAAATGATTTCAATTTTCAAAACACAGCAATGCACAATTTCCATGACGTACTAACTAGATTTGGTGACATCTGGGGGGGGTATTTGTTGATTAAAGTTTCTGGACTTGATTCGGTTGAGCCTACGGACCGAAAAAGAAGAAGTAGAATGCTGTTGCTTGCACTGTTGCCAGACTGAAGTCGCTAATTTCTTAGATGAATTGCAATAAAACATGGAATATTTTAGTGTCATTATCAACTTAAATGAAAAATTGCTAGTGTCAAAATTATTTTGTATGATTCTGAATTCTGTAGGATTTGTTTTTATTTTCCTGACCATTTGATGGATGGCAAACGTAAGAAATCCTCTTTCAATTAGCCAACTGTCGGATTCCAACATTCCGATATCTGTCTTAATTATGAGTAATGGCGTAGTATCCTGTCTTCCACAGATTAGCCCCGACAATTAATCAAATCCTTCGGGAAATTTGGATTCGGAATGCAGAACAAACGTAAACGAACCAAACGGAAGTCCATCGAATTGATGAGATTTCAAAAGTGAGGCTCGAAATAATTCATCAAAAATTATGCGAGGCAGGTTTTCCAAAGTTGATCAATCGCGAAAACGAACCGGATCACCCTCGTTGTTGAAAGTCCACCCCCCCCTACGTACAGGGTGTCCCATTTTCGGGATATCTCGCTTATTTTCATAGAAATGTTGAAGGTTAATATACGTGAAAAATCCTTGCAGTTTTTGATTTGAGATCGAATATAGCTGAGATACATGAAGCAAAGATTACAGAAAAGTTTGCAAGAAGTTCCCAACGAAGTTTCACAAAAAAGTTGCGAGATATCCCGCAAGCACATTGAAAAACGTGACACCCCGTACAGCGTTCGTTATCAACTGCACGGCAATAATGTGAAGTGGAATGAAGAAATAAACAAGCCGCCATATTATAACGCGACCTAGTTGCCGTGGCTCAGGTGCGGATGCCGTATAAACCTCGTTTCGTACAAAATAAGCCGCCATAAAAATTTCATCCGTCTCTCGAATGGGAATATTCCGGAATCGGTAATGCCGAAACACGAACTTTCGTATTTTGTTAATAACGTTCAGCCGGTTTTCCTCTGATTGCTTCCTATCGATGTGATGCCTACTTTAATCATAAAGTTGCCCGACCGAACGGATTACTTCATTAAAAAGTTGTTTCTAATTTGACAAAGTCGCGATGCTCGTTTGAGCCAATCGAGTAAAGAATTTCAACCCCATAAACTTATACCTTATACGATTCATCGCTAATGTATCTTTTACCGCCTCCCTCATCTAATCAACTCATCATGAACTCATTTCGTTGAGATTAATTCCACCAGGCACCCACTTCATTGAGATTGATTCATCCCGCACCCATTTCATTGGGATTGATCACGTTCGAATAGCTTATTTTGAAGTGATATAAGTACATAGAATGTATACTGCAACAGAAAAACGAATAAAAACAATTTCCACAGAGGTTTGCAAATGTTTATGCAATGGAAAACTAACAATCAATTTTTAACAATTCAATACAGCACAAAACTTCGATTACCCAAAAAAATACACAACATTCCTAAGATAATCATCACACACATATATAATTGAGGTTGAACCCATCATGCACTTATTTCATTGAGATTTAACCCAACTGTTTGACATCACAAATCGTAGTCGGAGGACCAACCAAGCACCCATTTTAATGGAATTGAGCTCACCACCTGAACCCATCACCCACCTTTTTGATTGAGATTGAACTCATAGTGTACTCTTTCAAACAGAATAAATATAATATATTTTGCATCCATCTCTCAACATACTTGTTGATATTGAACACATCACACACCCATTCTATTAAGATGACACATATCAAACACATTCAGTTAGGTTTTAACCTAGATTGATCTCGTTCTCAGAACATCCAATTGAGATTGAACCAATAACCCAGCCATTTATAGTGATAACGTACGTTTTGCTTTGGGATCAACCTTATAGCGTACTCTCCATTAAGTTCAAACGTATCACGCGCCCATTCCATTGAGAATGAACGCATCCATTTCGTTGAGAGTGACCCATAACACGCTCATTTAATTTCTATGGAACTGACCACAAATCAGTTCAATTATGATTGAGCGCATCATCATTAAAATCAGAATCATAATGCACCAAATTAATTGAGTTCGAACTTACCACGCACCTATTCAATTTATTTCGTTGATTGAATAAATTGTGATTGAGATCAAACTCATAAAGCACCTATTTAATTGAGGTTAAACGCATTTTTGTTGAGAGTAAACCCTTCACACGCCCATTCGATTGAGATTAAACAACCCAGTTTAATTGGGATTGAATGAATAACGCGTTGATTTTATTGAGATCAAACTCATAACGCACCCATTATATTGGGATAACATCTATTTCGATGAGAGATATCCCGTAATACGCCCATTCTATTGCAATTAATTGCACTAACCACAAACCAGTTCCATTGGGATTAAATGCATCACGCATCAAGCTTCATACGATATTCAACTCTTCCATTGCAGGAGGGGCACTCCCCAGTCGACGCCGCCCCTGCCCAACTCCCAGGACCCGCCCCAACAGCAACATAAGCCGGCGCCCTTCCAGCTGCCGAAGCTACCACCTATGCAACGCCCTCCCACCCCCTCCGCACCGCCGCCGTCGCCACCCCCCGCGCCCCGACCGGATGACGAACATTTGAGGCGGCAGGAGCCGCCCCGCACACCCGCCCGCCCCCCTGCTGCCGCCCCCGCCCTCGATCGGGCGGTCTCGCTGCCTCCTGCGCCGCCGCCCAGCTACGCGGCCAGGCAGCTCGCGTACACGCAGAGCGAGCGGGCGGGCGGTGGGGGGCGGCCGCCCATGCCCCCGCCCCCGCTCCACAGGTCGGCCAGCAGGCGGGAGGTGATCAAGAACTACATCAGGAGGGAGACGGCCAACTTCTTCGGCGTCGGCGACGACAGCGACAACGAGCAGCAGCTGCGGTGGCTGGATCGCAGGAAAAGGATGGCCTGCAGGTGAGTCGGGTGAATGTTTCATACGATTGGAAGCCAGGTCGATTTGAAGTCTGGTCGATTTGAATTTTGTTTGAAGTCTGGTCGGTTTGAATTCGGATGGACGTATGGTCGGCTCGAATTCGATTGAAAACATGGTCGAGTTGAATTCGATAAAATGTCTGGATGTCTTAAGGTGGCTGCAAGTCTGGTTGATTTTAATTTGACTAAAGATCTAGTCGATTGGAAGTCTGGTAGACTCGGCTGGTAGTTCGATTTGAATTTGATTACAAATCTAGTTGATTTGAAATAAACTTCCATTATATATGATTCATTACTGGAAGTCTGGTCGATTTGAAGTCAGCTAGACTTCTTGTCGGTTTGCATTCGCCAACAAACTTTGTTCAGTTGAATTATACTGGAAGTCTGGTCGATTCGAAATCAACAGGAAATCTGATTCGACTTCAACATCAAACTTTGCTGGAAATCTGGTTGTTTTATAATAGGCTTAATGATCGCGTTTTATTTGAAGTCGACTGGAAGTCTGGTGGATTCGAATCAAGCTGGAAGTCTGGTTGATTCGGAGTCAGCTGTAAGTCTGATCGATTTGGAAACGGCTGTGTGATCGTGCCGATTTGAATTCGACGGAAGTCTGGTCGATTTGACATCGGATGAAAGTCCTTTCGATTCGCAATAGGATGGAAGTCTGGTCGATTCGAAATCGCATGTGCAATCGTGTGATTTTAATGTCGAATGGAAGTCTAGTCGATTCGAAGTCAGCTGGAAATCTGGTGTATGTGAAGTCGGCTGAAAGTCTGGTTGATTTGACATCGGATGAAAGTTCTTTCGATTCGCAATCAGATGGAAGTCTGGTCGATTAGAAATCGCATAAGCAATCGTGTGGTTTTAATGTCGAATGGAAGTCTAGTCGATTCGAAGTCAGCTGGAAATCAGGTGTATGTGAAGTCGGCTGAAAGTCTGGTTGATTTGACATCGGATGAAAGTCCTTTCGATTCGCAATTGGATGGAAGTCTGGTCGATTCGAAATCGCATGTGCAATAGTGTGGTTTTAATGTCGAATGGAAGTCTTGTCGATTCGGAGACAGCTGGAAATCTGGTCTATGTGAATTCGGATGGAAGTCTGGTCGATTTGACATCGGATGAAAGTTCTTTTCATTCGCAATCGGATGGAAGTCTGGTCGATTAGAAATCGCATAAGCAATCGTATGGTTTTAATGTCGAATGGAAGTCTGGTCGTTTCGAAGTCATCTGGAAATATGGTATATGTGAAGTCGGCTGGAAGTATGGTCGATTCGAAGTCATCTGGAAATCTGGTCTATGTGAAGTCGGCTGGAAGTCTGGTCGATTCGAAGTCAGTTGGAAATCTGGTCTATGTGAAGTCGGCTGGAAGTCTGGTCGATTCGAAGTCAGTTGGAAATCTGGTATATGTGAAGTCGGCTGGAAGTCTGGTCGATTCGAAGTTATCTGGAAATCTGGTATATGTGAAGTCGGCTGGAAGTCTGGTCGATTCGAAGTCCATCTTCCGCTGTTCCAGAACGATGGGCCCCCTCAAGGACGAGTACTGCACGCCGTCGATGAGCCGCTTCTCCCACCACCCCCACCGCCGGACGGCCTCGGAGGCGGGGGCGGGCCACCTGGCGACTGGGCGGCCCGACGTCCTGCCGGGCGACCTCACCGACGCGGGGGCGGCGGCGACGGCGGCGGCGCCAACGGCGACTTCGGGAGTGACGCTACGCAGGAAGGACTCTGTGGCGAGGATGACGTGGGACGGGCTTTCCTACGTCGTTACGGTGAGCAGGGGGATGATAGATTTTCGTTTTTTTTAGCAGGTGCTACTTTCCTGACTAAAGCCATTTCCTTGTTTACCATGCCATTTGAAGTGTGTTCACATTTTGGATTGGGAAGGGCGTGGCAAACTAGTTATTTGTTTGCTTTTCATTTGGTTTCCAATTACATTCTAGGAATTCAATTTGTGACTTCATGCTCTCATATTTATAGAGTCCATGAATTTCTATGTACTGAACTCGATAATCCCGTTTTTCAGACGATATCGATAATGAAAATTAATAATCGGCGCCTGGGTGATAAAAAAACCCTAGCAAATTAAAACATTGTTCGTAAACAAAATCGCTTCGTGATCGAACCTTAATCGACATATCGATTTAATTAATTTTTCAATTTACCCGACGAACGTTTTCAGAAAACAATTATATCCCGGATTATTCGGACGGAATTACGTAAAAGAACGTTGATTCTTTTTATATTCATTGAACCCCCTACTGAGCAACACAATTCAAATTGTAGCATCTTTTCTCCGCACTTTAGAACACCAAGAAGAAGTAGTGATATCTCATTAGTCATTTTTATCAGTTATTTTCTTCTCCTAGCGGATTATTGCTATTGTTCTGATTGAAAGAATAAAGAGTGCTGTTTGATTGACAAGTTCAGCCAGATTTGAGAGAGGAAAAATATGTCTACCCTGGTGTTGACTTTGTTATCAAGATTGCAACTTAAAATAACGAAAATGTAATGATTGCGACTTAAAAAAGAGAAGAAATACAATAAGACATTGCCTGTTTGGAATCATTCAACAGTTATAAGCTAACAATGATAACAAAATATTCTAATTATTCGGAATAACGAAAACGAACTACAAGAAAAACAAACCAATGATAAGTAGTGTACCTACACCGGTATTAGACCAATATGGCCGCCATAAAGGCGGAAAATTCAAATTTTGCTGACGTCATCAAAGATGGCCGCCATGACACGTGACATATGACAGCTGTCAACTGTCATATGTCGAGTGTTACATGGCGCTGTGTCATCTGTCAAGTGTTCCATGCCGCTGCTGATTACGTCAGAAAGGTTATATAAGTTCTTATTTATGTCTCAATCATTTTCATTGTTTAAAGTTGCAATCTTGATGACAAAGACAACACTAGGCAGACATATTTTTTCTCTCTCAACACACAGTTTGAATTTGACTGACTGGAAGACCACGGCAAAAATGGGAACACGTCGTACTGATTCGTTAAATTTTTTTTAATTTTTTTTTTGCAGGTTTCATTCGTTATGTTCACCATTGTTTATGTATGGAATAAACGTAGCTTGCCACGGTGTAACAGCTTGGTCAATCTAGAGATTGTTTTAAATTTAGAGTAAAAATGCATTCTTTTTTTCACCCTGTATAATTTGAAGATATGGTGAATTTCTTGAAATTTCAATCTCGTGTGAGATTCCTTATGAGTTTACCTACGAAATGAAAAATAAAATCGAATCAGACTTCTGTTGTTGAGCAAATCTCATCAATATGTTGAGTGGATCGATTATTTTGCCGGTGACTGTATATATATGACACCCACTTATTTCCCCATGGGACACCAAAAGCTGACATCTCACTCGACACCCTTGCAGACCCTATCGAGACACAGGCCGAGACCGCGGTCGCAGCAGTCGCAGTGGTCGAGGAGCTTCGCCCCGCCGCCACCGGAGGCGCCACCGTCTGCCCAGTCGCCGCCGCCGCCGCCCGAGGAGGAGCAGTCGTTCTTCGAGCGGCCGCCCTCGCCGCCCGGCGGCGACACCGTCGACAGGGGCCGGCAGCAGCGGCAACAGCGCCAGGCGGAGCCACTGCGCGCCGAAGGGGTACGGGATCGCGACTGCAAGTCCGGTCGATTCGAATTCGACGGATCGCCAGACGTCTGGAAGTCTGGTCGATTCGAATTCGGCTGGAAGTCTGGTCGATTCATCTTTATATTGTATATTTTTTTCGCAGGTGCACTACGCCGAACCCTCGACCAGGGGTTGGCGCAGGGAAGACCACGAAGACGTCGTACTGAGGCACGGGGGCGGCGGCGACAGGGGCCGCAGGAAACTCTCCAACTGGCTCGACAGGGTGTTGGACAACTCCGACAGGCGGCAGTACGGCATGGGCTGGGTCGGCAAAATGTTCGGGTGAGTAGTACAAGAAAATTACTTGGAACAATAATTGACTTGACATTGACGTTGACAATGACGTTGACACTGACGTGACGCTGACGTTGACAATAATGTGACACTGATGTTGACATTGACATTGTTGATGTTGATGATGTTTATGATGTTGATGATGTTGAGGATGACATTGATTATGTTGATAATGATGATGATGATATTGATTATGTCGATGATTATGTTGATGATGTGATGATGATGTTGATGTGATGATGTTGATTATGTTGATGATGATGTTGATGATGATGAAGATGTTTGAAAAGTGTTTTAACCGCCAACTTAGTTGCAAAGCAACCCTCGAAGACTCATTGACAATTGTATGAGTAAGGAAGACGGGGACCGCAGCTTTTTAAGTGTTATCCGAAGCACTACTCGGCTGGTTATCGTTGAGAGTCCAAAATATTGAAATCTAGATACCAAGAATGTTCGGTTGGTCATCTATCTCCTCCAGCTAAACGATACTTTAGAAATAAATGAATATTTCCGATAGCCGCCGCGGGATTTGAACCAGGGCCTTCTAGACTATAAGTCAGCGATTCAACGCACTCGATCACCAGCCCAGATGTTAAAGATGATATTGATGATGATGTGATGATGATGTTGATGATGTTGATGATGTTGATGATGATGTTGATGATGTTAACGCGTTCTATCTGTGTTTTCCTTTTGTTCTTCAGCCGTTCGATCAGGAAATCGGTGGCGCAAGACTCGATGGTGCGAGAGCAGCTCGACGACATGGAGGACCACCGGCCGATGTTCACCTACTGGGTGACCACCGTGCAGATCCTGGTGCTGCTCATCTCGATAGCGTGCTACGGCTTCGGCCCGTTCGGCATCGATCTGCAGTCGCGCTCCGGGCAGGTGCTGGTCACCAGCTTGTCGCTGCAGCAGGTCGACTACATGGAGCCGGCGAATTTCTGGTGAGTTTACTCATGACATTTCAACGTTCGAAGAAAAAAAAAAACTAGGAAGTGTCGTAGACCAATCGGAACAATCGGAAGTGCGCATTTGCGGTGCCAAAAGCACAGCCTAATCGATCTAGTTATTTGCAAACATATCGGAAACGAAAAGAGATATCGATCAACGGTGTGCGCCAAAATGTAGCTATATTCAAGCTCTTCAAGTACAATGTTGAAAACATGCAGCATATCATTTGATTTTTTCAAGAAATGAAGACGCGGTTAGCAGTAGCGACTATCATCTGAGTTGGAATTCGAATGATGAGTGTAAAATCAGATTGAATTTGGATGAAGGGTATGAAAGATACAGCAATTTGAAATATGTTTGTTATCAACAGATTATAAAAACATTTCCTCAATATAGTGACCTAACCTAACTTATATGGCCTCCAAAAGTAAATCGTTTGTGCGCAGGCTCGGTCCGAGGGCGGGCGACCTTATCCACCTGGGGGCAAAGTTCGCGCCCTGCATGCGACTCGACAATAAAATCAAAAAGGAGATCGACAAGATCCAGGCGAAGGAGCGCGAGACTGCTTGCTGCATAAGGAACGACGACTCGGGCTGCGTGCAGTCCTCGCAGGCCGACTGTTCGGTGAGGGCTGCGGTTTTTTCTTTTTTTTTTGCACCACTTTCTAAATTGAGTCGCCATCACATATGGGTGAAAATATGGGGCGCACTCAGTGTATATGTTTCTCTCTTCATTACATATGAAAGAGAAGGATATATATACACTGAGGGCGCACCAATTTTACCAAGCTATATGTTACATTTATTGAAATATAATAATGATGATTTATATTTATATTTCTTACCTGCTTGCTTAGTTGCGAGGACTTAGGCCAACGGTGAGTTCAGTAAAATTGCGATTTTCCTCTGTTAAATTATTTTATGTTTAGACACATGTCAATATCGAAAATATTTGTATTACTGTGATTTTTCAACAAAAAATAGATTTAAACTGATATATAGAATGTTTCCTATTAAGGTTCATATAAACCCATAAGAAAATTAACGGCACGTTCAAATATTCCGAAAAAAATCAGAGTTATTTGAGCATTCAAATAAAATGATTCTTGAGATTTTGGAGAAAATCTGTCGAACAGTTTTTGAGAAAAAAATTAAAACGTCATTTTTAGGGTATTTTTCAAGTTTTCTCAATAACTATTCGACAGTTTTCATTCAAACTTTCAAGGTATTTCAATGTTGTCATAAGAGGCAATCATAATTTTTTTAGTAATTTTTGAACGTACAGTTTGTCGACAATTTTGAAAAAATCGTTATAAAAACAACTTCAATCGAGAATAATCGCTTCTCAAAATGAAATTTGTAAGAATGAACATCTAGGAACAATTCATACTAGTTTTCAATTCTGAAATTGCATTATTTCTATTTTTAAAAATGATTTCAAAATACTTCGTCATGAAATCTCCTCGAACGCTCTGTACCATCGAAATTGGCCCACTGGCAGTGGAACCATTAGATATTGCCATAGAAAACTGTGATTATCAGAAATATTGCAGCAGGAAGCTGCAACATCTCAGTCGAATGGATGTAACTATGGTTGCATAGATTGCATAATACAAAGCGTGCCAGCGCCATCTTACAGATCAGAAACGAGAAATTTGTCACTTTACATGAACCTTAACATGTTAATATTTATGGATATTCCTGGGTCCATTATAACAAAAAATTAATTTATTTTCATGATAAAGAAAACTTTATTTTTCTTTTAACTTCAGCACCCTGTAGTTCGAAAGTTGAGACAAACCTCCAGGACATATTATGGTCACATGAAGATTTTTTCTGAGATAGACCACAGAATAACATTGAATATCACCTTGTAGAAATAAACATGGTGTCTTCAAACCATGGTGCCAAATTGACTTCACAAAATATTTCTTTTCAAATGTCAATCGTTGCAAATTCACTTCATCTCCGAAATTTTTTTTGAGAACGACGGATTCAAAAATGAATAATTTTTTAGTTTCGCCAGTAGCGTCAAAAATAGGAGAGACACGGGACCATGATATCCTTTTTGGGAGCAACTGAAAATGTGATATTTTTGAACACCCAATCTAACCTAACCTAACCTAACCCAACGGTTTACTTCAAATCTTATTGGAAGAGTTTTTGAAACTTCATGAACTTTTGAGCTCTTATTGAATAAAAACATTCCTTCAAATTAAAAAAAAACTGGAAGTTTTTAATGAAAAATACCGCATGAGCGACAGCTGAGAAAAAGAATATCAGGAGAGTCCTACTAATTTTTCGATGGGATTATTTGGCTTCCATTCGGGACGCCCTGTATGAAACGAGTCTCGTTTCCAGAAAACCATCTCCACCTGGAAGAAATGGACCATGGGCGATGCAGGACCCGGAGGCAGAATATCGGGCTCCGTGTGCGGACTGGATCCGAAGTGAGTTTCAATCCTTTCGCTTTGTACATCCAAAATATCGATAAATGCCCCCGCAGATTCTGCGACGCCCCTGCCAGCGTGCACCCCTACGAGTGGCCGGACGACATCACCAAGTGGCCCATCTGTCGCAAGACCAACACGCAGCTGTCGCGGCCGCAATCGGCGGGCGGCGCGCCGCCGCGCGACAAACTCGCCGAGCACATGGCGTGCGAGATCATCGGCCATCCGTGCTGCATCGGCATCCACGGCCAGTGCCGCATCACCACCAGGGAGTACTGCGACTTCGTCAGGGGCGCCTTCCACGAGGAGGCGTCGCTCTGCTCGCAGGTGGGTGGGGTTGGGATCGCGATCCCACTTCTGATTTTGCCGTGGACATGATCCCACTTCTGATTATTCCGTGGTCATGATCCCACTTCTGATTTTACCGTGGTCATGATCCCACTTCTGATTATTCCGTGGTCACGATCCCACTTCTGATTTTACCGTGGTCACTATCCCGCTTCTGATTTTACCGTGGGTCTGAAAGTTACGCGCATTTCTTGCCTGTTTTCAGACTTAAATTTTTCGAAGAAAACTGGTTTTAATATCCATTAAGGATTTGTAGAAGCAGATTTTGTTGTGGAATGGACATCAACGCGCCAATGATGAAGGCATCCAATATTTGATGTATTAGTGCTAAGACTCCAATGTTGAAAAACATTATTATAAATGTCCCGAAAAGTGATTCTAACCTAATTGACAAGTTCAGCCAGCTTTGAGAGAGAAAAAATATGTCTGCCCTACTGTTGTCTTTGTAATAAAGATTGCAGCTTAAAATAACGAAAATGTTACGATTGCGACGTTAGAAAAAGAGAAGAAATCTAAAAAAAAAATTATAATGTGTTTGAAATCATTCAACAATAATAAGCTAACAATGTTAACAAAGTATTCTAAATAATCGGAATAACGACAACAAACTACAAGAAAAACAAACCAATTATATACAGGTTTTATAAGTCTTCTTCTTTTTTACGTCCCAATCATAATATTTTCGTTATTTCAAGTTGCAATCTTGATGACAAAGACAACACTAGGGCAAACATATTTGTTCTCTCTCAAAGCTGGCTGAACTTGTCAACTAATATGATCCATAAGGAAGATAGTTCAGTACAAAACACAATCTGAGTTGCCACACAGTGACATTTGACAAGGATATAAACCAACGGAGTTCAGTGGTAGTACCACAATGGATATTTTGAGCTACTATTCAACATTTTTCCAAAAATAACGCAGATTTAGCTGCAGACAATAAAGGTTTTGTTAGAAAAAATTGTAATCGTCATCATTCCTTCAAAGTCACGTCGAAAAACATTGGTCAGAGCATAGCATCTGCTCGTGACGTCATTTCTATATTTGACAATTGTAATCAGTAGATGCCGACGTAATAATTCAGTGATTTTATGTGTTAGAAAAAATGCCGGTTTTGCTCAAACTATAGCTATTTGTGTATTTAGAGAACAAAGTGATAGATTGCTGCTCGACAAAGACAGTTAGATAATATTTTGAGAACGGAAAGACACTTTGCGCTTGAAATACGCTTGAAATACCCACAACATGTTTTCTACAAACACAGTTCATATACAAGAAAACTCGATACTTCATTCAATCAATTCATATTTTATAATATTCTTCATCTAAATCTTAACTTCATCAATTATTAACTATTATATTGAAATGCAATCCAATAATTCATACATCTAATAGAAAAGGAGGTAAAATGACTCATAGATTAAAACATAATTGCCTTGCCGAGAGATCGAACCTGGGCTGGCAGCTTGAGAAGACGCGCTTTGAATCCGTCGGCTATTGAGGCTACTTGAAAACTTATGTATGATACGTTATGAACCAAAAAGATACAGTCAAACTTATTTCTGCTTTATATTAAACGGACTGGTGTTTTTTGATAAATACTATATTTTGATATCTTTGGTATTCAAACATTTCTTTGCACCATTTCATGAATCTATCACAACATACTTTTCCTCGATTTCTCTGGTAGGAGGTTCAAATTTACAATGTTCGCACTTTCTGCTATATCAGGAGATGTCACTATTGTTTTCCATCAAGCAACAGAATGATGAGTTCGTTTTCAACATAGTCAGCTAAATGGAAAAAAATCTAGTCTTCCGTGCACTATAATGTCTGCCCAATCAGCGAAAATCACCTACAGTGATCTTCCAATAAAAATAAATACCACTCAAGCAGCGCCGCTTCCTAAACACTATTTTCGTATTTCTATCTCTGTTTTGGACCTAACCTAGGATATTGGTAAATATATTGGGTGATATTCTGATATAGTGAATGTTGGATGAAGTAATATGTGAAGTGGCCAATATCTATCTATATCATAGAAGGATAACAAAAATGTTAGAGAAAACACTCGAGAATTCAGTTCACTATCAAATAGGTACACTAAAATTTTGGACTTACCTCGAAAAGTTGTAGGCACACAGCTCTTTTTGAGGAATTTCAGTATCAAAATGATAAGCACAAATGCCACAATATTGAGAAATCTCTAGAGACATTCTAAAGTTAAAATGAATCAATTTATATTACCTACCACAAAGATTCTTCATGCAAACTATAGGTACCTATTAGTATATTTTCTTGCCCATCATGCTTTCCAAAATTGAAGTCACTGGCGAATTCATGAAATCCTATCACTTTTTATTGTTTAGTTTTAATTTTAGCGCAAAGTCGTGGCGTGGATGCATTTTCGCGGAAATGAAAAAGTATAAAAGAAACAAGAAATATTTTGAAGGAATGTGACATTTACATGACTGACATGTGCACCCAAACCTACAAAATATGTGAAAAATCAAAAAATGGCATAAAATGCGTTATTCACTTGTTATATCACTCAAGCAGCGCCCTCAAACAATCATACACTGAACTTGGCCACTGAACAGACATTATATAGTGCACGGAAGACTAGATTTTTCTTCCATTTAGCTGACTTTGGTTTTCAACAATGATAATGGATGCTAGCGCAAATATGCTGTCACTTGATGACAATATATCCGCGCGTGAGCGCAAACGCTGTCACTCAATGACATATTCCTCGCGGAAAACTTCAACTTTGCGTCAACGGCGTCATTGTCAACCGTTTTGTAGAACAAAACCTTTCGGTCCTATAATAGGTGTCCTGCCTGAACGACGTGTGCGGCATGCTGCCCTTCTACTTCCCCGACGCCCCCGACCAATTCTACCGCCTGTGGACGTCGCTCTTCCTGCACGCCGGCGTCCTCCACCTCGCCGTCACCGTCGCAGTCCAGCTGTGCCTGATGCGCGACCTCGAAAAACTCACCGGCGGCCTACGCTTGGCCATCATCTACTTGGGCTCGGGCGTTGCCGGCAACCTAGCCAGCGCCGTTTTCGCCCCCTACCGCGCCGACGCTGGCCCGGCAGGCGCCCAATTCGGCCTGCTGGCCTGCCTCGTCGTCGAGGTGCTCCACGCCTGGCCGATGCTGAGGCACCCACGGCGCGCCCTCTTGAAACTACTGGCTGCCGCCGTGGCGCTCTTCGCCGTCGGCCTACTCCCCTGGGTCGACAACTTTGCCCATCTCTTCGGCTTCGCGTTCGGCTTCCTGCTGGCCTACGCCTTCCTGCCGTTTGTCGCCTTCGGCGGCGGCACGTTCGACGCCCGCAGGAAGCTGGTGCTGATATGGGCGTGCCTCGGGGCGGCTTGGGCGTTGCTCGTCGGTCTCGTGGTGCTGTTCTATGTGGCGCCCGTGCACGATTGCCGCGTGTGCTCGTACTTCAACTGTCTGCCCATCACCAGAGACTTTTGCGCCAGCCAGAACATTGATTTCAGGCGGGAGGAGCCCGTGGTATGACGAAAGATGTCGCGGCTCGAGGGGTTCGGGTGCCATTTTGGTCTCGATGCGTCGTTCGGGCTTTGGTCGGATTCGAAGTCGGCTGCAAGTCTGGTGGATTTGAGTTTTGTTGGGAGTTTGCTAGATTTGACATGACGGTTGTGAGTTTTGTGGATTTGATATCAACAGGAAGTCTAGTCAGTTTGAAGTCGACTGGAAAACGAGGCGGTTAAAAGTATAGTCGATTTGAAATTTAGAGTCATTTAATCAATATCTCGGAATCAACTGAATAGCAGGTCCATGTGGAGTAGGCTGAATATAAAATCGATCTGAATGAATTCAACCATTTGCAAAGAACTGGAAGTCTAGTCGATTTCGATCAGAAGGCGACTGGAAATCAGGTCATTTATGGAGTCATGTGAATGCAAGGTCGATTTGAAATCAGTTGGGTGACAGAAGTGTGATGTATTTTGGGTTCGAATTATGTGAAAGTCTGGACAATCTGAACTCGACTGAATGTCTGGTGGATTTGAATTTGATTGAGTCTTTTCGATTTAAAATGACATTGAAGGCAGGTCAGTTTGTAGCCGTTTATGCGTTTTGTGAATTTGAATTCTGATGTTTTTGTTTTCAACTGAAAGTCCAGTTAATTTCAGTCTGCTAGATTTTAATTCTTTTGAAAGTGTTTTGGATCTGGAATAATAGATTCGGGACAGGCTTGAAGTGAGCTGGATATAAGATCGATTGATATCAACTGGAAATATGGTATATTCGAAATAAATTGAAAGTCTGGTTGATACGAAGTCAATTGAAAGTCAGGTTGATTTGAAATAACCCCGATATGAAGTGTGTTGTATATTATGTTGATGTGATGATGTGGAAGTGAGCTAGATATTAGATCGATTGAACTCAACTGGATTGGAAATCGGCGAAAGTAAGATCGATATGAAGTAGTCGGTATGAAAGTCTGGTCGATTCAATATCAACTGAATGTCTGAATAGTTTGAAATCACCTGGACAATTTGAAACGACTGGAAGAGTGGTCAGATTGGATCCGGCTGGAAATCTGGTAGATTCGAAGTCGACCGGAGGTGAGGTCGACAAATCAATTCCGATATTTTCCTCGAACAATTGGGTTCTTTGAGTTTTCTAGCTTCCTCTGCTGTTTTTTTTTTCCAGATTGAACTACTCTCATGTACCGCAACTTTTAGATATTTCTTTGTACGTTTCCACATTCCTAAGTGATTTTGGTAGGCATACGAGACCATGAAAGTGCTCGGACTCCAGCTATCCAGTTATAAAAGGACTCTCTTAACTGTGACGTAAACATGAACAATTCACCATTAGATGTGTGATAAATACGCTCGTATCATACAGGACTTTGAAACTGTACATTTATCCAAAAAAAAAAAGGAGAAACTCTTCACCGACTATTGATTTTTTTGAAATTGTGATAACGTCGATATCTTCATATTATGACACATAGCCCCCCCCCCTGTTTTCGCGCGTACAAATATGCGATGCATGTTCATTTTTTTGACAGCTACGATGAAACGCTTGATTTGCGCATGATCGGTAGGGCGGCCGGCAGAACCGACGTTTGGCCACGCCCCCGACACGATGGGCTGTCAGAAATTGACACATTTGACAATTGAACACGAAACACGGAAATTGATTCACACGTCAATCTGTCAATGAGAGTGTGACGTGGAGTGAAGTGGCCAAATTTGGGGACTGCCTACTTCCCCCGACTTTTATAGCTTCGAATCTGTTCCCTGAAGTTGGCAAAAGTGACAGGTCGATGAGATTTCTGAGCGCGTTAGAGAAATCTCTATTTCAATATGGCGAATGCTGAAACGATTTGTTTTTTTCATTGGATGAAATTGAATAGCATTTCCTCGGAAGTTTCGAACAATATTTGAACTGGCAACACAGGAATAATATGCCTATCAGAGGACTTGTGACGTCACAAGAAGCGGCCATGATGCTGCTGTTTGAATGTCTCGTTGAATTGAAGGATTTCATAGCGGCGTTTATTCGAACATCACACGATATCTTTTTGGAAAAACAATGAATAGGTCTCCACTATACAGGCTGTCCATTCTTCGAGTGCCACACTATGGTTATCTCGCTTATCTTGATAGATACGAAGTTGATTGAATTAGAGCTAAGTTTCGTATTTTTGTGCTGAAAACTAAACTGAAAATGTATTTGGAACATCTTCAACAGTTTTGAAAATATCGCGAAAAAACGAGATTTTCCAGTTTTAATAATTCTCAATATGGCGAATAAACATCCGTCAACTTTATTTCTTCTTATGAACGCCATTTATTTGGATTTCACCATTTATAGATAAAGTTTGTTTTTCTCTTCACCGTAAGAAATGTCTATAGTATGATAAGTTTTTATCGTAAAAAAGTCAAAAGCACAAATCAGATATTTTCTTCTTGTGCGATATTTTCGAAACTATTGGAGAGATTCCAAATTCATTTTCAGATTATTATTCAGCCTGTGGCACAACGATACGCAACTTTGCTCCATCTAACCAACTTCGCAAATCTCAAGATGAGCGAGATAACATAGTCGAACTTGAAATATGGACAACCTGTATTTCGCACGTTCAAACCAAAAGCGTTTCGTTCTCACCTATTTCAACAAATAACATTGTTTATTTCATACAATTATCAATGAAAGCGAAAACTAATCAAGAACGATGCATAGCTTGTGATTCACTTTGGTTTTTTTTTTTTTTTTTTTTTTTTTTTTTTTTTTTTTTTTTTTTTTTTTTTTTGTGAAGTCTCATCTATATCGTCACTTGATCCCATAACGAATATATTCCCTGGACCCCCTGTATCAAATATATAAACATTCCATACTCTCATTTATATGTGTTGAATTGAATATAAGCGAAAATTATCAAAAATATTTTCAAAATAATATAGATGATAATATGTATAAATAAGAGTGAATGAGGGTACTACGATGTATATATTAATATAATATGGTATTATAAGCCAGTGTGGTATGGTTGTTTATTTAAATGTGGAAATAATAATTTTGTAAGGTTATGAAACTCCTATAAAACAATCTTTAATTTGTTGTAATTGCGTAACATTTACAGTTACTTCATTTAATAACGTACTCAACGCAGCTCGATCAATATTTCAACGTTGAGATTTTTCAATTGAATACTTTCTAGCTGTGTTCTACTCTCGTTGAGATATTCAAGAGCAAATTTTTCCGAAGTTTTACCATCAACCTAACGGTATACCTACATATTATAATGTAATTCGAGCAACGTCTGTGGAGTTGAGTCTATCATTGTCATCATATGTGTCAAATTTGCAACTTTAAAAATTCAAATCGAGATGAGTTCGTTTCAAACTCACCCCAGACGTTGCATTCACATATTATGACTGATATTAACCCAGATATTTTTCAACAATTGTACAGTTACATTGTAATATTATAACATCGGGTGTTACCACTAAGACCAAGCCTTAACATTATAATAATGTACCAAAGATACTTCTGCACATAAGTACGCCGACAGTGTTTTATTATATCCCAATCACCAATTCCTGTTCATAAACACCCTGTGTACAAGTTTTCAGGCTATTCTATTTTTCATCGAAAATCTCAAAAAGTGAAAAATTCAGAGTCTTCGTAGAGCTTTCATATTTGGTACAGAGCATTGTCTACGTCGAGCTAGAAGCGTTCTTTCCTCTTCGCAACAGAAAAAAAAGTTATGATTTTTTTTTCTCAACACGGAATCTATGCGACCGTGAAGATTGTAGAAAATCACGAATAACTCGAAAACTATTCCATATAGAGTAAAACGGACTTCAGAATCGTGTTCAGCACTTCCAAAACACTCCGTATACAAGTTTTCAGGCTATTCTATTTTTTATCAAAAATCTCAAAAAGTGAAAGGGGTTAACCTTGCTTTATTTTCGACTGAAAAATTCAAAGTCTTCGTAGAGCTTTCAAATTTGGTACAGAGATCATTGAAGGCATTGTCTACGTCGAGCTAGAAGCGTTCTTTCCTCTTCGCAACAGAAAAAAAGTTATGATTTTTTTTTCTCAACACGGAATCTATATGCGACCGTGAAGATTGTAGAAAATCACGAATAACTCGAAAACTATTCAATTTAGAGGTAAACAGACTTCAGAATCGTGTTCAGCACTTCCATAAAACCCCGTATACAAGTTTTCAGGCTATTCAATTTTTTATCAAAAAGTGAAAGGGGTTAACCTTGCTTTATTTTCGACTGAAAAATTCAGTCTTCGTGGAGCTTTCAAATTTGGTACAGAGATCATTGAAGGCATTGTCTACGTCGAGCTAGAAGCGTTCTTTCCTCTTCGCAACAGAAAAAAAGTTATGATTTTTTTTTCTCAACGCGGAATCTGTGCGACCGTGCAGATGGCAGAAAATCACGATTAACTCGAAAAATACTCCATATAGAGTAAAACGGACTTCAGAATCGTGTTCAGTTTGGATTTAATATATCACTTCGTCTGATTTGGGAATCTCAGCAACCAGGCAGGAAACAGATAGGTCAATTTTGCCTATGGGAAGATTTTCAATTTACATAAAAATAAGGATCAAAATGTCAACTTTAGCGCAGTTGGTGTGCCCCGAAAATCCAAAAAGGTAAACTCTGCCCATGGAAACATTCTTAATTCGATAAGAAAAATCTGGATTAAAATGTCATCTTCAGCGCAGCTACTGTGCACCTAGAAAAAAATTGCAGGTCAACTCCGCCCATGGATAGATTTATATTCCTTCAGAAAAATCTGGATTGATATATCTTAAGCGCAGCTAATGTGCACCCAGAATAATTGCAGGTCAACTCATTGGAAGATTTTTAATCTATTTAATCATATATAGAGTTTTTTAACATGTTGAACAGGTATAAGAATAATTTTTTATCTAGAAGCACATATTATTGAAAGGAAACAAGATGCTAGTGAATTATTATATTTTTTGTCAAGTATTATAATACAAATACAGCAGTGTAATTAAGCAGTAGTTATATTCCTAAAAGTGATAATAATGCTGAATACATTTCCTAATAATCAATATTGAAATTGCAACACCTCAAAACTGTGGTAGCTTTGGTACATCCAAAAATAGGGGTTGAAATGATATAAAAATATATAGATATATGAATATTTTGGGATATTGCAATTTAAAATACAGTATCACCCCAAAAACTACCCGATATAATGTGATGGTACAGCTACACTACTTTGAATCATAATAAAAAATAAACATATATCCATTCCATCTACAGTGCCCTCAAATTGTCCTGCGAAACTTAAGTGCCGCAGGACAACTTTAGAGCACCCTGTATAATAGCCGTGGCAATAGCGATCGAGAATACTCTGTGATTCAGTCCTCGAGGGTGACATTCTTAAAGAGATAAGACATGGACTCCTTGTTGTGAATGCGTCTGATGGCTTCCGAAAGCAGAATGGAAATGTCCACGGTTTTGATTTTGTGACATTGCATCTTCTGCAGCTCGTGTGGAATTGTATTGGTGACTACGACCTGTGGAGGAGGAAGAAACATTCTTCTGTTGACTCGATTGAATTAAACTTATTGTGGACACAAAACTTTTTTGAAATTTTCTCAACAAAATAAATCTCATCGCCGTTTCTTTCCTTTCACCGAAAGGTGTGAAAGAAAAAAAACAGCTTTACCTTTTAACGTCTCTTTTTTATTGTTGCTCTTTTCCCTCCAATAGACCATATTATTAGTGCGGTAAGAGATGATAAGTTTTTCTTTTCTCCAAGGAGAAAGTGGTTTACAGAAGGGCGGCGTTTGGTGAAGAGTTTGGTGTTGTGTCTCGTAAGGAGGTTAATATACAGTATAGTATCGGATCGTATATGAATCACAGTGATTACTAATTATATATAAAGATAAACATGAATGAATTCTATTCGTACTATTCTCTCTAGTATTCTTTATGGCACTATAGTGAAAAGAGATTGAATCAAGCTCTAGGATTGTTTAGGTACCTACGTTATCAGAATTGTGGAGTAGTTTTTTTCTAAGGAAAAAGTGGTTTACATACGACCATTCAGTCATGTATTGATTATAAGTATAAGGGAGTATGATTCTTCTCAAGGAATTGAAAGCGGCGTTTGGTGAAGAGTTTGGTGTTGTGTCTCGTAAGGGGGTTAATATACAGTATGATATCGGTTCGTATATGAATCACAGTGAGTACTAATTATATAAAAAGATAAACATGAATGAATTCTATTCATACTATTTTCTCTAGTATTCTTTATGGCACTATAGTGAAAAGAGATTGAATCAAGCTCTAGGATTGTTTAGGTACCTACGTTATCAGAATTGTGGAGTAGTTTTTTTCTAGGGAAAAAGTGGTTTACAGACGACCATTCAGTCATGTATTGATTATAAGTATAAGGGAGTATGATTCTTCTCAGGGATGGTGAAGAGTTTGGTGTTGTGTCTCGTGTCTAGTTGAGTAAGGGGGTTAATATACAGTATAGTATCGGATCGTATATGAATCACAGTGAGTACTAATTATATATAAAGATAAACATGAATGAATTCTATTCGTACTATTCTGTCTCGTATTCTTTACGGCACTATAGTGAGAAGAGATCGAATCAAGCTCTAGGATTGTTTAGGTACGTTATCAGAATGGTGGAGTAGTTTTTTTTAAGGAAAAAGTGGTTTACAGACGACCAGTCAGTCATGTATTGATTATAAGTATAAGGGAGTATGATTCATCTCAGATAATTGAGAGCGGCGTTTGGTGTTGTGTCTCGTGTCCAGTTGAGTAAGGGGGTTAATAAACATTATAATATAGGATCGTGAATGAATCACATCGAGTACTAAATAGTGTGTTTGAAAAGGGTGATATATGAAGGTTTACATGAATTGATTCTAATTGTACCATTCTATCTAGTGTTCTTTATCGCACGATAGTGAATAGTGATTATATCATTATGTCTAGTGTTTGTTATGATATTATATATAGTGAATGGACAAATCAGAGCAGGGTAAGCGTACATTCCAATAATAATCTTTCTCGCTGAATCAATGATGCAGGTCTATGTAGTACTTTAGATCATCACATGAGAATCAGAAGGGATATGGCTGTTATGTTTCATTACGTACGCAACGTATGCTAAATAAATATTTTTCGATTTGAAATCAGTTCTGTACGTCAATAAATGAATACATGAATATTTCTCTTCTTTCTAATAATTCGAAATTCCCGCCCAACCTCACTAATATGGTCTATGGTTCTAACCGTCATCACATCGATGTCTAATGCCAAACATCATTGGCGTGTCATGAAAAATGACATAAAAGGAAAAAATACATGAAAAAACGATTCGGAAGATTGTAAAAGTCTCACCTCATCAATTGGGGAGTCTTCAATGAGCCTGGGAGCATCAGAGGAGAGCAGACCGTGCGTAGCCATCACGTAAATCTTGTAAGCGCCTCTCTCCTTGAGAACCTCGGCAGCCGCCACAAAGGACTGCACGTCATCGATCAAATCGTCCTGAAATTTTACTACGATAATTTCGACCGTAAAGAATCCGAAAGGAACCGAATACTGACCACCATGATGGCGATCCTGCCGCCCACATCGCCCACCACGTTGATGGGCGGCTTCTCCTTGGCGATGCGCACCGGCACCCCGACGCCGGCGTCCATCGTCCGCGAGCGCGGCACCGTTGGCGGTGAATACCTGCAGAACACAACGTCCACGATCATTATATTTTGTGTCGTTGTCGCAAAGACCTGGAGGAGAAATTCATACCTGCCGTCCACCTCGTCGGATTCCGACTCCTTCTGCTCGCCGTGGATGACGGCGATGCCGAGACGCAGACGTTCGGCGTACGACGTCGCCTTCGCCGTCGCCGCAGGATTTCTCGCCACTATCACCGAGTTGCGGTAGTCCGGGATCTGACGCAAATACGCAAGAAGTGACGTGAATAGAACAAGCGAGGAATAGGACAAACGGCGAATAAGACAAACGACGAATTGGACAAACGGCGAATGAACAAGTAAATAATGGGAAAAGCGACGAATGGTACAAGCAACGAATAAACAAGTGAAAAATGGGACAAGCATCGAATGGAACAAGCATCGAATTAACAAGTGAAGAATGAGAAAAGCGACGAATGGGACAAGCAGAAAACAACAAATAAACAATTGAAGAATGGGACAAGCAACGAATGGGACAAGCAATGAATAAAAAAGTAAAGAATGGGGAAAGTGACGAATGAGACAAGCGGAGAATGGAACAAACGGCGAATGGGACAAGCATCGAATGAACAAGTAAATAATGGGAAAAGCGACGAATGGGACAAGCAACGAATAAACAAGTGAAAAATGGGACAAGCATCGAATGGAACAAGCATCGAATTAACAAGTGAAGAATGAGAAAAGCAACGAATGGGACAAGCAGAGAACAACAAATAAACAAGTGAAGAATGGGACAAGCAACGAATGGGACAAGCATCTAATTAACAAGTGAAGAATGAGAAAAGCGACGAATGGGACAAGCAGAAAACAACTAATGAACAAGTGAAGAATGGGACAAGCAACGAATAGGACAAGCAATGAATAAAAAAGTAAAGAATGGGGAAAGTGACGAATGAGACAAGCGGAGAATGGAACAAACGGCGAATGGGACAAGCATCGAATGAACAAGTAAATAATGGGAAAAGCGACGAATGGGACAAGCAACGAATAAACAAGTGAAAAATGGGACAAGCATCGAATGGAACAAGCATCGAATTAACAAGTGAAGAATGAGAAAAGCGAAGAATGGCACAAGCAGAAAACAACAAATAAACAATTGAAGAATGGGACAAGCAACGAATGGGACAAGCAATGAATAAAAAAGTAAAGAATGGGGAAAGTGACGAATGAGACAAGCGGAGAATGGAACAAACGACGAATTGGACAAACGGCGAATGAACAAGTAAATAATGGGATAAGCGACGAATGGGACAAGCAACGAATAAACAAGTGAAAAATGGGACAAGCATCGAATGGAACAAGCATCGAATTAACAAGTGAAGAATGAGAAAAGCAACGAATGGGACAAGCAGAGAACAACAAATAAACAAGTGAAGAATGGGACAAGCAACGAATGGGACAAGCATCTAATTAACAAGTGAAGAATGAGAAAAGCGACGAATGGGACAAGCAGAGAACAAATAAACAAGTGAAGAATGGGACAAGCAACGAATGGGACAAGCAATGAATGCGTCCAGCAACGAATGGGACAAACGACGATTGAGACAAGCGTCGCAAAAAAAAAAGAATGGGAAAAGCGACGAATTTGACAAATGAACGAATGGAACACGCGACGAATTTGACAAATGAACAGATAATGCATGAGGAAAAGATCATATAAACGAGCAAATATGACAAATGAACAGATGACTAATTTGAGTAATTAACAAACGACGAATTTTACAAACGAGTAAAGAGACTCGCAATGAATTTTAAAAAGGAATGGACGACGATTGTGATAAGGTTCGAGTAAATTGTCGAATAAGAAAATAGGCGAAAAATTTTACAAATTAACGAACGAAAACCGAGAAATGTGACGAATGAATGGACGACGAATAGGACAATGGTCGAATAAACAAAAAAATAATGGGATACGCGACGAATTTGACAAACAAACGAAAGTACATCCATATTTCCCACTTACACTTTCCTGTATGTACTGAAGAAGAAACGGGCTAGCTCTGAGATTGTCCACGGGACAATCAAAGAACCCTTGGATTTCCTTCTGGTGCAGGTCCATGGTGATGATGTGAGTCAGCCCAGATTTGCACATCATCTGGGCCAGCAATTTCGTCACAATGCTCCCCCTCTTTCGCATTTTACCTAACGGATAATCGGAGCACGTCAAGGTGTGCCGCAGGGGTCGGTACTGGGACCCCCGAAATTCTCATACTTTATACTTACATTGTTTGCTGTATGGCAAGTATGGGATCACTCCCACAATGGATTTTGCAGAGGACGTCTTACAGGCGTATGCCATGATTAGGAGCTCCATGATATTGTTGTTGACATCTCTGATGATGAACGAAATATTATTAGGAAAAAAAAATGCTTCTCAATGGATGAACACTTCAAATGAATGAAAATATACCCACTTTGCCCCAGTTTGAATGATGTATACATCTTTGCCGCGAATAGAGTCGTTGATTTGTACCATGGATTCTCTATTTGATTTGTGAAAAACCGCGCATCCACTAGATTTGACTCCCAATCTTTTATGTATCAGATTCGCCAGCTCAGGATGAGAATTTCCAGATATCAATACGACATCTGAGGTCTTTGGGGCGTCCATTTCAGTATTTTGCGGTAATCTAAACCCACCGAATCTGAAATCGTACAGTCTATTTGCAAATATTTCAAAATTTGACAATGCTTTCAGCTCAGCTTTCAGTTAGTACTTTAGTTAGAGCACCTAGTGTTTAGGGAAGTGAGTCCAAACTTTAAGATAAATTAGTACACGAAATAAGAGATCTGAAAGCTGTGCATTATTTTTTTGGTCACACTGTATATACTCCTACTATGCGTATCATGCAGTAATGCTCGAACTTAAGAGGATGATAAAACAGAAAAAAATACAGATTCACATAAAATAATGCGACAGTTAATAAGCTGTTCTACTATTAAGCTCTAGATTCTAGAATCTCTTCTGGGTGCTAATGGGGGGTAGAAAAAACGTTATTTATTCTATTCATGATGATCCGAAAAAACTGCACCTGTTACGACTTTGACTGAGCATTGCTTATTACCTATACCTCCTTCAGGTTGATGTCTGAAACACTGTTTTCCAGAAAAAAACTGCCTAAAGAAACAGAACACTCCAAAACAAATTTTATTTTTGTACAGTCGCACATAACCCCTCGTTTCTCATCTGTCATTTCTCTTCTTCTTATTTCAAGACCAAAGCGAAATACCTCTCGAACCACAACAGCCCTTAGCAAGCAAATCGCAGAAACATAAAAAAATGGCATACTGCTTACCGCAGTGCCATATATCTGGAGGTGATATTAATTTAATCGTTACATCCGTGAAAATTTCGAAAATTGCGGACGTTTCGAGTCAACATTGGATGACTGTCCGTGCGACGAGACAACGGCAGCGGTCCATTGATGACTGAATCGACCTTGTGACCGCACGTGGCTGAGCAGATCTGCAGAGAAATTCGTGCGATCAATGCTTTGCTGCGCCGTCACTTAAACGCACCCCCGTAAATTAGAGTACGGTAACTTGTATTTGTATCTCATCCCGTCTAGCGAGTATCGGCGAGATGTAATCGCCAACAGGTGTATAACGTGTTGCCTAGATTGTGGCGTTTACAGACTGTCTTATTTGAAAATCGACAGTTGAGATGTCATTTCCGGAAGCGTAACAAGGAAGATAAGTACATGAGGAGGGGAAATTGATTCTGGGTCACCAGGTATATTATTTTTAAAAGTGATTATCCTTGTTGAAAAAATTCGTTAGGTCTTACCATGGCTCGAAGGGCTATACAAAGCATTCCGACAGTCATTTTGTGAATATACAGGGTTTTGAACAAAACAATATTGAATAGGTCGACAAAATTTATTTTAATCGATATAAACTAAAATATTATCAAATTAATTTGTTGAACAAGGAATATATTATATATTTTTGTACAATAGACATTTTTGTTCCTAAGTATATTTATACCGGGTGACCACCAGAGGTGACTCGTTCCTATAACTTTTTTTATTTTCGGAGATGATGGAATTAAACATGAAAGATCCGTTCAATCTGGTTCGATTTTTAAATGGGACACCTGGTATATTTTCAGTTTTTCATCTTCACATGACATTTAGAATACAATTATGTTTTATTTGTCACTGTTCGTCGTCACCTTTTTTTTTATTTTTTTTTTATTTTTTTTTTGTATCCTACAGGGATATGAATACGTTAAAATAACTTATATTAATTCTAAAATGTTTGTAGAAATACAATTTCACTGTTTTCGATAAAAATTTTAGTGACATTTGATTATGAAATTTTCATTGCTATTTTTTTTTCAAATGGCAACATGGTGGCTCGTTGGATGATAAAAAAAAGAGCATTACATTACGAATCATTTGATACCGCACTCCAATAGATTGTTAGAAAACTTTCGGTAAAAAAAAACATAAAATGTTTATGTCACTTCCGGTGAATCCGGAATTTGCATGAAGTTGAGTTACTCGTCAAAAAATGCAGTTTTATGCATTAAAAAGATTTAATTCCATCACCTCCGAAAAAAAAAAGAAAAAAAAGTTAAAGAGGCGAGCCTACTTCCATGGACACCCGGTACAAGCCATTTATTGCGCCGGTTGTGATGTTCCTGTACATACACGAATAAAAAATATTGCTTTGAGCTCGAAAAATCCACAAATGAAACGAAAGCACAACAACCGAATTCGGCAGTTGTAATTTTTTTTTTTTTTTTCGATGAACCTCTAGGAAGCCTTCTTTTCGCCCCCGCCGTACGAGTGCCTGATGAAGGCGGCGTTCATCTGCTCCAAGAAGACGAACGTCAACACCGTGTGCGGCCCCAGGCGGAAGTAGTAGGGCAGGAAGCCCTTCCAAAGGGCGAAGATGCCCTCGTTTCTTACGATCCGCACCAGCACGTCCGACGGGCCGGAGTACTCCGGTTTTCCGTTCACCGTTTTCATGTTTTGGATCCTGCAAAATAGGACACGATTCGGAATTATGACTTGTGAAGCAAAATGCCGAGTTGGTATCATGGAATTTTGGGTTTCATGTCAAAATTCTGAGTTGGTTCCACAGAAATATAAATTTCTGAGTTAGTATCATTAAAATTGAAAATTCTTATAAGGCATCATCAAATTCTAACTTGTATGTTTGAGTTTCCTGTCGAAATTCGAGTTGGTATCACAGAAATCTGACTAATATTTCACAATTCTGGGTGGATGTCTTAGAATTTCGACTTGTTTGATGAATTTCTGAGTTAGTATGATCGAAATCTAACTTGTATGTTGAATTTCCAAGTTGGTATCACGAAATTCAGACTTGTATTTCAAAATTATGTATGGGATTCTCTGACTGTTTTTGTTGAATTTCTGAGTTGGTATTATGAAATTCAGACTTGTATGTGGAAATTTTTGATTGGTATTTTGAGTTGCTATCAAGGAATTTTGAGTTTCAAGTCGAAATTTTGAGTTGGTACCAGAGAAATATGTTTTTTATTTCAACATTCTGAGCAGATAGCATGGAATTTTGACTCGATAGTGATCAATTTCTGAGTTGGTATCATTGACATCTAGCTTGTATGTTGAATTTCTGAGTTGCTATAACGAAATTCAGATTTTTATTTCGAAATTATAAGTAGATATCCTAGAATTCTGACTTGTACGTTGAATTTCTGAATTGGTATCACAGAATTCAGACTTGTATTTCAAAGTTATGACTAGTTATCATGAAATTCTGACTTGTATATTGAATGGCAGATATCAAAGAATTTCGTTTGTTGATTTTCTGAATTGGTATCAAGGAATTCAGACTTGTATTTCAAAATTATGAGTAGATATCATAGAATTCTGACTTGTATGTTGAATTTCTGAGTTGGTATCACAATATTCAGACTTATATTTCTGAATTCTTGGCAGATATCAAAGAATTTCAACTGGTTTGTTGATTTTCTGAATTGGTATCATGAAATTCAGACATGTATTTCAAAGTTATGACTAAGTATCATGAAATTCTGACTTGTATGTTGAATTTCTGAGATGGTATCACGGAATTTAAATTTAAATTTAGTAATTCTTGGCAGATATCAAAGAATTTCAACTGGTTTGTTAATTTTCTGAATTGGTATCATGAAATTCAGACTTGTATTTCAAAATTATGAGTAGATATCATAGAATTCTGACTTGTATGTTAAATTTCTGAGTTGGTATCACGGAATTCAGACTCATATTTCTGAATTCTTGGCAGATATCAAAGAATTTCAACTGGTTTGTTGATTTTCTAAATTGGTATCATGAAATTCAGACTTGTATTTCAAAGTTATGACTAATAAGTATCATGAAATTCTGACTTGTATGTTGAATTTCTGAGTTTGTATCA
Source organism: Chrysomela aeneicollis (assembly GCA_029955515.1). NCBI lineage: Eukaryota > Metazoa > Arthropoda > Insecta > Coleoptera > Chrysomelidae > Chrysomela > Chrysomela aeneicollis. The sequence goes on along the minus strand of JARUHQ010000021.1, from coordinate 11,005,788 downwards.
CGGAATTAAGACTTATATTTAGGAATTCTTGTCAGATATCAGAGAATTTCAACTCGTTTGTTGATTTTCTGAATTGGTATCATGAAATTCAGACTTGTATTTCAAAATTAAAAGTAGATATCATAGAATTCTTACTTGTATGTTGAATTTCTGAGTTGTTATCACGTAATTTAGACTTATATTCAGGAATTCTTGGCAGATATCAAAGATTTTCAACACGTTTGTTGAATTCCTGAATTGGTATCAAGGAATTCAGACTTGTGTATTTCAAAATTATGAGTAGATATCATAGAATTCTGACTTGTATGTTGAATTTCTGAGTTGGTATCACGGAATCCAGACTTATATTTCGGAATTCTTGGCAGATATCAAAGAATTTCAACTGGTTTGTTGATTTTCTGAATTGGTATCATGAAATTCAGACTTGTATTTCAAAGTTATGACTAAGTGTCATGAAATTCTGACTTGTATGTTGAACTTCTGAGTTGGTATCACAGAGTTCTCAGTAGATATAATGGAATTCCTAATCCAATGTGAAAATTTTCGATTACCATCACAGAAATTTGTTTCCTATGTCAAAATTATTAATTGGCAACACAGAATCGTGAATTCGGTGTCCATTGAATCATGAAAAAATAAATCTCAAGATCGATTATGACTTAGAATATCCGTTGAATCTCACCTAGTTTTAGCAATATCGACGGGCATCGAGGCGGCAGTGGTTATCAGACCGGAAATCATGGACGACACGAAATGCAAGAAAATACCCTCTTGGACCTTGAAATTCTCCAAGATCAGCTGCTTGGCCTGTGAATAGCTGGCCAGTTGGGCGGCATTCACCACCATGGCGCGCCCCATTGTCGGAACCGCCCCCCTTCAGAAAAACATAATCAGAGTCCAATTTTGGACTATATATTCTTCATATCATTCACCTCCACAAGGTCAACAGTCCCTCTTCACGGTAAATCCGCACCAAAGCATTGAGAACGTTGGTGTAATTTCTACGCTCGTTTGCCGGCAAACGTCCGTCAGCTGTCATTCTGATGAGAGCCACTTCGGCGGGGGTTCCTGAAAAGGTTGTTTTTGGGAAAGGTTTGATTTAGTGTGGGAAAAACAAGTTTTCTCCAGAATCCTGGGAAATCCTGGGAAAAACAAGTTTTCTCCAGAATCCTTCCACCCGAAATAATAGCACAAATAAAAATTGTCATCATTTATAAACAGTTGTGAATGAAGTGGCTCTCAGTGGGATCCTTGGAGAACACCACACAGTGAATATGTTTCAATGAACATTTTTGTTTCCACCTACGTATTTTGACCTCAGGAATCCGAATTCGATAATGAAATCAATACAGTGTTGCCGCTTCTATCGAAAAGTAGCAACAACTTGGTTATTTCAAATGGAACACCCTGTATTTTATTTAATTTTTAGATCCTTCCAGAAGAGCTGATTTTGTCAATATATCATACTTGGGGATAGCGAGTAAGATTACAGAGATATAGGGTGTGAAAAATCGAGATTTTTCAACTTTAGGAATTTTTTGTGTTGAAACTATTAATTTCTGCTCAAAACGACTTACATGTCCCTATCTTAACTTTCCATTTACTATCTACTGACATTTAATAGAAACAAATAGAGGGTGATGCAAAACTCAAAATTTTGAACCACCCGTATTTGTTTCAATTAAATAGCAATCGATATAGTAAATGGAAAGTTGAGATAGGGACATGTGAGCCGTTTTGAGCAAGAATGGATAGTTTTGTCACGAAAAATTCCTAAATTTGAAAAATGTCGATTTTTCACACCCCATATCTCTGTAATCTTTCTCGCTATACCCCAAGTATGATATATCGACGAAATCAGCTCTTCAGGAAGAATATAAAAATGAAATAAAATACCGGGTGTTTTATTCGAAATAACAAAGTTGTTGCTACTTTTTCATAGAAGCGGCAACGCCGCAACGCTGAAAGTATTTTAGATCGATAGAACAAAACTGATTACCAAAGAAACCTAATTTTCATCATAATCCTACGTCCCGTTCTCCAGAAACGTCTAACCTACCATCAAACGTGAATCACCCTGTATTGTATGGTGAAATTTCGAACTTTGGCGTGGATTATCTTGAAAAGTAATGGTTTGTTCACAATTAAATTTTCAAATTCGGATTCCTGATGTCAAAATAAGTGGGTACAAAGTACAATAAATTTTTTTTATTAAAAAATAGATTGCATGGTAAGTGCAAAGTTACCAATATTTCCCATGAAGCAAAATAGTTACCTACAAATGCTCCACACACTCCAGAAATCATTCCTATTGCAGCTTTGAAACCAAAACTGGGTGGCCTTCCATCTTCTGATCTCATTTTCTCAAACAGCCATGTGTACATACCTAACCTAATGATACCAAAGAAATTTTGAATAAATGATGTTACAATAAAAATCCAGCAAAAGTTCTTATTATTGATGTGGTGAATAAGACATTATTTCCTTTTATTATCTTGAAATAAAGCAAACATGGTATCCAAATGCACTTTTTCTCCACCCTGTAAATCTGTGAATATGCTGATATCTTGCTTACCTGGCAGTGGTGTATGTTGCTTGTCTCATAAGGCCGGCAGATATGCCGTTATACAGGGCGAACAGACCTTCCTTGGCAATGATGCCTCTGAGAGCATGGAAGGATGTTTTGTATTCTTTTGGTTTTCCACCAACTCCACTCAATTGCATCCGATTCTTGACTAGATCCAGGGGCTGCACAAAAAGCGTCGCTGCCATCCTTTATTTTCATGATAAAAAATTTCAATGCATTTTGATATGTTCGAGAATACTAGCTTCATTATATAGGTTTTTGGAGAATTGATTTCTTCTTTGAAACAAAACATTATTTGCTCGCTGCTATCTCGAATAATGACTAAGGTATTATACTTGTAATCCAATTTATTACCCAGCCGATCCACCGAAGACGAATTTCAGCCCATTTGGAATAGTTTTGATATCTCCTGAAGCCATTTTCAGACGCACTTTAAACACACTTAACAATTAAATGTTTCCGAATAATCTTGAAAGTTTAGTTTTGTTTTGATGATTGACCTCAAAGGTGAAATAGGTCATGTACTATAAACTAGAATGTTTCCAACTGAGGTCAAATGACCAGACACGCAATGAATGAATAAAATTTTGCACATGATAATTACGAAAGTACGAAATGTGACAGAAAATTTCAAATTTTATAAAAAATATATTCAAAAGAATTTGACAATAGTGACAGTACTGACACTGACAACAAATTTGACAGGCGGAACTACACTGGTCAATGGTGTACTCTAGTAGTACATGTCAACCTTGATATTTCTGATACTCCTGTGGTTCCGTGTCAAAACAATTTCGTATTAGGTTAGAATCATTTAAACAAAATGTGTAAAATTTGAAATCCGATTTGTTTCTACAAGTCAATTGTAGAGTATGTTTTTTTTTCAGTGACTAGTATTGATTTAATTTCAAATATCATTGAAGCTTCTAGTAGCTGAAGAAGACCGAATTATCATCCCAAAAAGGATAACCTACTTAGTATATGTATCATTTCTAGACAATGGCAAGTAATATCCCAGACTTCAGCTACTGCTGCGAAATTTGTGGGCTCGAAGGGCTTTCGGAAGATGAATTCAGAGTCCACACCCATACAGCTCATGTTGATGGAAATGCAGTTTGTCCCTTCTGTGAACTGTCTGCTGTTTCTCCAGCAGAACTGATATTACATGTGAATCAGGCTCACTTAGATTTTTTGACCCCCGAATCCGAACAAAACATCAGTTTCATTGATGATCCTAGTCCAAGGTAAGAGATGGGGGCAATTATGAAAATAGTTCTTAATACAGGATCTACAATGAATTAACATTATAAATATACAACTATTTTCAATACTCAATGACAAATTGTATGTCCTGTTGTCTTGAAATGCTATGCTTAATAGTTACCCATCCAACAGTATTTTGATACAGGTCATAGTATTCCAATGTATAATTTAAAATTTAAATGAACCATTCATTGCAAATGAGACAATTTTAATCAGTAATGATTGTTGCCATTGAGAAAACCTCTTCAGTTGTTTTTTAAAAATGGGAAAAAATAAGAGAATAATTCTGAAAATAACTCCTGTTGATTATAGTGAATGCAATGGTGTGAATGGTGAAAATAATTACTGGAACTTCCCATCTTATTCGTCCAATAATAAAAATAACAGGCAGGAAGTCAAAACTAACATTAACATAAATTCAAATCCAAAGGTGAGGCTCTGCAGCCATCTCATCAAAGACAATAATTATAGAATTCTAATTTCTTTTAGGTAAATGGTGGTGGAGAACTGTGTTCAAATAAATCTAGTCATGGACAAGGTTCCCCTCTTAGATCCAGTCTGGATCTCAAGTTGAAAGGCAATGCTGCCAAACTTCAGTGCCCCATGTGCAATTATACTAGTTTAAGTCCAAATGAATTAGAGGAACATGTGAACAGGTGAAGAAAGTTTGACTTATACACTCCAGTCCACTGTTGTTGTGTCTTACATGCAATACTCAGTTGATCAAATATGGCTAATACAAAATGAGGAATCCCTCAAGGTTCAGTAATGGGTCCGTCGCTATTCTCATTGTACAGGGTGTTCCAAATTCGCGTATCAACATGGGGAACTCGGTTTTTAAGATATTAAAGAAAAAAAAATCATTCTTATTTTTTATTAGATTTATTTTATCAAAGGTAAAAAAGGAAGAGACTTTCTCACTGCTGTTTTTCATGCTCTATATTATACATCAATCAACGGTGCGTTTAAGAGATAGGGAAGGTCTGACCTCACTTCTCATTGGTCTAGACGCCAGGCAAGCATACAAGTGGTTAGTTGACCGTATGGCTGTGTATAAATGAGGATAAATAAGGATGAAGGATCAGAAGGATGAAGGATCAGAAATATCAGAAGGATAATAAGGATTAAGGATCAGAAAGATCAATTATAAGAAATATCAAGGATCATAAATATCAAGGATCAGAAAGAACAGAAAGATCAAGGATCAGAAACATCAGAAATATCACAAAGATAAGAAATATCAGAACGATAAAGGATCAGAACGATGAAGGATCAGAACGATGAATACTCAGAAAGATCAGAAATATCAGAAGGATCAGATAGATCAGAAATATCAGAACGATGAAGGATCAGAAGGATTAGAAATATCAGAACGATGAAGGATCAGAAATATCAGAAGAATCAGAAAGATCAAACGAATCAGAAATATCAGAAAGAACAGAACAATGAATGATCAGAAGGATTAGAAAGATCATAACGATGAAAGATGAGAAGGATCAGAAATATCAAAAAGAACAGGATAATCAGAAAGATCAGAAGGATCAAAGAGATCAGAAATATCAGAGATCAGAACGATGAAGGATAAGTAAGATCCGAAGGATCAGAAATATCAGAAGGATCAGAGATATCAGAAAGATCAGAAGGATCAGAAGAATCAGAAAGATTATAAAGAGCAGAATGATGAAGGATCAGAAAGATCATAAGTATTAGAAAGATCAGAAGGATCAGAGAGAACAGAAGGCTCAGAAGGATGAGTAGCTTCAAAAATACTCTGCATTTGGTAGGAAATACTGAATCGATTAATACAAGGGAATTGATTAATTGGCCAGCTCGATCGCCAGATTCGAAACCCCTTATTATTTTCACTTATAATACCACTAGAGCTTCAATTATTACTGAAAATTTTAAAGTCAACACAAAATACTCTACAAAATATTCGTGTTGAAGAAAAAATTTACAGTTTTTAATTGAAGCTAGAGTGGTATTTGGTAAAAAAATTTCAAACCGAAATATTATTGAATTCTGTGCGTTCGTCGATTGATGTATTTGCTATACAATCTATAACTTGGCAGCATAGAATTTGTAATCCAAAGATTCAATCGAGGGCCGCAATCAACTCTTTTTCAATGATGAATGATGAATGATGAATGATGAATGATGAATGATGAACGATGAATGATGAATGTGATGAATGATGAATGATGAATGTGATGAATGATGAGTGATGAATGATTAATGTGATGAATGATGAATGATGATGGATGAATGATGATGGATGAATGATGATGGATGAATGATGATGGATGATGAGTGATGAATGATTAATGTGATGAATGATGGATGATGATGGATGAATGATGATGGATGATGAGTGATGAATGATTAATGTGATGAATGATGGATGATGATGGATGAATGATGATGGATGAATGATGATGGATGAATGATGATGGATGAATGATGATGGATGATGAGTGATGAATGATTAATGTGATGAATGATGGATGATGATGGATGAATGATGATGGATGAATGATGATGGATGAATGATGATGGATGAATGATGAATGATGAATGATGAATGATGAATGATGAATGATGAATGATGAACGATGAATGATGAATGTGATGAATGATGAATGTGATGAATGATGAGTGATGAATGATTAATGTGATGAATGATGGATGATGATGGATGAATGATGATGGATGAATGATGATGGATGAATGATGAATGATGAATGATGAATGATGAATGATGAATGATGAATGATGAATGATGAATGATGAATGATGAATGATGAATGATGAATGATGAATGATGAATGATGAATGATGAATGATGAATGATGAATGATGAATGATGAATGATGAATGATGAATGATGAATGATGAATGATGAATGATGAATGATGAATGATGAATGATGAATGATGAATGATGAATGATGTGAATGTATGTCACTATCAACAGTGCATGAATGTGTATGTCCGATGCAGGAGTCACTTCGACTTGACGTCGCCGTCGGTGGGCAACATCACCGCCGAGACGTTCGTCTGCCCGCTGTGCGCCAAGACCTTCCAGACGGCGCCCGATCTCGAGCTTCACGTCAACATCGAGCACCGAGACATCCTCTCCCCCGCCAGCCCCCCCAGTCAGTCCTGCCCAGTTTGTGGGATCGCACTGGACGGAGAGAAAAACGTGAGTGGATGATGATTATGATGATTCACGTTCTCCTTCCCTTGCCGTCTGATTTCGCTGGATGTCGAGTGCTCCTTCCTTTGCTCGCTTTATTCAGTTGGTCGTTTGGATTTTTTGGGAATTCATACTCACTCGTCAGTCTGCTTCATGTTCTCTATTATTCATCAGTTTCCGCAAATTGATGTTTTTTTTTTCTTGAAAATATTGTTGAATGATTATTTTTTCATCCATCTTACAGGTCTTGTAATATATGGTTTTTATGAAGTTAGTTTATCATGATAAATGTACACGGAGAATTGTCAGAATTTTAGTGTGGATAGTTGGAAAGGAGCGTCTGGAAAAATCGGCTCGAACAATTTTTTAACAACTGTTGTCATCAGAAATTAATGTCTATTAGGTAAAAGATGGATTCTGAATGATTTTACGATGAAATTCGAATATTTTGAATGTAGCCCATTCATTTTCATCCGGAAAAATAAAACACGTTTTAATTATTTTAATGATCAGAATCTAATTTCCTCAACTCAAAATGTGATACAGCAGTATAGGTATAGCAAAAATGGTGATATTCTCATCAAATAGAAAAAAGTTTTATTAGGTCAATAATATCAATCAATATAACTACTCACAGTAGTGTGATTTTATTTTCTCCGATTTTATTTGAAGATGATTTGAAATCTTTATTGATTGTCATTAAACATATTATTGTACCTGATTCATATTCCAGATAATGATGATATATTTCTATGATCAAAGGTTGTTGAATTTTTGCTGTGATTACTGTCAAAACCTTTGTCAAAGCTCTTTTTGATTTATAGTTTATAGAAAATATGTTATACATTGTAATACTGAATCGTGAATCATGTTAAACGAAAACATTTGTAACATAACCAACATAATGATGACAACGATGTAATAGTATATTACACAACAAGTGTGGAAAGTGACATATTTCACACGAGTAGTCGTTTAGCACGAGCCGCGTAGCGGTGAGTGCGGAAACGTAACGAGTGAAGGAAATGCACTTTTCAACGAGTTTTGTACACTATTTTTCCTACGACTCCGAATACTTTCATTTCGCGAGAGGTCTTGTCAAAAATGTTACTTGAGCGGTCTTTAGAATTTCAGGTGGTTTTGATTCAATATCAAGTACTGTTTATTTCCATATTCAAGATAATGAATAGTTCTCCGACATTTCCTCATTATGTGAATTACTGATTGATTGAGTTAGTTTAGTTTGGACAAATTTTATTGATATTGACACCAGCGTACATAAAGAAACTTGACACCATACGCCTGCTATAGCGCCAGTAATCACGCAACCAGGCATACAGAACCATAGAAGTATGTAGTTCGCAAGCGCGTACGAGTTACTCGAGTTAGTGCGTCCTTGACTCTTTGCAAACATCTGTGATACCAAAGAATCTTCTCGTATTCTCATATCAAACTGATGCAAGCAGCAAGCCGTGCATAAAACTGTAGCCGTACTCGTTCGAATAATCTAACCCTCTGTCATCAACATCGAAATAGTTCCAGCAAAGAGTATAGCTTAAAGTTTTAAAGTGAATTCAGAGGTTATGTATCAGACACATTGAAATTAATATATAAAGAATTCTCGGTAAATTTCAATAAATAAAATAAATTTAATTTGAGAACGTTTAAATTGACAGTGAGTACCTTTACAATATACCTAATTATTTCAATATCAATTCATGCGACCGTTGTGATATTTTTCATATCAACACTAGTGCTTTTTTTTCTTTCAAATAAAAAATACCATGGTGATATAAGCTACTTTCTGAACAACAAAACAGTGTGATTATTGACGTTTTCATACGTGGTCGTAGGAAAACAAAAGTTTTTCAATCTGTGACAAAAATGCGCCAAACTGACAACCCCCCCCTCCCAAATTGCGTTCCACAGGGCGAAGTGGCGGCGCTGCACGTCGAGTCGCACTTCCCGGCGGCGGCAACAGGTGGCGGCGGTGGTGGTGGTGGTGGTGGGGCGGAGCAGCGGCGTCGCGAGCGCGCCGAATTCGAGCGGCTGCGCGCGCAATACGGCATGGACGAGCAGGGCAACTTCCGCGACCAATCGGCGGCCAACATGCAGCGAGCCGTCTACGCAGGCGAAATGTCTGTTGCAGACTACTACGAGCGCACGCTCGACCTCAGGGCGGCCGAGAGTTGTGGGGTGGATGATGGCAGTTCGGTCACTAGGAGCATCGTGAGTCACAATTTTGTTTTTTTCGGATTTAGACAGAGAATTCATGTCCGACCCCCTCCCCCTTTCCTCAGGTGCCGCGCGTGCGCGCCATGAGCTCAGCCAGCGGCCACGTGGTGCGGCGCACTTTGTTGTGCTCGGGCGTCGACCACTACGCTTCTTCATACGGCGACCGCGGCTGGGGCTGCGGCTACCGCAACGCGCAGATGTTGCTGTCCGGCTTGCTGCCGCACACCGGCTACAATGAGCGCCTCTACGCGGTGTGGCGGGGCGATCAGAAGCCGCCGCGCACCGCTGTGCCGAGCATATCGCGCATGCAGACCGTCATCGAGCGGGCGTGGGCGCAGGGGTTCGATTTGCAGGTGGGTGTAATATAATTATATGGGGTACGTCGGTGACGGCGATGTTATAGTCGCGCGCCGCCGAGATAATGATTTCACGGTATTCTCGGAACACATCAGTCACAGTCTGTAACAATACATTGGATATTATTTCTCATACATTTATAAAATAGTAATTTACGTAACAAGTCCGGAAAATACTGTTTTTTTGGATGAGTGGACAAAATTCTAGGACGAGCGTAGCGAGTCCTGGATGTCTGCGAGTCCAAAAAAACTGTTTTCGGGCGTGTTGCGTACACAATTTTTTCGGCAGCCGTGTAGAATAACAAATCAAAGAAACACATTTCTTTATTAGAACAAAATTTCGAACATTTCAATTCTTATTTATATTAATATTTATATTAAAATTAGAACAATTGTTAATATTGAATGGATTCAATTTGTTTGAAATGCTTGGTATATTTAAGTGCCTTTTGTTGAAGTCAGAACAAGGTAAAGTTTCCGTTTCACATTGATTGTTTTCATCTGATAATTTTTGAATGTTAGCTAATTTTATGTCAGATAGCTGTCAGTCGTTCTTTTGCTGCTATGGTAATGATCAACTGCATTTATCAAAACCATACTACCAAGATTTTCATATTTACAATGACAACAACGATGTGATTCTTCCCGGCCTAGTCCGGGAAGTACGTACTTCCCGGACTAGGCCGGAAAAATGCCACTTTCTCAAAAAAAATCGTCTGGAAAGTACGTACTTTCCGGACGGTTGCCGAAAAAAATATGTAAAACATTATTCTTCTTCAGTAGAATTTCGCAAAATATCTCGAGTTTTTCTAAAATCACTGTATTTAATACAATCATACAACCACATTTCGACTACTGTGCGAGCTTATTGTATACCTTTGCTGTAAACAAAAAAAACGCACTTCAAAAGCTTCAAAACAGGGGAATGAGAATAATATTAAAAGGTAACAGATACACTAACATCTCCCTTATGCTTGATACATTACAGTGGCTACCAGTTTCTGACAGATTTCACTTAAATGCTATGATTTATATCTTTAAAATAACTCACAACATGGTACCTACTTATCTAAATGAATTTCTCAAATACAGTAGTCAAATCCATGGTTATCAAACGAGAAATAAAGACAATTTTTATATATCACGTGTCAATATGTGTAATACAATGAAGTCCCAATTTTATAAGGGCTTGAAGGAACATAATGAACTACTTTTTTAGAAAGAGAAATTAGTCTATCCAATTAGAATATCAAACATAGTTTGAAATGAAGAATAGTCGAGCTATAAGCCACTTCCAAGTTCTGTGATTTGGGAGATTTAGTTCTGGAGTGTTTCTTTCTTCTGCCGCATGGTGTCGCCACTTCCAATTGTCTGTTGGAACGCGGCTCAGTGCGGTCAAATAAACGCGACGAAGGTGCATTGGGACAGGCAACGCTTCGAGTGGAGATCTTACGGTCTCTACTCGGATAACTACCCTGCACTGATGAGGGCCAATAAGCCCGAAACCGGTCTGTAGGTTGTTAGGCGTGCCTGTCCCGATGTGAATTTGTCACGTCTTAGGAAGAAAGAAACATTTGCGATCTGCATTCACAGTGTGAATCGTTGCATGGATTACGAGCAGATATAATTCAATGTTCTGCGTGGTATTTACCAGGAAAGTAGTTGTTTTCTGCTCGTAGTCTACCAGACATTCATTTCAAACTATGTTTGATATTCTAATTGGATAGACTAATTTCTCTTTCTAAAATTGTTGTCCAATTTATGGCTTTTCCATTTTTCATTTATTAGCTTAGTCGAGCTATAAGCCACTTCCAAGTTCTGTGATTTGGGAGATTTAGTTCTGGAGTGTTTCTTTCTTCTGCCGCATGGTGTCGCCACTTCCAATTGTCTGTTGGAACGCGGCTCAGTGCGGTCAAATAAACGCGACGAAGGTGCATTGGGACAGGCAACGCTTCGAGTGGAGATCTTACGGTCTCTACTCGGATAACTACCCTGCACTGATGAGGGCCAATAAGCCCGAAACCGGTCTGTAGGTTGTTAGGCGTGCCTGTCCCGATGTGAATTTGTCACGTCTTAGGAAGAAAGAAACATTTGCGATCTGCATTCACAGTGTGAATCGTTGCATGGATTACGAGCAGATATAATTCAATGTTCTGCGTGGTATTTACCAGGAAAGTAGTTGTTTTCTGCTCGTAGTCTACCAGACATTCATTTCAAACTATGTTTGATATTCTAATTGGATAGACTAATTTCTCTTTCTAAAATTGTTGTCCAATTTATGGCTTTTCCATTTTTCATAATGAACTACCTGAAATCATCAAAGATTCTTAAACTGTTGTTAAGTTCAAAAGAAATCTAGTTGTTCATATTAGAAGATAAACCTCCAATTTTGTTCAGACATACAACTGATGGTATTTATATAAAGTTTTATTCATAGTAAGTTGTATATATATAAATTATTAATGATCCTCACCTAATGATTGGTCATTTTAATGTATATTCTGTATCGTGATTGTATACTCAGTTTATATGTTTTTGTTCAGAATATTTTGTACCTACAAATTTTATTTTCGTGTATTAGGATTTCCTATTTTCAATAAAATTTCAATTCAATTCAAAAATTATAGCAATACCAAGATTTTAATGCAGAATATCCGAAATTCAGACATATATATCGATACTTCCGGCAACTGTGTAGTACAGAGTGTGTGGATTTTGAGAATCCTGTTTTTAAAAAATCTTGACAGATCATAGATTCACACCTTATGTTTCCCAAAAAGTTTTCAACTGTCAACAAACATTCTCTGTCTGTCAAATACTCTTGGAGTTCCACAAGAATCAGCACTTGGACCACTCAAATTTTTCTCGTTCACAAATCACACGCGATGAAGCACGTCAACATACGAAAATAGACGAGAAATAATGTCAATTCCCAAGCAGACGTTTCATTGTCGAAGGGTTCCGAACAGCTGGGCTGCCGATTGGTCAACACGCGCAAATGGATAGGCGCCACGGAAGTGGTGACATTGTTCTCGTTTCTGCGCATCAAGTGTCAACTGGTCGACTTTCATCGACCCACCGGCGTGGGCGGCTCCCACCCTGAACTCTTCGGCTGGGTGCTCAAGTACTTTGAAAACTCCGTGGGCGGCGAGTTCACGCCCCCCCTCTACTTGCAACACCAAGGTGAGTGAGGTGAATCGGATGAGATTTTTTTCGTCGCTAGAGCGTTTAAGTGCTACTTTCAGCACTAGTGCGTTAAAGTGCCACTTTCAGTACTAGTGCGATAAAATGTTAATTACTACACGTATGCGTCAAAGTGTTTCTTTCATCACTAGATCGTTAATGCGTTACTGTCCCCGCTGGAGCGTTGTGTTACTTTTCGCATTATTGATCAGCGCTATTTTCCTCGCTTGTGCGTTAAAATGTTAATTAACACACTAATGCATGAATTTGTTTCTTTTCTCACTTGATCGTTAAAGTATTACATTAGAGTGTTTCTTTTTTTGCCAGAATGTTAAGGAGTTTATTTTTCTGCAAGAGCTTTGGGATTATACTTTTTGCACTGCGTTAAAATATTATTTAGCTGTTAGATCCTTAATTTCCTCGCTAGAGCGTTAAAGTATCACTTTCCCCGTTGAAGGGTCACTTTCAACACTAGTTCGTTTAAATGTTGATAACCACACTAATGCGTCAAAATGTTTCTTTTCACACTGATCTTTAAAGTAAACTTTCCTCGTTATAGCGGTCAAAAGTTACATTCAGCAATAATACGTCATAAAATTGTTACTTTTCTTACCAGAGCTCTCTATTTTCTACACTGCATTAAAACGTTATTCACCTGGTAGACCCTTACTTTCAATACTAGAGCGTAAAATTATCATTTTCACTGCTCAAATCTTTAAACTATAAGTATCCACACTAGTGTGTTAAATTATTACGTTTAGCTGCAGCGTTGAAGTATCACTCAGTCTGCTAGTGCAATGTGTCACTTTCCCTGCTGGAGCGTTCAGATATCAGTTTCCGCACTAGTGAGTTAAAGATACTTTTCTTGTTGGAGCGTTGATGTAGTACTTTCCCCATTTGCGCGTTCGGGTGATACTTTCCCTTTTAGACCGTTGAAAGGTTTCTTTTCGCATTAGTGCGTTGAAATGCTATTTTCCTCACTGGTACGATAAAGTATCGTTTTTCTCACTAGTGCGTAATAGTATCATATTTTTTTTTACTCGAGAGTTTAAGGGTCACTTTCCCCATTGGAGAATTATTAAATTTAATATAATGTACAACATTGTTACTTTCCTTCTAGGGTGTTGAAGTGTTAGTTTCAGTATTAGTGCCCTAGAGTGATGAATGCGTTAGTGTTACCTTCCCTGCTAGAACAACAAAGTGTTACTTTCCGCATTAGCGAGTTTGAGAGCTACTTTCTTTTCTAGAGTATTAACATTTTTCCCCTCAAACTGGTGCGTTAAAATTCAATTTTCCTCACTAGTGCGTCAAAGCATAATTTTCCTCACTAGTGCGTCAAATCATCATTTTCCTCACTAGTGCTTCAAAGTATCATTTTCCTCACTAGTGCGTCAAATCATCATTTTCCTCACTAGTGCGTCAAAGCATCATTTTCCTCACTAGTGCGTCAAAGCATCATTTTCCTCACTAGTGCTTCAAAGCATCATTTTCCTCACTAGTGCGTCAAAGCATCATTTTCCTCACTAGTGCGTCAAAGCATCATTTTCCTCACTAGTGCTTCAAAGCATCATTTTCCTCACTAGTGCTTCAAAGCATCATTTTCCTCACTAGTGCGTCAAAGCATCATTTTCCTCACTAGTGCGTCAAAGCATAATTTTCCTCACTACTGTATCAAAGCATAATTTTCCTCACTACTGTGTCAAAGCATCATTTTCCTCACTAGTGCGTCAAAGCATCATTTTCCTCACTAGTGCGTCAAAGCATCATTTCCCTCACTAGTGCGTCAAAGCATAATTTTCCTCACTACTGTGTCAAAGCATCATTTTCCTCACTAGTGCGTCAAAGCATCATTTTCCTCACTACTGTGTCAAAGCATCATTTTCCACACTAGTGCGTCAAAGCATCATTTTCCACACTAGTGCGTCAAAGCATCATTTTCCACACTAGTGCGTCAAAGCATCATTTTCCACACTAGTGCGTCAAAGCATCATTTTCCACACTAGTGCGTCAAAGCATCATTTTCCACACTAGTGCGTCAAAGCATCATTTCCCTCACTAGTGCGTTAAAGCATCACTTCCCCCACTAGACAGTCGAAAAGTGTCCCTTATTTTCTCAGGCCACAGCCGGACCATAATGGGCGTGGAGGTGCACCGCGACGGCGGCGTCGTCCTGCTGGTGCTCGACCCGAGCCACTCGCCGCAGCAGATGGCGCAGCTGGGCGACACGAGCGGTCCACCGTCTGCGCTGCGACTGCTCAGACGCAGCGAGGCGGCGATGAGGGCGCGCCAGTATCAGATTGTCGCCGTGGTGGGGATGATTGAGAGCGATCAGCAGTACCAGGTGGGTGGGTGGGTGGGTCGATTTTGCTCTAGTGCTCTAGTCCAGTGTTGCCATCTTAGTGGATTTTTTTACACCAAAACTGGTGGTTTGAGTTATCGTTTTGGGACAAAAAATTGCATCTATAGTGGCTGGTGGTGGTTATTTTTGTGAATTTTTCATGACACTTGTGGAAATCTGGTGATTTCTTCCATATTTGATTTCTGCTACAGATTTCACTACTAATTGACAGTTGACGCATATGCGCATGACACGGATCACGATTTCGATATATTCGTCAACGTCATGTTGAGCTCTCATGTTTCTTGCTGAGCATAGATTTTAAGTAGCACCACTAGCACCCTTTTCGATTAAGAAGAAACATTTACACCGAGTGCGCTCCAGTTTTACCAATAGAACTAGCTATTATCTGGTGTTAATCTAGTGATTTAAATCGTAGTAAACCACCAGAAAACCACTAGGTTTTCAAAAATTGTGATTTTCTGGTGTTTTCAAAGAAGCCATTTTGAGATTTTGAGTTGGCAACACTGTGCTCTACGTTTGTTAGGCGAGCGGCAATGTTGTTGTCGTTCGGTTGCGTTTATGTCTCGCAAACGGCGATCATTGTGGTCCAGTATCATCATGTTTTGATGGTGGTGATTGAGGATTCTGCACTTTACAGGATAGCTCATTATTTGTCTTCGTATACAGGGTGAGGTGGATTTAGATTGCACATGCGCGGATTTGCATCGTCATTTGACGTCACCAGGGCACCTGAACGTTGAGTCCGTATGTTTTTCTTGTTTATTACAACGGTTTTTTTCTACGACCACCTATGAAAACGTCAATAATCACACTGTTTTGTTATTCAGAAAGTAGCTCGTATCATCATGGTATTGTTACGTTATTTCCACTTGGGTTCGTGAATTTAAAACACTATCAGTACAAAACTGAACAATTTATTTCACTAAACACACTAAATACAACTCAATAAACACTTAGTTTAATCACAACGATATTCGGTTTACAAATCTCAATGTTCACTGTACTAGCTTTCTTTCTAATCTGACTTGTCCGCGAAGCCGCGGATCTTATATAGGTAAAAACATCATTGTCCAGAAATAACAGGAATAAACTGGACGGCAATGAATCATCCGCTAATTATAGCGGTGCGTCTGCGACCGATACCTCCGCTGTGAGTCACGCGTCGAGCGGATGCTTTCCGGCCTTCTCGGAAATGCCAGCGGTTCGTAACAGTATTGTTACACATTCATGTTATTTATCGGAATTTGTGGCTCCTTTCGGATTATACGAATACCTTATTCGTAACAAATTTCAATTAGACATAACCTCTGAATTCAGAGTTGAAAATTAGGGACACATCATGACTGGAACTATTTCTGTACATGGCTGAAGATGTTGATGGCATTCACAACTTGCTACCAAAGAGTACGGCTACAGTTTTATGCGCTGCTTGTCTTGTTTGCATCCCATCCCGGTTGCATCATATCACAGTACTCATATAGGACGCGAAATTCTGTAGTTGTGTATTCCTGGTTGCGTGATAACTGGCGCTAGCAAGCGTATGGTGTCAAATATCAATGAAATTGTTTGTCCAAACAAAACTAATTCAATCAATCAGTAATTCACATAATAAGGAATTGTCGGAGAAGTATTCAAATAGCATATTGAATATTAAAATAAACAGTACTTGATATCGAATCAAAACCACCCGAAATTATAGTTACATTTTTGACAAGACTTCCCGCGAAATGAAAGTATTCGGAGTCGTAGGAAAAAATAGTGTATAAAACTCGTTGGAAAGTGCATTTCCTTCACTCGTTACTACTAATATATCATTTTCCACACTTGTTCTGTAATATACTATTATTTCTGTTTGTAACATTTGCCCTCGTTTTTTCTTTGTTCGTCTTTGCTGAATCATTCTACTTTCGTTTCAATGGATTTTTAGTGCCATAGTCACAGAACATGATTTACTGTTCCTGTCGGCACTTTGATCTTTGATTGGTCAAATGAAAAGACCTTGAACGGCAGTAGCCATTTTGTGGATTGTACATTACGCGCGAATTTCAAACTCATTGGTTGGATTGAAGACTTACAAAATAAACTGTTTTGTGTCAGTGAGTGGATGAAGGGCAGAAAAAATCTTCAAAGTGAGCTATCCTGTATTGTGCAACCGGCTCACGATATCGCTTGTCTAAAAGCTAAGAATGCACTGGCTGAGACATTCTTCTGGAAATGTTTCAGCAAAGCAAAATCCTTCGCGGCCTTCGCATCCCGCAGGACCGGTGAGATTGGGCTCTGCGACGTCTCGGCGAACTCAAATCGTCCCTTTGAATCACATTTCGAACATCTCCACTCGGTTTAAGCCACCACCACGTTTGCTGTTCATGCATCTTTTGGGTCATCACGTCGACAACGTCTTTTTATATCCGCAGCGACGTTTTCACCGTGCAGTATCGCTGTTTTGACATTTGACAGGTGACAGGTACTGGACGGTCGTTCGCGACGTCCGCGGAATTGTCACGAAATGTTCGGTTTTGTTCAGAGTCTTCTACGCTTTGCCATCAACTCTTGAGATTCAAACATTTAACGATCAAAATGGGAGTTTTTCAGCTAAGCTTGAATTAGATTGGGGGGGGGGTGTTTCACTTTGACAAGCTGTCTACATAAGAACCACTTTGGCGATTATGGTTGAATTCGGAAATGCTTGGATGAAAAAAAAAGTTTACGTTTGTTGGGGGGGAGGGTTTGATAGAATGTGACCTGCAGCTTAAATTCAAATGGTTGTTGCATACAGTGAGACACCTCTCTCTTTAGACTGATTTTTGCATACTCGAATTTGTTATATTGATACGAAAATTTAATCTGTTGTACCCTTTCTCGTAGTTTATGAAACTCAAGGTATCTGATTTTTGAAAATGGAGCTTTGGCTTTCGAATTTACCCGATTATAACTAACGAATATTTTCTAGTCACGCGTCTAAGTTTTCGAAATAAGTGATCTCTCGATATTGCTGCTCTAATAATACCGATAATAATAGTAATATCTAGTTCAGATTGAATTCCGAAAGCTTCTCAAAAAATCAACATTCCCGGTATCAAAGTGAGACTGTCAAAGGGCAGATTGAAATGGTTGATAGTTACTACGTTACTAGGAATTGTTTAAAGGCACTATAGTACAAATACAATTTGTCAGGCGAATTAAAAGTTCGAATTTTCATTTTCCCATTCCCAATCCAAACTCATATCTAACAAAACTATTCAAGAATTGATGAAAGCAAGAATTATTCTCTACAAATATTATACAAAGGAAAATCCACGATACATCGAAGTTCCTAACCTTCTTCAATGGCGCAGCATACGTCAAAGACCATGGACCATTTTAGAATGCTGCTTAGAAAGTGTTGAACATCAGTTCTCAAGAATTAACTTGTATAGACTATTTCCTGTGGTAGTATCATGTTCAAATTGAGATGTTTTTGTCATTCTGTTGCATTAAAAACTGTCAATTCGTTACGACCTCAACTTAGATCAGGGCTTATGACTATTTCAATTTGAGGTCGCTACTTTATACAAGTCGTTTGATGCTCATTTGTTTCAGTTTTTTCTCTGTCAGCGATCCAATTTTAGGTTGAATTTATGTTTTCCGTTACAATAATAAGGCATCCCAAGGTACTCACGTTTTTAGGCCTCCAGAACAAGAAGCCAAAGTCGAAACGCTAGTTTCGTAAATACACCTTTTGACATGAATCAGCAACTTGGCACATCGTTGGGCGCCAGATTTTTTTCCTCTTAAAATGAACTGGAAAGTTTTAGCGAGGAAAAAAAAACGCAGGCTGGTGAATATTATGAACATACAATAAATCAAAACATCAGTAAGTAGAACACCTAAAATGTCTAGTAAACCTTCCAAGGTTACTATTGTTGTAGATACTTTGAAAATCAGTCCTCAAGACTTACTTGCCTCCTATAGACTAATTCCTGTGGTTATTGAAGATATTACATAAGAAAGTATATTGCCTAGATTTCCTGAAATCTGGATGTTTCAATTGCATTTTTTCCTAGAATATCATTATTTTGTATTATAAACTGTCAAAGCAATCCCAGAAGGGTTTTTATAATCGAAATAATCGGCGATAATCTGTAAATTCAACAACTTGGCACCTTGTTGGGCGCCAAATTTTTTTCCTCTAAAAATCAACGGGAAACTTTACGTGATGGAAAAAGAAAAAACGCAGGCTGGTGAATATTATGAACATGAAATAAATGAACACATCAATAAGTAGAACACTGAAAATGTCTAGTAAACCTTCCAAGGTTACTATTGTTGTAGATACTTTGAAAATCAGTCCTCAAGACTTACTTGCCTCCTATAGACTAATTCATGTGGTAATTGAAGATATTACATAAGAAAGTATATTGCCTAGATTTCCTGAAATCTGGATGTTTCAATTGCATTTTTTCCTAGAATATCATTATTTTGTATTATAAACTGTCAAAGCAAACCCAGAAGGGTTTTTATAATCGAAATAATCGGCGATAATCTGTAAATTCAACAACTTGGCACCTTGTTGGGCGCCAAATTTTTTTCCTCTAAAAATCAACGGGAAACTTTACGTGATGGAAAAAGAAAAAACGCAGGCTGGTGAATATTATGAACATGAAATAAATGAACACATCAGTAAGTAGAACACTGAAAATTTCTAGAAAACCTTCCAAGGTTACTATTGTTGTAGATACTTTGAAAATCAGTCCTCAAGACTTACTTGCCTCCTATAGACTAATTCCTGTGGTTATTGAAGATATTACATAAGAAAGTATATTGCCTAGATTTCCTGAAATCTGGATGTTTCAATTGCATTTTTTCCTAGAATATCATTATTTTGTATTATAAACTGTCAAAGCAAACCCAGAAGGGTTTTTATAATCGAAATAATCGGCGATAATCTGTAAATTCAACAACTTGGCACCTTGTTGGGCGCCAAATTTTTTTCCTCTAAAAATCAACGGGAAACTTTACGTGATGGAAAAAGAAAAAACGCAGGCTGGTGAATATTATGAACATGAAATAAATGAACACATCAGTAAGTAGAACACTGAAAATGTCTAGTAAACCTTCCAAGGTTACTATTGTTGTAGATACTTTGAAAATCAGTCCTCAAGACTTACTTGCCTCCTATAGACTAATTCATGTGGTAATTGAAGATATTACATAAGAAAGTATATTGCCTAGATTTCCTGAAATCTGGATGTTTCAATTGCATTTTTTCCTAGAATATCATTATTTTGTATTATAAACTGTCAAAGCAAACCCAGAAGGGTTTTTATAATCGAAATAATCGGCGATAATCTGTAAATTCAACAACTTGGCACCTTGTTGGGCGCCAAATTTTTTTCCTCTAAAAATCAACGGGAAACTTTACGTGATGGAAAAAGAAAAAACGCAGGCTGGTGAATATTATGAACATGAAATAAATGAACACATCAGTAAGTAGAACACTGAAAATTTCTAGAAAACCTTCCAAGGTTACTATTGTTGTAGATACTTTGAAAATCAGTCCTCAAGACTTACTTGCCTCCTATAGACTAATTCCTGTGGTTATTGAAGATATTACATAAGAA
Organism: Chrysomela aeneicollis; assembly: GCA_029955515.1. Lineage (NCBI taxonomy): Eukaryota > Metazoa > Arthropoda > Insecta > Coleoptera > Chrysomelidae > Chrysomela > Chrysomela aeneicollis. The sequence continues at coordinate 10,985,007 of JARUHQ010000021.1, read as the reverse complement.
AGTATATTGCCTAGATTTCCTGAAATCTGGATGTTTCAATTGCATTTTTTCCTAGAATATCATTATTTTGTATTATAAACTGTCAAAGCAATCCCAGAAGGGTTTTTATAATCGAAATAATCGGCGATAATCTGTAAATTCAACAACTTGGCACCTTGTTGGGCGCCAAATTTTTTTCCTCTAAAAATCAACGGGAAACTTTACGTGATGGAAAAAGAAAAAACGCAGGCTGGTGAATATTATGAACATGAAATAAATGAACACATCAATAAGTAGAACACTGAAAATGTCTAGTAAACCTTCCAAGGTTACTATTGTTGTAGATACTTTGAAAATCAGTCCTCAAGACTTACTTGCCTCCTATAGACTAATTCATGTGGTAATTGAAGATATTACATAAGAAAGTATATTGCCTAGATTTCCTGAAATCTGGATGTTTCAATTGCATTTTTTCCTAGAATATCATTATTTTGTATTATAAACTGTCAAAGCAATCCCAGAAGGGTTTTTATAATCGAAATAATCGGCGATAATCTGTAAATTCAACAACTTGGCACCTTGTTGGGCGCCAAATTTTTTTCCTCTAAAAATCAACGGGAAACTTTACGTGATGGAAAAAGAAAAAACGCAGGCTGGTGAATATTATGAACATGAAATAAATGAACACATCAATAAGTAGAACACTGAAAATGTCTAGAAAACCTTCCAAGGTTACTATTGTTTTAGATACTTTGAAAATCAGTCCTCAAGACTTACTTGCCTCCTATAGACTAATTCCTGTGGTAATTGAAGATATTACATAAGAAAGTATATTGCCTAGATTTCCCGAAATCTGAATGTTTCAATGGAATTTTCTCCTAGAATGTCATTATATTTTATTATAAAATGTCAAAGCAAACCCAGAAGGGTTTTTATGAACTTTGCACCTTGTTGGGTGCCAAATTGTTTTCTCCTAAAAATCAACAGGAAACTTTCCGCAAGGAAAAAAAAACGAAACCATCTCCAAACGCTCCCTTTAATGCGCACACGCGTCCTTAAAATTACTGACATTCAACGCGGCAAAATAATCATCATGCAAAAACCTGACGACGTCCTCGACCTTGCACAACCCGGCGCCGCCGCCATCTCCGAGGCGCTCAAAGTGCCTGCAGAACCCCGCCTGGCTGGTGACGTCGACGCCGTTGGCGAGCACCCTGAAGAAGACGCCTTGGGCGTCGCTTGGCGGACCTACGCGCCGGTACACCTCGAACGCCAGCCGCGCCGCGTAGCGCCACAGGAGGGCGTCGGGACGCAGGCCGAGCGCCGCCGCCAGCTGCTCCACCGTGTGGTCGTGGCCGGCGTAGAGGACCAGGTGGGGGCCTCCTCCGGAGACCTGGGGGAGGGGTGAGTTCATGTGCGGAAGCATTTGACAAGTTCAGCCAGATGCTGCCCTAGTGTTGTCTTTGTCGTCCAGATTGCAACTTTAAATAATGAAATTGTTATGATTGGGACGTGAAAAAGAAGAAGACTTTTATAACGACGCAATCATAACATTTCCGTTATTTTAAGTTGCAATCTTGATGACAAAGACAACACTAGGACAGACATATTTTTTCTCTCTCAACGCTGGCTGAACTTGTCAATTGGGAACAAGATATAACGGCCATGGTTTGTATAAAGGGATAATACTGTCGTGATAAGCAAGAAGGTCATATATGATAAATTCGTTAAAATTATAGAGAAATCAAGGAAAAGTTTGATTTATATGATAGATATGGTGCTAAGAAATGCTTGAATGCTAAAGATAACTAGCCATAGTCCGGACGCCCCCGTGTACAGAACGGCTATCGTATAGAGTTAGTCATGATATTACTTAATCATTAGTCAGATAGGTATGAGTGGGTATTTCCGATAAGAGTGACTAATGAGTCAGTCTGATATGAACAGTCGTCGTGATTAGTTGTATACTATAGGTTGATAAAGGTTGATCGTACGGTGGTAGTGATCGTGTCTTCATACAACCCCAATAGCGCTAATACTTCAAAATATATTACAACTGAATTGTAAGGATCACGCTGTATAGTCACGTCAATCCGTTGATTCATTCCGTTGGTGACTAAGCTTATTGTTTGGTGCGGTAAGAGATGATAAGTTTTTTTTTTTCTCTAAGGAGAAAGTGGTTTACAGACTAGCAGTCAGTCATGTATTGAATATAAAGTAGGGAGTATCTTTCTTCCCAAGAAATTGAGAGTGGCGTTTGGTGAAGAGTTTGGTGTTGTGTCGCGTGTCTAGTGAGGGTGTTTATTTGAGTATTACGAGTAGTTAGTGGAATAATTTGTTCAGTAGTGTTGAAATTATACAAACCCAGGAGGAAATATCGAACTCCCCTCGTTTTCACAAACAATTCCATTGATAATAAAAATCACATGTCACAAGAATATCACTAATTGGAGTTATTTTAAATGTCACTTTTTATCGGTTGTCTGTCGCCTGTGGGTAATCAGTGAGTATCTCAAATATAAGTGGAAACTTGTAAACAATAAGTTGTGGATGATGTCACCCACATTATCATCAACAATTAAGTCACCTTCCACAATTACATTTCAACATCTCAACCTTATTGAGAATTATTTTCATTCAATCCATCCCAGCTAGAGTTACGATTTATGTAAAATTGGAATCTGAAATGTAGTGTTATAGTGTCTTATTCAAAATAAGGAAGTTGAAATCCACTGACAGAAAAATATAACCCCAAAAAGCTGTAATATTGTTTGGTTCTTCGGATACTACCACTGAAACTGACCTCCACAACAGAATGTTTCGTTTAGCCGACATTTCGAGAAATCTTGTTGGACGCCCTTCAAATTATAATTATTCAAACGAAAAACTTACCATACGCAACATTTGTTGAACAATGTGCCCCATCAGGCCGTACGATTTCAACAAGCTGTATCTCTTCCAAGACTGGTTTCTCCACTTCCGGTTGTTCACCCAGTCCGTGTAAGAGAAAATGCCGACGACGTTTTGTCTCCTGAAAAGGAAAATAATCTGGTGAAGAAGGAAAAAAATTCCCCTCCCCCCTCCCCCTTCACTCGCTTGCCAACAAACAGCATGGCTGACATCGCTGTCATCATACACATCCATACATCAAGAAAATTTCTCAAAAACAACAACTGACCTCATGCAATCACCGGGCATCTCGCAAGGCAGCGCCCCATTGTGACAGACGACGCTCAGCAAAGCGTCCCTGACAGCGAACGGATCGGCGCCCTGCGTCGATCCCGCCTCAGCGAACAGATACCTGCCCGTCGATTCCGACAGCGTCGCGACGGCGGGATGCGAGCGAAGCTGGTGCGACACGATCTTCCGGACGCTCCTGAAACGTCAATGTCAGTGTCAATGTCAGTGTCAATGTCAGTGTCAATGTCAATGTCAGTGTCAATGTCAATGTCAATGTCAGTGTCAATGTCAATGTGACAAACAGCTACAAATCCAAACCTGGCCAATTTTTCTGTGACGGGGCAGCCGCAGTCCTTGAAACAGAAACTCATGCTCTGACTCTCGCGGATCGAAATCTTCTCCAATACCTCGCGACCAATCAGGCCGAAGAGGAAGGAGAGGGCCGATTGGAAGGTCCGCCTGTACCTCGTGCTGTACACGACGATATCCTTCGGTTCTAGGTTGGCCAGCTCAGGCCATACACTGCCATAGCTCTCCTTGAGGATGGAGCCTAGCTTCAGTAGTTGGGAAACCCCTGGAAAAAGCTATGTAGTAAAATCGGGGAATGGTTGAGCAGATGGGATGGTACCCTGCATGGTGAGTTGGCCCAAGTGGCATTGGGTGGGATGAGCCGGTATTAGTGGGAAACCATGGAAAGGGCCTGGGCCTGCCCATGATGATTTGCCGGTGAGAGATTGGTTGTGCAGATACGCCTAAGGAAATAAACTCACAAATATTTTAACTGGTCAATAAGATACTAGGTTTTGTAGCAGAGAAGATAAGCAACGGTGAAGTTTCCGAAACTTTTATATTTCTCATGCGATCAAATTTGACCTACTAACAATGAAGTGTCGGTACTTCGGCATTCTGATGACGTATTAACTAGAAAAGCCTTAAGCGCACGGTTGAAATTCTAGCATTTACACTGTTGCCATAAGTATTGATATGTCTATAAATGATCGGATGTTCTGCATTAACATCTCAGTTTTGCTATGATATCCAATGTATTATTCATTAAATAGTTTAAGTAGGAACTGCACATATTTCAACAGTGCAAGCAACAGCTTTCTACTTCTTCTTTTTTCATCAAATCAGAAACTTAAAATCAAAAAGTATCCCCAATAGTGTTCCACCGTAAAAATTGTAAATTGCTGACTTTTAAAATTATTTGAATAATTTCAGTAGTCAACCTAGATAGCAGAAATATAATACTAGTTATATAAAGAATGATTTCATGAGAATCTGTTCAATGAAACTTCCTCATTGATTTGTTTGTAATCATATGGATGTATAAATACAAGAAGATATTAAAATGAAATCAAAGGACAACATGTTTGACAGGGAATGTTAGAGTGTTAATGATTGTATCCAGTAATTCTTTCTTCAGAATAATTTCTGTAGTAATGTGATTCAATCTAATGGAGTTTTCTAATGAAATATTTAGGCAGTCACAAATCTTGTTTAAAGTAATATGTGAAGAATAAAACAGAGTGACATAATGAAGAATTGACTGAATGTGACAACCTCAAAACACTATGTAGACTGACTCTCATGACCTTCCACAATATTTTTGATTTCACTGACTGATATAAATAACTTGGCCCCTTTTTGTTTATGTAGTAACAAATTGTAAGAAAGTAACGCACCTTGTATTGATCCAAGAGGTCAGATTTTCCTGCAGCCACCCCACAGTTGATGGAAGAAATTTTTTTCACATGTTGTAAGGGACCTCTGTCTCCATGTCTGATAAGAATCAATAATCCTTTCATTTCCCATTTGTTTTTATCAAGTATACCTACAAGTGTATGTAAGTATCTCTGTGGTTATTGAAAAGTAGGAATTGTTCTTGAATGAATAGATTACCTTCATCTCCAGTTGAAATGGCTTCTGGAAAATTGCAAATCTTCAATATTTTTCTGGTTTTACCATCACTCTCCAGAGTATTGAATAGCTGAGTAGGATCGAGAGTGTTATCTGGGATCTTTTGTTGTGGTTCGATGAATTTATATACTCCGAATACAATCAAAATTATCCACAGGCTCATCAGGATGTAACACTGTACTGCCTTGTTTTGTGGCATTCTGAATGAATTCAAATTCATTTGTGCATAGGATAGAAGGCCAATTCTACTGTTCTCGAGATATACATTCCATTATTCCTTCACATCTTTGTTATCGCAATTTAATCAATCGTGAAAGTCAGATATATAAATTGATTTTCAAGTCAACAACTTTGTGATGTTTTCTGTTTTGTTTACTGCGAAATGTCAAAGTTTATTGAGGTTATGATCATGTAGACGTGGACGTAACCATGGTAGGACATAGGACAGAAGATTCACGCATGTGTCCCATGTGTCTATATGTTAGCTAGCGTACGTAACGATCCAACTTCGTGACATTCATTACAAGAAGGCGGTTGTTGTAGAATTTTAAATAGTTTTTAGTTATCCGGTTGAATATATTATATTGATCGCGAATGGTTTCAATGAACAAGAACCTGCGTGAGCTGAATTTTTAGTTGAAGCTGATATATATGGAATATTCTTTCCTTCCGAAGAAAATGCCTCCGAAATAATCGGTAAGTGAATACAATTTTCTCTACTAACCCTCTACTACCCAAAAAGTATATTATCCACTATGAAATATGCGAGTTTTTTAGGATCACTTACATGATACATTTACTATATATAGGGTGTGACAAAAGTATTCCCTAGAACATATATTTTGTGTCCGGAAATGCCTCATTTAGGGGTGTTGAAAACCAAATGTTTTGGAAATGTTCACAACAATAAGTATATCATAAGGATTTCTTTATTTTCGAACTCTTTATTTATTCATCAAAAAATATTACACTATCAGAAGATTCGTACCTATACTTCACACAAGCCACCGGTTAAAAAAAGACACCAAAATCGACATTTTCCGAGGAATGTCATTGAGTGACAGCATTTGCGCTCGTGAGTGGAAATATTTGGACAAAACGCTTGCCTCTCTACCACTATATATATTGTTTGAAAATGAACTCATATTCTGCATGATCGGAAATAGTGAATTATCTGAGGCACCTCGCTATATATATGTAGCTGAAAGACCAAACATTGTAAATTTGAACGTGCTACCAGAGAAATCGAGGAAAAGTATGAATTATAATATGATTCAAATATACATACAGCTATATTTATTGACAAAATGGTGCTTTTCATATATCTCAATTATCAAGCCCCAAACACTGTGGATCGCCCTTAAAACTGCCCTTATCCTCAAGGACACCATGCGGGGCACAAAGCCATGGATCGTCGGTTTTTTTCTGCCAATCAGACAGCTTTTCTCGGAGCTCCAAAAACACTGACCTTGAGCTGTTCTTCTTGACGATGTTGTTCAACTCCTCCGGGTCGTACTTCATATCGTACAACTCCCATTCGGGCCGATTGTAATATTGTTGCAGGGATTTGTACCAAGAGGTGTTGTGGTGCAAAATCGTGTTGTTCAAAATGTCCTGGAAGAGTCAGAGGGGGTTTTCTACAGAGTGGGGGATCCGATTTTCGAGGTCCACCATAAGGGGGGATCTTATTAGTTATTGTAAGAGATGCGAGGTTGGTTATATATTGGGGCAAAGTTGCGAATTTTCATGTTGAACAATTATAAGTATCTGGAAGAAAATTAGATGTCATTTTAGTTTTTGAATTAGTATAATATCGCGACCTCGTATCTCTTATACCTAATAACTGAGATCCCCATCATGGTGAAGCTCAAAAAACGGGCCACCTAGCTGTATATACAGGGTGTCCCATTGGGAAACGGAAATACTTCAACAGTGGATAGAGGTCACCGAGGCGATTCCGATTTGTTGGGTCTTACGAGTTTCATAATCGAGATATAGAGTGTTTTATCAATATTGCTCATTTCTTTGTGGGGTCATAACTAACGAACCACTTGGTATATTTTTTTGATATTTAGTACATACGTTCTCCTACTTCTACCCAAGCGACTTGCCTATCAGTCATATGGAAAATCCAGGTCCATAATAACAAAAATTCAACATTATTTGGGGTCCCTCAAAAAACACCCTGTGATTTTGAATTTACAAAATCCGCTTACATATTTGAAAAATGCACAAAAAACTGAATGAATCGAACTGTGTACTTTTCATTTTCCCGCAGATCGTTTAACAACTTGATTTATGCAATTGGATAGTGGAAATTGGAATATTTAGAATTTTCCCAATCAAGCTATAGAGGTTTCGCATTGTTCTTCATCATCCTATTGAACATTCATTATTTATACATTCCTGAACCTGAAAAATATGCCAGTGTTTTATTTTCACTGGACCGTTCTTTCACTTATTTTAAATAATTCCAAACGCTCACTTATTCCAATATCATCTATTATTGCGTGACTGATATTATTATAACATAAGTTGACTTGAAAATATCAATCGATATAATAATAAATTTATTTTTCCAAATAAACAAAAAATTAACCAACTCAACTCAGAACATGAAGATTATAACAATTGCTCGAAGTGGCCTCCATTTTGATCGATACATTTTCTTGCTATTTTCAAAATATTTTTAACCGATTTACGAATCACACCCTGATTGTTTTTCATTCCTCTGCATGCTTCTTCGATTCTCTGAAGTAGCTCCTCCCTGGTATGAATTTCGGTAGAATACACTATCGATTTGATATAACCCCAAAGGTGATAGTCTACAGGATTCAAATCTGGTGATCTTGAGGGCCAGTTATTCGGCCCGCCACGTCCAATCCATGTATCGGGAAAATTCTCATTAAAAAAGTGTCGGACAATAAGCCTATAATGCGGCGGAGCACCGTCGTGCTAAAAGTACATTCCTGCAACATCGATATCCTCGTCATCCAGTAAAACTGGCAAAATATTTTCCAAAAAGTCCAAGTATACTTCTCCAGTAAGGCGTGAAGGTAAAATGTAAGGCCCAATTAATTAATCATCAAACATTCCGCACCAGACATTGACTGAAAACTTGTGCTGTGAATGAGACTGTCTTAAAGCGTTAGGATTTTCAATTGTTATAATCTTTATGTTCTGAGTTGAGTTGGTTAATTTTTTGTTTATTTGGAAAAATAAATTTATTATTATATCGATTGATATTTTCAAGTCAACTTATGTTATAATAATATCAGTCACGCAATAATAGATGATATTGGAATAATTGAGCGTTTGGAATTATTTAAAATAAGTGAAAGAACAGTCCAGTGAAAAAACACTGACATATTTTTCAGGTTCAGGAATGTATAAATAATGAATGTTCAATAGGATGATGAAGAACAATGCGAAACCTGTATAGCTTGATTGGGAAAATTCTAAATATTCCAATTTCCACTATCCAATTGCATAAAACTTCGAATTCAAATTCAGAAATCAAGTTGTCAAACGATCTGCGGGAAAATGAAAAGTACACAGTTCGATTCATTCAGTTTTTTGTGCCCTTTTCAAATATGTAAGCGGATTTTGTAAATTCAAAATTACAGGGTGTTTTTGGGGGACCCCAAATAATGTTGAATTTTTGTTATTACGGACCTGGATTTTCCATATGACTGATAGGCAAGTCGCTTGGGTAGAAGTAGGAGAACGTATGTACTAAATATCAAAAAAAAAATATACCAAGTGGTTCGTTAGTTATGACCCCACAAAGAAATGAGCAATATTGATAAAACACTCTCTATATCTCGATTATGAAACTCGTAAGACCCAACAAATATGGTATATTCGGAATCGCCTCGGTGACCTCTATCCACTGTTGAAGTATTTTTTCGTTTCCCAATGGGACACCCTGTATGAGAAAGTTATTTTTTCATTATTCAACTTACTTGGAACGTGGGGGAGAGATACAGGTCTTGGTCTATGGGGAAGGGGCTGTAATAATTGATGTTGTGGATGAGTTTGTATCGCTGCGTTCTCACCATCCTTATGGGGTAATACATGGTAACCTCGTGGAGGTTGTGGCTTGCAAAAATTGCTTCTTTGGATCTGTCTTTTGGCTCTGAAATCAAATTACCAATATCCATACCAGTGTCCCTCAACATATTTTCGTCATTCAGAAACATTTCTGGAGCGTACTACGAAAAAGTTTGGGGGAATAAAGAAGCCTCCATTCCTAAAAATGTATCGCCCTGTAAATTTTGAGAATCCTCAAACTGTTCAACATGATGGACTTCCAGGAAGTATTACCCTTATCAAATTTCAAATTGATATCTTCAAAAGTCGTCGGGATATTCTGATTGATAAAAAAAAAGCAATAATTAAACTTTAACCCCCTGTATCTCCGCTACTGATCGAGATCGCACTCATGTTTATGTGAACTTTTTTGATTGAAATAATGAGATCTATGACCCATTTCATTTTGTGCCTTATTGAAACCTAAAGCACCCTGTATACATGAATGATATACTCTGTGTCCAAGATAAGAATGAACAGCATGGGGATATCGAAAACGGTAAGTGATACGGGGTCGATTAAATCAGAGAAAAGTAGCGCATTTATGTGCCTAATAATATGACATTTAGAAAGTTTTAATATTCCAAATAGTTTCGGAGATATCCGAGAAAAACCGAAATTTTAGAATTTCGTTTTTATTTTCTCCTAGCTTTATTTTCAAAGGAAATGTAAAACATCAAATAGCACTTCGCTATGGCCACTTTTTAAGGACTACACGATAAAATAAGCAGAATTTTTCTGCGACGTTTCGTCTTTTAGAAAACATCATCAACTTTGTATTTTTATATGGGCCGAAACTAAAGTATACCCTGTATACGACTCCATTTTTCATTGTGAACACAGCAATGTATCACACAATATGATTTCGGAAGCATTTCTCGCGCAAAATGTAATTTAGTGATTACTTAATTTGTTTTTCTTCAATTTTAGATATAGTAGGCGTCTAAATATTGATTCACTAGGTTGTCGCCTCTCTGGATACTTATTAGAGTACGCACGTTCAGCATCAACACAATTTCTTTGGCACAAAATGTAACATGACAACATATCAAATTTTTCAGTATTCGAAAAGCTGCCGTTTTCCATTTTCAACACAAATTAGGTAGGTAACGAGATGTAAGAGTAGGAACGGTAATATGTCAAAAATTCTACAAAACTACAGTATTATTATGACAACAGAACATAATGTGGTAATTTTTTCCAGCGTCTACTATCCACGATTGAAGAAAAAAAAATTGAGTAATCACTAAATTACATTTTGCGCGAGAAATTATTCCGAAATCATATTGTGCTGTATTCACAATGAAAAATTGACTCTATACAGGGTATACTTTAGTTTCGGCCCGTATAAAAATACAAAGTTGATGATGTTTTCTAAAAGACGAAACGTCGCAGAAAAATTCTGATTATGTTATCATGTAGTCCTTAAAAAGTGGCAATGGCAAAGTGCTATTTGTTTTACATTTCCTTTGAAAATAATGCTAGGAGAAAATAAAAACGAAATTCTCAAATTTCGATTTTTCTCGGATATCTCCGAAACTACTTGGAATATTAAAACTTTCTAAATGTCATATTATTAGGCACATAAATGCGCTACTTTTCTCTAATTCAATCGACCCCGTATCACTTACCGTTTCCGATATCCCCATGCTGTTCATTCTAATCTTGGACACAGTGTATATATTTCAGAATTCAGATTGACGCGGGCTTCATCGAATTATAGAAAGAAGTTTGAAAAAAAATGATCCACCATGTATTTAGATTCGTGAAAAATTATTCCACCAGAAAAGTTTTTGAACGACCAAAATATGTTGAAAATTTCGAGGAAGAAGGGAGGTGACACATTCAACTGAGCCACCCTGTACTTTCTGAAAAAAAGCCCTCACCCTCAACCAGCAAGGGCAGCAAGCTTTTCCCCGTCCACCGCCGCGACGCCTGATCTCCGCCGGCGTCGATGCCGAACCAATCCAACACGGTGGGTGCGACGTCCAACAAACTGGCCAAGGAGTTGGTCACCTGGTGCCGCCTCTGCGGGTGCAGCGGCGACGCTACCACCATCGGCGTCTGGACGCCGGCGTCGTACATGTTGGTGCGGCCGCCGGGGAAAGGGACGCCATTGTCGCTGCCGAAGACGACGAGCGTGTTGTCGGAGTGGCCGGCGTCGCGGAGCTCTTTTAAAATTAGGCCCACCCCTGCAATAAAGGAATTTTCACCCTGTATATGTTAGTTATGGCCACGTTGGTCAATGGACGCCCACGCCTGATGCAACGGAATTTTCACCCTGTATATTTGTGGATGTGGTCTAAGAGTCTTCAAGCTGTCATAAAAGGAAATACTCTCACCCCTGCAACGGAATTTTCACCCTGTATATTTGTGGGTGTTGTCTAAGAGTCTTCAAGCCTTCATAAAAGGAAATACTCTCACCCCTGCAACGGAATTTTCACCCTGTATATTTGTGGGTGTGGTCTAAGAGTCTTCAAGCTGTCATAAAAGGAAATACTCTCACCCCTGCAACGGAATTTTCACCCTGTATATTTGTGGGTGTGGTCTAAGAGTCTTCAAGCTGTCATAAAAGGAAATACTCTCACCCCTGCAACGGAATTTTCACCCTGTATATTTGTGGGTGTGGTCTAAGAGTCTTCAAGCTGTCATAAAAGGAAATACTCTCACCCCTGCAACGGAATTTTCACCCTGTATATTTGTGGATGTGGTCTAAGAGTCTTCAAGCCTTCATAAAAGGAAATACTCTCACCCCTGCAACGGAATTTTCACCCTGTATATTTGTGGGTGTGGTCTAAGAGTCTTCAAGCTGTCATAAAAGGAAATACTCTCACCCCTGCAACGGAATTTTCACCCTGTATATTTGTGGGTGTGGTCTAAGAGTCTTCAAGCTGTCATAAAAGGAAATACTCTCACCCCTGCAACGGAATTTTCACCCTGTATATTTGTGGGTGTGGTCTAAGAGTCTTCAAGCCTTCATAAAAGGAAATACTCTCACCCCTGCAACGGAATTTTCACCCTGTATATTTGTGGGTGTGGTCTAAGAGTCTTCAAGCTGTCATAAAAGGAAATACTCTCACCCCTGCAACGGAATTTTCACCCTGTATATTCGTGGGTGTGGTCTAAGAGTCTTCAAGCTGTCATAAAAGGAAATACTCTCACCCCTGCAACGGAATTTTCACCCTGTATATTCGTGGGTGAGGTCTAAGAGTCTTCAAGCTGTCATAAAAGGAAATACTCTCACCCCTGCAACGGAATTTTCACCCTGTATATTTGTGGGTGTGGTCTAAGAGTCTTCAAGCTGTCATAAAAGGAAATACTCTCACCCCTGCAACGGAATTTTCACCCTGTATATTTGTGGGTGTGGTCTAAGAGTCTTCAAGCTGTCATAAAAGGAAATACTCTCACCCCTGCAACGGAATTTTCACCCTGTATATTTGTGGGTGTGGTCTAAGAGTCTTCAAGCCTTCATAAAAGGAAATACTCTCACCCCTGTAACGGAATTTTCACCCTGTATATTTGTGGGTGTGGTCTAAGAGTCTTCAAGCTGTCATAAAAGGAAATACTCTCACCCCTGCAACGGAATTTTCACCCTGTATATTCGTGGGTGTGGTCTAAGAGTCTTCAAGCTGTCATAAAAGGAAATACTCTCACCCCTGCAACGGAATTTTCACCCTGTATATTTGTGGATGTGGTCTAAGAGTCTTCAAGCCTTCATAAAAGGAAATACTCTCACCCCTGCAACGGAATTTTCACCATGTATATTTGTGGATGTGGTCTAAGAGTCTTCAAGCCTTCATAAAAGGAAATACTCTCACCCCTGCAACGGAATTTTCACCCTGTATATTTGTGGGTGTGGTCTAAGAGTCTTCAAGCTGTCATAAAAGGAAATACTCTCACCCCTGCAACGGAATTTTCACCCTGTATATTCGTGGGTGTGGTCTAAGAGTCTTCAAGCTGTCATAAAAGGAAATACTCTCACCCCTGCAACGGAATTTTCACCCTGTATATTCGTGGGTGTGGTCTAAGAGTCTTCAAGCTGTCATAAAAGGAAATACTCTCACCCCTGCAACGGAATTTTCACCCTGTATATTCGTGGGTGTGGTCTAAGAGTCTTCAAGCTGTCATAAAAGGAAATACTCTCAGCCCTGCAACGGAATTTTCACCCTGTATATTCGTGGGTGTGGTCTAAGAGTCTTCAAGCTGTCATAAAAGGAAATACTCTCACCCCTGCAACGGAATTTTCACCCTGTATATTTGTGGGTGTGGTCTAAGAGTCTTCAAGCTGTCATAAAAGGAAATACTCTCACCCCTGCAACGGAATTTTCACCATGTATATTTGTGGGTGTGGTCTAAGAGTCTTCAAGCTGTCATAAAAGGAAATACTCTCACCCCTGCAACGGAATTTTCACCCTGTATATTTGTGGGTGTGGTCTAAGAGTCTTCAAGCTGTCATAAAAGGAAATACTCTCACCCCTGCAACGGAATTTTCACCCTGTATATTTGTGGGTGTGGTCTAAGAGTCTTCAAGCTGTCATAAAAGGAAATACTCTCACCCCTGCAACGGAATTTTCACCCTGTATATTTGTGGGTGTGGTCTAATAAGAGTCTTCAAGCCTTCATAACAGGAAATACTCTCACCCCTGCAACGGAATTTTCACCCTGTATATTTGTGGGTGTGGTCTAAGAGTCTTCAAGCTGTCATAAAAGGAAATACTCTCACCCCTGCAACGGAATTTTCACCCTGTATATTTGTGGGTGTGGTCTAAGAGTCTTCAAGCTGTCATAAAAGGAAATACTCTCACCCCTGCAACGGAATTTTCACCCTGTATATTTGTGGGTGTGGTCTAAGAGTCTTCAAGCTGTCATAAAAGGAAATACTCTCACCCCTGCAACGGAATTTTCACCCTGTATATTTGTGGGTGTGGTCTAAGAGTCTTCAAGCCTTCATAAAAGGAAATACTCTCACCCCTGCAACGGAATTTTCACCCTGTATATTTGTGGGTGTGGTCTAAGAGTCTTCAAGCTGTCATAAAAGGAAATACTCTCACCCCTGCAACGGAATTTTCACCCTGTATATTTGTGGATGTGGTCTAAGAGTCTTCAAGCCTTCATAAAAGGAAATACTCTCACCCTTGCAACAGAATTTTCACCCTGTATATTTGTGGATGTGGTCTAAGAGTCTTCAAGCCTTCATAAAAGGAAATACTCTCACCCTTGCAACGGAATTTTCACCCTGTATATTTGTGGATGTGGTCTAAGAGTCTTCAAGCCTTCATAAAAGGAAATACTCTCACCCTTGCAACAGAATTTTCACCCTGTATATTTGTGGATGTGGTCTAAGAGTCTTCAAGCCTTCATAAAAGGAAATACTCTCACCCTTGCAACGGAATTTTCACCCTGTATATTTGTGGATGTGGTCTAAGAGTCTTCAAGCTGTCATAAAAGGAAATACTCTCACCCCTGCAACGGAATTTTCACCATGTATATTTGTGGATGTGGTCTAAGAGTCTTCAAGCCTTCATAAAAGGAAATACTCTCACCCCTGCAACGGAATTTTCACCCTGTATATTTGTGGGTGTGGTCTAAGAGTCTTCAAGCTGTCATAAAAGGAAATACTCTCACCCCTGCAACGGAATTTTCACCCTGTATATTCGTGGGTGTGGTCTAAGAGTCTTCAAGCTGTCATAAAAGGAAATACTCTCACCCCTGCAACGGAATTTTCACCCTGTATATTTGTGGGTGTGGTCTAAGAGTCTTCAAGCTGTCATAAAAGGAAATACTCTCACCCCTGCAACGGAATTTTCACCATGTATATTTGTGGGTGTGGTCTAAGAGTCTTCAAGCTGTCATAAAAGGAAATACTCTCACCCCTGCAACGGAATTTTCACCCTGTATATTTGTGGGTGTGGTCTAAGAGTCTTCAAGCTGTCATAAAAGGAAATACTCTCACCCCTGCAACGGAATTTTCACCCTGTATATTTGTGGGTGTGGTCTAAGAGTCTTCAAGCTGTCATAAAAGGAAATACTCTCACCCCTGCAACGGAATTTTCACCCTGTATATTTGTGGGTGTTGTCTAAGAGTCTTCAAGCCTTCATAAAAGGAAATACTCTCACCCCTGCAACGGAATTTTCACCCTGTATATTTGTGGGTGTGGTCTAAGAGTCTTCAAGCTGTCATAAAAGGAAATACTCTCACCCCTGCAACGGAATTTTCACCCTGTATATTTGTGGGTGTGGTCTAAGAGTCTTCAAGCTGTCATAAAAGGAAATATTCTCACCCCTGCAACGGAATTTTCACCCTGTATATTTGTGGGTGTGGTCTAAGAGTCTTCAAGCTGTCATAAAAGGAAATACTCTCACCCCTGCAACGGAATTTTCACCCTGTATATTTGTGGGTGTGGTCTAAGAGTCTTCAAGCCTTCATAAAAGGAAATACTCTCACCCCTGCAACGGAATTTTCACCCTGTATATTTGTGGGTGTGGTCTAAGAGTCTTCAAGCTGTCATAAAAGGAAATACTCTCACCCCTGCAACGGAATTTTCACCCTGTATATTTGTGGATGTGGTCTAAGAGTCTTCAAGCCTTCATAAAAGGAAATACTCTCACCCTTGCAACAGAATTTTCACCCTGTATATTTGTGGATGTGGTCTAAGAGTCTTCAAGCCTTCATAAAAGGAAATACTCTCACCCTTGCAACGGAATTTTCACCCTGTATATTTGTGGATGTGGTCTAAGAGTCTTCAAGCCTTCATAAAAGGAAATACTCTCACCCTTGCAACAGAATTTTCACCCTGTATATTTGTGGATGTGGTCTAAGAGTCTTCAAGCCTTCATAAAAGGAAATACTCTCACCCTTGCAACGGAATTTTCACCCTGTATATTTGTGGATGTGGTCTAAGAGTCTTCAAGCCTTCATAAAAGGAAATACTCTCACCCTTGCAACAGAATTTTCACCCTGTATATTTGTGGATGTGGTCTAAGAGTCTTCAAGCCTTCATAAAAGGAAATACTCTCACCCTTGCAACGGAATTTTCACCCTGTATATTTGTGGATGTGGTCTAAGAGTCTTCAAGCCTTCATAAAAGGAAATACTCTCACCCCTGCAACGAAATTTTCACCCTGTATAATTATAGATATGAATGAATATAGCTATCACGTATGGCTCAAGAGCACTCGAGTTAGCAGTTACCAAAGAACACACTTTAGTTAGTCGTTGCTAAATAAATATTAGCACTAGATAGTTAATATGGTGACTGGAGAGCATTTTGGTCAACATCATTGAAAGAGCTCTTTTATAGTCAGAGACTAGAGAGCATTTTGGTCACCACTGACTAATAAAGAGCATTTTATTCATTCATCACTGGTAGCTGAGACTAAAAAGAGCACTGGTAACTGAGACTGGTAACTGAGACTAAAAAGAGCACTAAAGTCACCTGTGACTATGAAGAGCACTTTAGTTTTGTCATATCTGAGCACTATTTGTCATGGATAACTGCAGTCACCATTAGTCGATAGTACCTAATTGATGAGCATTTTCAAATCACTTTATTTATACTGACAAATCAACAGGCCTAGGCCCAATTACAGACAGACAGTTCATATATAGTAGATATAAAGAATAAACATTTTGGTCACCATCATATTGACTAAAGAGCACTTTTATAGTCAATAGGGACTGAAGAGATGTTTGGTTACCATTGATTAAAAAGTACCTACTATATGAGAGTTAGGTATATTGTGTGACCAAAGAGTATTTTATTCATCCATGATCATAAAGCGAATACTAATTGTCAGCCATGGCTGAAGAACTTGTCATTAATCTGTGATTGAAAACCAACTCTAATCATCTCTGTGACAGTTTTGTCGTGACTGAGCATTATTATCTCATCATCGATAACAGCAAAGAGATTATTTAGTCATCAGTGACTGAAGAGCATTTTAGTAACCAGATCAAATACTAGTAAGCATTTTGGTCACCATTGATCGACCATAAGAAGAGAAATTTTTTTTTCATCCGAGACTAAGGAGCATTTTGGTCAGCCTTGGCTGAAGAGCATTCTATTTCTATCCATCCTTGACTATATAAAGACCACTTTGCCCAATTGATCCTTTCCAGAATAGAGAGTTATCAATCATGGCGGATTTTGATATTCGACAGATTTGGGGAAAATCTAGGGACAAACTTGACAGTTGACAAAAGAAATGTTCCATGCCAAAATTGAATTAAAATGTAGAAAGATCGAAATTCTGGAAAAATAAATTTTTTTTTTGTGCCTCGGTTTTGAATTCAAAAGTAATATCTATATCAAGGTAAGTTACTGGACGGACATAAAACACTTATTTTGTCATCTGTCAAGTGTCAAGCTTTTCCCTAGATTTATCCCTAAATTTATCGAATGTCAAAATCCGCCATGATAACTTTCTATTTTGGGAAGGGTCAATTCGCATCAATTCATCTGCCGCCGAAAAAAAAGATTCCCCACCCACTCACCTTGGTCCAATCGGGACATGGTCGTGTACTGGGCGGCCGAGTCCAGCCTGGCCTGCCAAGTGTTCGGCAGAAAGTACGGCAGCTGCAGCTCGTCGGGCTGATAGTAGATGGGGTGCCAATCGGGGATGAGGCCCATGCCGGACTCGCCGTTGCCGAAGTGCTCGCAAAACTCGCCGTACTCGGGGTTAGTGTGGCCGCAACGGTGGGGGTCGTGTAAGCCGATGTATAAAAAAAATTGTCTGGAATAATAACATTTGCAACGATAAACAACTTATCATTTCATCCATTCATCCATTCATCCATTCATCCATTCATCCATTCATCCATTCATCCATTCATCCATTCATCCATTCATCCATTCATCCATTCATCCATTCATCCATTCATCCATTCATCCATTCATCCATTCATCCATTCATCCATTCATCCATTCATCCATCCCTTCATTCGTTCATCCATCCCTTCATTCGTTCATCCATCCCTTCATTCGTTCATCCATCCCTTCATTCGTTCATCCATCCCTTCATTCGTTCATCCATCCCTTCATTCGTTCATCCATCCCTTCATTCGTTCATCCATCCCTTCATTCGTTCATCCATCCCTTCATTCGTTCATCCATCCCTTCATCCATTCATCCATTCATCCATTCATCCATTCATCCATTCATCCATTCATCCATTCATCCATTCATCCATTCATCCATTCATCCATTCATCCATTCATCCATTCATCCATTCATCCATTCATCCATTCATCCATTCATCCATTCATCCATTCATCCATTCATCCATTCATCCATTCATCCATTCATCCATTCATCCATTCATCCATTCATCCATTCATCCATTCATCCATTCATCCATTCATCCATTCATCCATTCATCCATTCATCCATTCATCCATTCATCCATTCATCCATTCATCCATTCATCCATTCATCCATTCATCCATTCATCCATTCATCCATTCATCCATTCATCCATTCATCCATTCATCCATTCATCCATTCATCCATTCATCCATTCATCCATTCATCCATTCATCCATTCATCCATTCATCCATTCATCCATTCATCCATTCATCCATTCATCCATTCATCCATTCATCCATTCATCCATTCATCCATTCATCCATTCATCCATTCATCCATTCATCCATTCATCCATTCATCCATTCATCCATTCATCCATTCATCCATTCATCCATTCATCCATTCATCCATTCATCCATTCATCCATTCATCCATTCATCCATTCATCAATTCATCCATTCATCCATTCATCCATTCATCCATTCATCCATTCATCCATTCATCCATTCATCCATTCATCCATTCATCTATTCATCTATTCATCCATTCATCCATCCCTTCGTTCATTCATACATTTGTTCATTCATGCATTTGTTCATTCATGCATCCGTTCATTCATGATGCATTCGTTCATTCGTTCATTTCATTCATTCGTTCTTTTCTTCTTCCAATATAAATTTGTTGAAGATTTATTGGTAATAAGCATGCTGATATCCAAATGCATTTATTGCGTTTGATTTGACTATTCATTCATTATTTAATTCGTGCATTCGTTCGGGAATTCATTAAAGATTTAGGGAGTGGCTTCAGTGCATTGATTTGTTCGTTCGTTCGTCTATTCGTCCATCAGTTAACGATTAAGTAGGATATTTTGTTTCGTTCGTTCATTCCAGCATTCATTGAAGATTTGTGAGATTTTTTATTCGTGCATTGATTCGATCGTTTATCCATTCGTCTATTCGTTCATTCGTGCGTTAACTGAAGATTTGGTAGGAAGGTTTTTAATGAAGATGATCCTATTTCTTTCGTTCGTGCATTATTACATTCTTTCATTCGTGTACTTCTTTCCTGATTTCCTGAATGCATTTTCGAAGATTTGAGAAGGAGGCTAATATCCTTGAGTATAAGGCTAATATCAAGATGCATCTATTGTGTTTTATTATTTGATTATTCATTCGCTCTTTCGTTCATGCATTCGTTATTTCGCTCGGAAATTCATTGAAGATTGGGTGAAAAGCTCCAGATACTCCTATAATGTATCATTTGTGCATTCATTCGTTCGGTCATTGGTATATTCGTTCATTCATGCATTTCGTGTGTTCGTTATTCGCACGTTCATTCGTTGTCCATTCGTCTATTCGTTCATTCGTGAGTTAACTGAAGATTTGGTAGGAAGGTAGGTAAAGTAGATTTGGTAGGTATTCGTACACATTCGTTCGTACACATTCGTACACATTCGTTCGTGCATTCGTTCGTTTAGAGGTTGATGTTCATATCTATCCAATTGCGTTTTATGTACATACCCAGTGGAATTATTGAGAAACTGTCTAGTCAACAACTTGATGTGCGTGATGTTTCTGCCGACTTGAAGGATGGAATTATTTTCTTCGGTTTCAGAAAAATCGAAAGGATACGCCTCTTCCGGTCCCACGTGTTTTTTACCGATAATTCCTGCAAATCGTAGTTGAACTTTCAGTTTTTCATCAAAAATACGAAAAGCACTTCACCTGTTCGTATCCCGTGTTCCTTTAGAATGCGCGGCAGACTTTTCACACTATCGAAAGAATCGAAATGATGGACGCCCTGGTGTAATCCGTACATGCCATTTTGGTGCGAAGGCATTCCAGTGAGTAAGGCGGCGCGACTAAAAAAATTGATGATTTTCAAAAACTTGCAAACAGCGGGAAGTGTAAATTTTTGTTTACCTCGGGGAACAACTGCTCACTGATGTGAAAGCCTTATTGAACAGCAGACCGTTTCTAGCCAGCCGGTCCAAATTCGGCGTTTGACATATTTTGTTGCCGTATGCGCCCATCTCAAATCCGCCATCGTCAGCTGAAAATAGCACATCAGTTTACTACGCGATTTTTTTATATTCATATTCAAATTCAATATCTAACTCATAACATGATCACCCTGTACATGGAATACGTGTCTTTGCTTACGTTACGCATTCGTGTTACGGTTACGCTGCTCGGGGCTTTAGACACTACGAGACGTGGAAGTAGAAATATTTATATTTGTTAATATTTATTTTAACAATAAGATAGATAGACTTCACAACTTACATACCTAGAATGAATAAAACGTTCAGTTTCTCTGATGGATTGGCTAAAATATGTCCACAATTTAAAAATAGAACCATCAAGAACGACAATGAAAAGGATCGTATCATTTTGGATGAACGCATTTTAATGCGGTACAGGAACGGAATCACGATGAAAGTGAATTCAGAAAAATGGAGAGCTTATGAAACTTGTTTGAAAATAGTAGAACAAGTTTTTTATTGATAAGGGTCAACCGCGGTCAGATGAAATTATCTAAACCAATTCTTGTATTGTTTCATTTGATATTGATGACTGTGTTAATATAATTTAGACATGAAAAAGTCTTTGAAAATACAAACGTAAACTTTAATATGTGAATTTTAACACAATAAACATAATCTTATATTTGATTGAATTCTGATGTAATCATTGTTGCTTCCTCATCCGCGGCTACTGATGGATGTGCTGGATCAAGCTGCTGAGCTACCAACATTTCACTGGTCTTCAAAAACATCAAATTCGTCTTGATAACGTTCAATCTCATCAAAACGACGTCATTGTATAGCTCTTTCAGCTTTTCTATGTTGCCAATAAGTTTGGCAATTATATCCGCATAAATATCATCCACCTTGTTAGTTTTTTCAACTTCCATTAGCTGTAGTTCCTCTGCAACTTTGTGCCCCATTTCTGTTAAGTTTATAGATCAATTTGGTGTTTACAGAAAGTCAATTAATTTTATTAATAAAATGGGGAGTAATAACATTTGAATTAGGTATTTGAAAAATAAATGTCGTCACTCGTCATTCGATTCGAACCACTGAACTATCTTTGCACCTGCACCGAACTCACAACTTGCACTGGAGGTGCACTACTGCACTGGATCTCTGACTGGAGGGATTAAGGACCTCACGGAGCGCGACAATTTATATGTGTTCTGTGATTCTGTGAATCCGTGCGATCGCTGTTTGTTGTTTCTTGTTTCGACTTCGTTCAATAAAATCAAAATGGCTACATCACTTATGTCTGTGAGCTTTATTATTTATTTTGGTTTCTTGGTTTGAATACAGTGTGATTGCATTTCTGAAACGAGTATAGTCACGCAAATTGTTCGAAAACCTGAATAACTTAGGTGAGTGTTTTCAAATTTGTATAAAACAGTGTTATCCTTATATTTGTATGAACCATAATGTACCCAACATTAATTGCCCATGCGAATGTATGGCAAAATGGCAAATTGTTCGTAAGGTGGCGATATATCATGAACTAAACAAAACCCAAATACAGTGAACATCAATGTAGTATATTGGAAAAAATGAAAATTGGAGGAATAGGTAGTAGTTGTATGAATATTACAGATTAATATTCGACTTTTTCTTTCCCTACAGTCCCTATCTCGGTCCCTACAGTCTTTCAGATGACCCTAAAATTTATTCCAGTCCACAATGTTCAAACGTTTTCCACTCGAGTTTTATTTCTGTTAAGTAGTGACTACTCACTACATTCATTACATAGATTCAAATTAATTTCCATTTGTTGTATTGATTTGGTATTATTGTAAGATTTAAACCTACATTTCAATTCTTCTCTCTAAAACTTCTATTGTGGGCACCACACATGAATTTTTGTATTTTCAGGACTCCAATTCTACCCAACAATGTTGTCTACCTGAATAATGCATTTACAAACGTGACATATTATAATAGTTATCTAATGATTAGGTCCTTCAAAGCCTCAATATATGCCGGCACTAAAATAGCTCATTTCCTGGCAGTTAAAGAAATGTTATTTGGCAGTAAAGTAGATGATTCAATGCCTATATTTGAGGCTACATAAAGGCATTTACTTCATTACTATGTTGAAATAGATAGTCCCTTCTTTGGGTTAGCTATTTCTACCACACAGTTGAAGAGCTACTTTACTGTCCTAATTGAATATTTACCATGAACTGTAATGCTATTTTTTATGAATTTCCACGGATTTCCAGGAATTAAAAAAAAACTGAGTACCTATAAACAGGTATCAATGTAAATATTTCCCAACAACATATGATTTTATTTCTTCATGTTAATTTTTGCAATAAATTCGAAAACGTTTTTGAATAGAGCATTAACAGACAATACACCACACGCCCCTATTTCCCATTACAAAATTGGGGGTTCAATGTAAGAAATTGAATTTTCCATGTAACATTTTTCGATATATTTCAATTAAGTGTTTTGAGCAAGGTTTTGATACATAATAATTGTACAATATCTTTTGCGTTTTTTTCTATAGATACTGCACACCGATATTTGTCAAAATTTATTAGTAATAGCAGCCTCTGCATGTCAATTGTTTTTATTATTCATACTTTCAATCCTGGCCTGTTTCCAAAATTTCTTGTTAACACCATGGCATGCGTGGGTAAATTCACAAATTCTAAATTCAGCCTGGTTTCCAACCAAATTTACAGGTGACTGCACTAGGTATTTGTGTCTGTTGGGACACTCGCAATAGAAAATAACACATAGTTGCTATACCTGATGGCAACAACCAAGGTGGATATAGGATGGTGAAACAGCTTTCTATTGACAAGCACTAGAATAAACTGTAGACTTTTGCTTACTTGATTTCTTACCGTAGTAATATTTCCTGAAGTTATCAGAGATGGCGACATACCTTGTGGCGGTATAACAGAAACTGTGGATCTGTCATACTTTTATCAGATTCATCTGTTCTAGATGAAAAATGATTGAGAAGAGTCAAAATATCAATATTCATTCGAGATTTAACGAAAATTTATTGTTTTATTGTCGTTTCAAGTCACGTCTGTCAAATGTGAACCACAGAAATACGTAAGCAACAGAAATCTCATTCGATAATCAATCTTACCGCCATCTTCTTTCAAGTCGTGGAAATATTAGTACCTTCTCAAACGGTCTACAAGTTTTTCGCAGAAACAATTGAAGAGCTGTTTCACCATCCTATATCCACCTTGGCAACAACTCTTAACTTCTCCAAGTGGTATCGTTTTTGTTTTGTTTTTTGTTATTTGTGACATTACGTAAGATTTCACATCAGAACCGAACGTAAACAGAACAAAGGTTAAATTTGTCAAAGGTGGATATAGTGAAATATAGGATATAGATATAGTGAAACGACTCTTCTATTGTTTTTTGTCAAAACCTGTAGACTGGTTTTGCGAAGGTCATAACACCAGTAATATTTCACTAATCGTTCGAAGATGGCGTTAATATCGCATTTGATATCAATATCGATAATTCAGTTCTCTCTATTAATATCCGTATTCTATGGTTTCGTGTTCAAGTGACACTGACAGATCATTCATAATTGTGGTTTTGGATTGAAATATGAATATTGTTCGATTATTCAATCATGATATTGATTGAACAAATCACACAAAATCATAATGACTGCGGAATTGTTGAAATTGATATTCATCATGCGGAATCAGCAGACGTGGCGCCATCCATATGAAGTCGTTGAAGTATTACTAGTGTTTGAAACTATGATTGAAATTCAACAAAATCAAGTAGACAGAAGTCTAGGGATATTTATAGTGCTTTTCTGACCATATCTATATCCACATTGAATTTGTCAGTGGGTTATCCCCCAAAAAGTTCAGTGGTTATCCTACTTCGAGTAGCTCAAGAGTCACCGCTAGGTAGCGTATCGCTTAGTATGAAATTATTGACATTTACCTTTATCAGTAAATATTAATTTTGCTGTATTCAACTGACTGATGTTTTTTTTGAGGAATTCGACAAGTTTATGATAATTCATACTTTTCTTCGATTTCTCTGGTAGAAGGTATCATTTTCATGGTGAATTCAAACACGACGAAACCTAACCTAACTTAACCCTAACCTTAAGAAGTTGAAATTTGTTTTTCGAACAAGCCAATCCAGAATGGCTGCCTTGAGGCACACACGGAGTGTTTTGTCTATTTGATTACATGTGTTTTTGTGTTTATAGTTTGATTTTTCTTTTTGAATGTTTCAAAAGTGAATACAATGGCTTGTGATAATGAAAGTGATCATCTGTTATCGTCAAGGCATCGATAATTTCACTCTGATGGATCAGTTAAAGCAGCTGGTTTTCCTAAAATTTGAAAAAACATTTCGCAACAAATACCTTCATGTAAAGTTATGTAACTTTTTACCTTTCAAAAAATGTTTAGCACATACTTTAGCATACTTTAGTTTAACTTTTGTGAGATTTTCCGTTTTGATTGCTTTCAACCATCTTTCTCTTCGAATTTTTGAGAGTTCATTCAATTCTGTTTTGTGTGCAAAATGTAGTACACTGGGTATATTGAAAAACTTCACATCATCACGATTTCCTCGACTCCCACACTTATAACAACACAACAAGTATGTGGCATGTTTTTGTAGCTCTATCTTCAATTTTATGAGAAAATTCACAAATCACAATATAGTCTAAACACAGAATATTCATAAACATTGGAGTTGAAACTTATTTCAAATTAAAATCACAAGGTTAAAACAGCTAGAGGTCTAATGCACTCAAACGGTTTGTGTGCCTCAAGGTATCCATCTTGAATTTGATTTGACAGCGTTATGAGGAATTTTTTTTGCGAGAAACTGTTTTGAAACTATTTGAAACACTCCATTTTCTTGAACCATTTGTGACGTCACAATTGATTCTGGTTCGAAACGTTTTGAAAGCGTCTTTTGGACCGTTTCAATCATGTTTCAATATGGCGAACTGTCATCTGAGGTTAAATAACTATGACACGTGACGTTTTGAAACGATGCATTTTTTCGGCTTATAAAATGATGACGTAGACGTATAAACTGTTTTGAAACGTTCTTTGTAACTGTTTCGTCGCAAAAAATGCCTTTGGGTTTGGTCCATGAACACAATGAACGAATGAAAACTTCAGATTTAACGTATGACTGGAGAATGTCATAAACTGGCCAATTTTCAACTTTATACGCTATTCTTCATGCATGATCAGGCATTGTTATAACCTCAAACTCTGTTTTGATTTTATTTTATACGAGGACCTCAATTAATAATTATGGTGGACCAGGAATCAGGAATCAAACAGTCAAAGTAAACAAACACACATCAGAAATTTTTTCAATCAAAGAATTGACTCTGCACATGCCTTGATTGAAGTTGTGCATGAACACAGAATTGTTATGGCAATCTTAAGTTAAGACTTGAGTTACGTCGTGCATGAAGTTACCATCAATAATGCATGAGAATATTTCAGCTCACGAATGCAAAAGCTGTCACTCAATGACATTTGTCAGAAAACTTCAACTTTGTTGAGACTTGAAAGCGTACTTTGTTGTCCGGTTGTATAATAGTATATTGTGATACAAGTTTGATAAGATGCTATTTTGTCGCACGCGTTGTTTGGAGTATGACGAGCGAAGCGATCGAGGAGTGCTCCAAGTGAACAAGTGCGACAACGTGTCTTATAAAACGTATGTCATGTGCAATTTTTTCTATTTTGAATTTGAAAAAAAAATGGATGTGATATCGATAAATAACAGAAACATCTTCGATTGGTAACAAAGATGACATTGAAATAATTAAAATCTGACGTACAAGCGTAAAGCCCAGTTTACAGTTGAGCGATTTTGATTATTGCAATACCAGCGGTGAAAAATTCAATGTTGTAATTGTTTTTATTGGTCAATTAAAATCAAATTACACTATGGATTGAAATTTACCAATTAAAACATTGAGTTTTTCACTGCTAATATCATCAAATCCAAATCGCTCAGAAGTAAACTGGGCCTAACTCTTCTGACTTTTATTTGACAGTTCGATTGTACCAATCTCCGAATAATAAAAAATGCGTATCGATATAGAGGCTATTTTGACACGCATTTGCGTTGCACAATGACTTCATTATACAACCGAAATAGAAAAAAATGTTTTGTTGTTACCTCCAACGTTTGATGTCCTGTCGCATTAATTTAATATTCTGCATCCGACGTTGTGCCCTAGTTTCCCCCCTCGTTCTGGCATTATTGCCTTTTCGGATTCATGTGCGACCTTCATTTCCCTGAAGTGGGTTACGACCTAATTATTAGCCTAATGCCGAGGTGGCAAACTCAAACTTTTCACCCCTTACATCGCGTGAGGCTATTCGACAATTTGAGGGGGTGATCATTGAGGACATTTTTTTTCGAGCGTCCGCGGAATAAAAAACAGGGGGTGACTCTGGAAATAATAATAATAAACGCCTTCAATGGTGAAACAAGAAATGATGTATAGAAAAAAAAAACGAAAGAATATATGAAAATAATGGGCGAAGTTAAATTCTGCAACCTCCTTGACAAGAAGAGTTGAATGAAATGACTTGAATTTTGATTTACAGATGTTTTTTTTTGAATACGCTGGGTTTTTCATTTTCCCTAAATGGACATCAACTTTGGTTTTTCGAATGGAACAATGTGTATATTTGTTGACAGGTCGATAGCATTTTCTTTTCTGATTTCATTGCTACCAACAAGTTGCAGATTTGGATAAAAATTACCGAGTTAAGGACAATCCAAGTTGATCAAAACAACGCTTATAGCTTGGAAGATAATTTGCTATAACAGATATTTTGAAAATTGTAGATTCCGAGAATCCAATAATAGGTATAGGTTTTATTTGGCATTAGATACATTAGATTTGGCAACAGCGCAGAAGTGAAAATATTTTCGAAGGCTAGATTCACACATCTCGTAACCCCACCCATAATCTGCAAAATATATTTATTTCCGTTTTCTAGATACTTCTAGGAATGCCATCGAATTTGGCATACCCTGTATATCAACGTTGTGGGTACGTGATTCTCCCCTGGGGGTCCCACTCCTTCTACGCCTCTGGGCTTGGCCTATTATTTATTTATCACGAAAAATATCGAATTTCAGTACGACCGCAGCACAGATTTTTTTTCGTTTGGCTCGTATCAAATCCAGTATCGAATAGCTTGCGGTGTTGCCAGTCAACTTCAGCGAAAATCCTGGAATCCATTGCACATCGAAATTAAATCAAAAAGTAGCGGAAAACTAGAAGATTTGGAGGAAACATAATATTCCCGATAAAAATCCACTTGAACACTAACTATCCAACGAGAGTTATTCGACATTTTGACTACTTCTGCCCTCGGTTGAAATCGATAAATCGACTTCTCATTTGGCATCCAACAGGCCCAGGTAATAGCTGACATAAACATCATTAGGATCGCCCCATTGATTGTCTGACTCACACGCTAAATATATATGCCGCGTCAATATTTGTGTGGAAATCATCGAGCCGGCAACACTGCACCGTTTCTACTTTTACGCCACGCTAACCCACACGGTAACCTTCGCACATTCCTCGCTATCGGGAACGCGAAGCTGTGATTGGTCGACGTTTGGCAACGGCGCAAACAGGTCCGACCCGAAAGCGTCAAGTTGGCTTGGCGACAGCGTTGCCGGATGGAACATGACATTTATCTGGGTTCAATTGTTCCTTCCCAGAATAGAAAGTTATCATGGCGGATTTAACATTTGACAGATTTTGGGAAAAATTTGACAGTTGACAAAATAAATGTCATGTCAAAATTGAAATAAAATGTGAACAAATCCAAATTCTAGAATAATATCCTCTTTCTTTGTGCCTTTTAATTCCAAGAAGTATCTATCGATATTCTGGAATTTGGATTCGTTTCCATTTTAATTCAATTTTGACATGGAACACTTATTTTCTCAACTGTCAAGTGTCAAGTTTTTCCCCAGATTTTTCCCTAAATCTGTCAAATGTCAAAATCCGCCATGATAACTTTCCATTATGGGAAGGGTAAATTGGGCTAGCCTAGCGGAATGAATGTTGACCACATATTCCGTGGAATAAAGAAGTATTTAGGCAAATTGAACTCATTATTTTTTACAGTGTCTACAATTTCTGCCAAATGTCAAGGATAGTTTTATAAATTTAAAAGAAAATTCCATGAGTGTCCAAGATAAGGATAAACAGTATGGGTATCTCAGTAACCGTTAAGAGTCACACAGTAGGTCAAAAAAGCAAAAAGTTGCGCAAATATTCTGAAATGCGATAGACTGATCTGAATTTCATTTGACGTTTTCTGATATCAAACTGACTATTCTGGAATACATTTGATGCCTTATGAATGCTGAAATCAACTTGATGCTTTCTGAAATACAAATGGGGAAGGTGCAGTATTCCAATTGGAAAAATGCACAAAAAAAAAGTATCTCTGATGCCTACGGATACATTTCCGATCTGGCAACGCCGCACCGTTCGGGTCGCCTCGGCTGGTTTCGGCCTGCCGATCGGCCATTGACGACGAGCGTGTCGCTGTCGCTGTTGGTTTTCGGCTAGCAACGCTGCCACGTAGTGGTGGATCAATAAGCTGAAAGAGACTGGTGCCGCAAAATACATGTATTTAACGCCAAATTTTTGGAAAAATTGTGATATTAAGTATTCTCATTCGCATCGTGTGATATAAACACTAACTCTCTACCTGTGAACGCGAAGTGCATTGACTGTGCGATCGGTGAAATGTTCTTATGCCTCCGCAATCGAGGACAAGTCTAGTTGGTTGTTCTGCTGGCGTCCATATTTGTGTGTAAGTTACGATTTCATCTTTTACCTTGCTTCGCTCTTTGAATCGACTTGGCGACTGCTTATTTCCTGTTTGAATTTTCGCGGTAGGGCCGAAATGTTCAATTTTCGATTATGCTACGTTGTTTATATTGTTTTTCTGGTTTATGCCTGTCATTGACTCAACCACCCGTAAAAATACTCGGCGTGGGTGTTACGTTTCTGCAGAAGCCTATATAGGTACGCCACATCATAATACATCAAACGAAGTATTCCTGATTTTTGTCGCATCGTACGTAGCTCAGAAGTAGATTTTTTCGTTCCACCTCGTTTACTATGTCGTCCTCCTTTCCACTACTAGCATTCATCCGCTTCACTTGTAGCTATTATCTTTGTTGCTTGTAGTTGATAAACAGCTCTGTCTGTGTATTCAGTTTTTTTTTCTGGTGAACGTTATCAGAAGACTTGAGGTGTTATCGTAATTCCCAACTTCAAAATAGATGGATTCCATGAACTCACATCTTATTACGACTCACGGCAACAAGTTCGAAAATAATCATTATCCATGTGTTATGCTTTCGCTTACCTAATAGGTGCCTCCTAGAACTTTTGTCATGTTGTTGTTATGGGTACTTAGATGAAATCTTTGTTGGTATGCTGAACGAATATCGAGTAAATGTTTGTTGTGGTCTTGTGACGATGCATTTTTGTCGGTACACACGATGTGTGGAAGGAAATTCAAGTAAATAATGGGATATTTCGCAATATGGATTGATGAGGTGCGAGTTTTAGAGACCCGCCACTGATGAATGAGCTTCCATTTGTTCTGATATATTCGTGTTCATGTGGGAAGTTTTCGTCATGTTCCAGACTTCAATTCAATCAAATTTTCATGTCTTAATATGAGAGATAGGTTTCAGGTTTTTTTTTATCTTGAGTTTAGGAATTTCTTGATCTAGTCTAGTACGTTTTTTTCTCTGTTCATTCAATCCAATTCAATATCCCTCCCCATTCCTAATATACAGGGGCACTTTTTCTGTATAATCCAGGGGCGTCGACGCTGAGAATATTTGAGAAAAAGGTTCAATTTGGAGTTGTTGCCTTTAGTTGTATTTTTTTCTAATGAGAATTATAGTTGGCTATGGTTTGGTTGGAACGAATTTTTGGCCCTTTCTAACCATGTATGGGTCGATTTTGGTGTAATTGTCTAATGGCGAAAATAATATTTATTTCATTACTTTTTGTGTTCTTTATATTTATTCCAAGTAAGCACGTGTTGTCTATGACAGGGTTTGTCCCTTTATTTATGTTATAATATCATTCAATCATAAAATTGAGGATGTTGTTTGAAAAACTACAACTGTAGGCCATAACTTGAAATTGCACCCACCTTCTTGTTAAAATTTTCTCCAACTGTATTTTACAGAAAAAAGTGCCTTGAGAATGTAAAAGTTATTATCCGGTAACTTTATAAACAACCATGATATTGACATGTGTCTAAAGTTGAACTTTTGTCTAATGGTGAATGTATAAACTCAAGTAAACTAAACATTGAATCGACAACCAAGAATAAGGAAAGTTGGATACAGGAAAATCCCATTGAGGTTTAATAAACTGGTCATCTTTCATCTCTTCAACTAAGAATTAACAATTATAAATTCAATGCATGTATAGATATGAAAAAAGGAAGATATTTTCTCTCACCTGTTTTTTTTTCTATTCTTTTCTTGAAAATACCTCAAAAACTGAAGAACTTTCGAATTATGGTAAAACTTCGTTTTTAACACTCTTATGAGGTCACCAAACCTTTTTTGTGGTATTTTGACCATATATCTATTAACTACAATATTGACATAAGAGACAATGTTAGCAAAGTGAAGCTGAATTTCATATATATATAATTTTTTAATTAGCAACGTTGATTGAGGGTGCATGCGCGGAACCGAGTGCAAAATTCCAATCATGAAATGTCTAAAATTCGTAAATCTCATATTCATAGAAAAAAATTACTTTATTCATTTGGAACATATCCGATGTAATTAGAATATATGAAGTATACTTAGCTTTGACAAAGAGTGATCATTAGAGATCTTCTAATTCAGCGAACCACTCTTTTCAGATTTGAAAGAATATGAAGCAATCAAGATCAAAACAATGATAGGCATATAAATTATCCTGATTTTTGCAATATTTTGTTAGACATTGATGGCACAGGCACTTCTCTATTGTGTCTTGATTTCTGGAATCGTGGAAGACAACCTGGACACGATCTGGACACCGACACTGGACATATTTATGGCAGTCTTCAACTTTTAAATTACGAATAGTATCACCTGAACACTCATCACGCAATCGAAAAATAATAACGAGAAACGAAGAAATTCACAAAAATTCAACAAAACACAGATATAACCTGCTTGTTTGAAAAAGATTCTCAAAAGTGATACCCGACATACGATCATTTCCAATTCGAGTTGCAGAGAGGACATAAGAGAGAAACAACTCTAAGAGAGTCGCTCTTGACTGTCATCATCTACTTTTATTTTGGCGCATGCGCATACATTCATCGTTGCCAGCGATGCTCTTTTGTTTCGGCTTCAGATAGGCTGTCCTTATTATCAATATTCGTAGTTAATAGACATATGATTATGACCCACTGATCACGAATTTGAAGTCAAACCGCGGCGGTCCCAAGTATTTTCCGAGATACGGCCCCATTTTGTCTCAAAAATGCACCATCTGACATCTCAAATTTCTGCTATTGAAAACACAAAATTCGCCTTTTTTTTTTTACAAAAAAAATCACTCACGATAACATTTAATAAAATAAATGTTTTTTTTTTCAGCGGAAAAGTGTTGGAATCAAGTAAATATAAGCGTGTTTGATGTTTTGGTTCAAAGAAGGGTGAATTTTGTGTATTTCTATTAGCAGAAATTTGAGATGTCAAATGGTGAATTTTCGAGTCAAAATGGGACCGTACCTATCTCCGAAAATACTTGAGGCCGCCGCCTTTTTGACTTTCAGTCAGGGTTCGTAATTATCAAGATAATTATTTTTTTTTGATAATTATCAGATAATTATCGGATAATTATCCATACTGACAGACAACTCATTTTCTTTATATTTTGACTTACAAATTATTTTTTCAGTTCAAATATGTTGTGTATAAAAATAAGAAAGGCATTTATATCAACTTATTTATTATTTGAAACTACAAAAATAATAATAAATGAATAAAACTAGATATGAAATAAAAAATAAATAAATTCAAAATATCTTTTTCTTGGTAGTATAAAATTAAAATAATAATATGTTAAAAAATATAATATTCCAAACTTCTTGAACAAAAAACAAAATAAATACCTAATAGTATCACATTCTAACATTGTTAAGGAAATTATTCATTATTTTATATCAAGTCTTTGTTTGAATCTTCAATTCTCGGCATTTTTGTATATTATTAGTCCGGTTCCGATATTACTGAATTTACCTCGGAACTTACTGATGACAGTCAGCAGTTTCGGAACGAATTCAGGTTGAGTAAGCTACCACCAGTATAATTCAGTAATTTCAGAACGATCTACAGTACTGAACAGTACTGGTTGGGAATTTCGGAATTCAACGATTGTTAAATTTGTTTGTTTTGACACAAATTTTGAGGTTATTTGTGTTCGGTCAGTTCGGTCGGATACGAGGGTGCGTTCCTAACTTACGCTCAAGTGCACTGGAGTGCGAAAGGGCAGTCCAGTGGAAAACGCTAATAATACAAAGTACAACTAGAGTTAATGTGGATTTTCATAATTATCAAGATATTTATCAAGGTATAATTATCAAGATAATTATCAAGATAATTATCTTGATAATTATCAATGATAATTATCACTCCGAACCCTGAAAGTTCACAAAAAATTTTTTGTGATTACATAGGAGTGCAATAAACGAAATTTTACCCGAATTATTTCTTTGCGGCATGTTGTTGCACATACATCCAACAATAATAACCGATTTTCCTATGTTGGCCCGCGAATTTGGGACTTGGAAAGATACTTTTTTTTTCTCTTAAAACTCCCTTGGCCCCAAAATCATCCTCCCCTTCCGGGGGTGTCCGCGTTACAGACCCCACACCGAGCAGATGGAGCATCAGCGCCGATGAAGAAGATGCGCTCCACCTCCAACGGAGGCGGCGACCGCCGCCCCCACCATCACCACCACCACCAACAACAACGCGCCGCCCCCACCTCGGATGTGCCGATGATGGGCGGCACGCCACCGATTCCTACCTACCAAGTGCCTCGAGCGTTGGCGGCGCAAGTCGCCAGGGCGATGGGGGGCGGCCGGGCCGCGCCCCCCCACCAATCGCCCCCTCCCCGCGGCGCCCCCCGCCTCCACGTTGGGAAGGCGGCGGCAGGGGGCGGCGCTCCCCCATCTGTGATATCCGGCTCAAGTTGCCTGTCGTCGTCGTTGTCGTCGGCGGCGATGATGATGATTGGCGACTCTAATCTTAGGTGAGCTGGATGGATAATATGCTGGTGGGGGTTTAAAAGTACCTCTTTGGGCTAGCGGAACCACGAATTTTTTTCCGATCTTCGTTCAAAAAAAATGTTACGATATTTCTACTTGGGTTCGTGAATTTAAAACGCTCGAAAAAAACTTAGTTGAATCACTACGACATGCGCTTTACAAATCTCAATGTTCACAATACTAGCTTTCTTTCTGAACTGACTGTACGCGCCACTGCGCTCCTTTTATATAGGTAAAAATTCTAATTCTAGCAAAATCTTGAATATTCAATAGAGTTCTGAAAGAGATACCGTTCATTCTCGAGAAACTGCGACGGTTATGAGTCATCCGCTAATTGGTTCGACGGCGAGCGATGTTATCGCGAGGCCATAAATCACAGCCTAGATGCGAGCCGCCGAGATAATGACTTCCGGTATACTCGGAACACGGCACAATTATTAACAATATCATTGATTTTGATAGATAAACTTTTGAATAAATTATAGTTCAATGTTATTTCAAGGCTCTCATCCTAGGTAACTACAAGAGTTTTCCTTAATCTTTTAAAAAATCGGGAGTAGAATTCTTCAAAAAGGGTCCAAAAGCTTTTGTTTACAAGATAATTCCTTTTTTGATTTTTGACAAGGAATCGCCCTCTTACAAATTTTTCATACATTTGGCATCATGGACAGTAAAAACTAACATCCAAAACGGTAAATACCCGATCAGATTTTTGTGATTCCCCTACGTTCTGATGAATCGTAAATCAAATTGTAAAACAGTAATCGATAATGTATTTTTTTTCGACCATTCACCAGGCAAGTTTCAATTGACAATGAAAAATATAGTTTTAGTGTACTTCATTTCTTGATCGAAATTGGCAGATTAATGTCGCATTTCAACTTCCAATTCTAAGATTATTAATCTTAAATATAGACGGTTTTTGTTGAAGTTGCTAATAGTATAATATAGTTTCAGTTTCCAATCATTACCTAAAATATAGAAATGGACAGTAATATTGAATTGACACCACCTGAATTGATAGAGGACTCTCAAGCTACATCTTTGACATAACTTCTCGCGAAATAAAAGAAAATGTTTAGGGTCTTACAAAACTTTTCGGAAAGTGCGTTACGTTCCCTCCCACTCGTGCTAGAATAAAGATACTCTTGGTCGTTTCCTCAATTTTACCCTACTAAAACAACTTTGTTTGCTTGTATTGTAACTCGCCTGTGGAAAAAATCAATTCACTATTTAGCTTGTACAGAGAGATCCAAGATGGTTCCGCTAGCCCACAGGGGGCGTTCTAACCTAACCTAACCTTACCGATTTCTATCCGCAGGATGCAATCTGTGACCGA
Organism: Chrysomela aeneicollis; assembly: GCA_029955515.1. Classification (NCBI taxonomy): domain Eukaryota; kingdom Metazoa; phylum Arthropoda; class Insecta; order Coleoptera; family Chrysomelidae; genus Chrysomela; species Chrysomela aeneicollis. Next base: position 10,949,822 of record JARUHQ010000021.1, on the reverse strand, counting down.
AAATTGTCTTCTGAACTCTGTTACCGTACCAAAAATACAACGTATAGACCATGGCATGGTCGCCCACAATAATAGCTTTAAGTTAGTCAGTAAGTTTGGTGCTTTACTACCGCCCCACCACGACGGACGACACATTCCCAATCAAAAGTCTGAAGACCTCCTCGAAGATGATGACCACCACCACCTCGACACGACCGCCGTCGGCGACGGCGACGATGTCGGAGTTGGGGGGGCGGCGCCAAGGCCGCCCCTAAGGCTGAGGGGCGGCGGCGAGAGCTCCCTCAGCACTGGTACGTCAGGCTGGGGATCGCCGCCCACCCAGCAGGCCAACAGCAACAACACCAACAATGGTGAGTGACAATTAGGGCTAATAATTGTGAGATTATTTGTTTTGAAGTTCAGCTATTGCTAATTGCAACATTTGTCCGTCTATTAATTAGGCTAATTGGTAATTATGAGGTCAATCTTGCCATTGTTGAAGTTATATCAGCCGATTTATATTGCATTTCCACTTCTGATTAGGCTTTTTCTGAAATTAATTATCTTGAAGTTGGAATAAATAAAGTTTTTTGAGGTTGAATCGGCAGGTTTATCTTGCATTTTAAAGACCAATAATTAGTCTATTTGTGAGGTAATTCTTTCCAAAGTCGAGTTAATTGCAGTTATACTAATTGCAACATTCCTCCATCAATTAGGCCTGTCGTTAATGATAAGGTTAATTCTGTAATTGGAGTTATATCAGCACATTTATATTGCTTTTCAAAGTCCAATTAGGCTTTTTCAGTATAAATTATTCATCATACAGTTGGATTAATTAAAGTTATACTAATTAATTAAAGTTATACTAATTGCAACATTTTTGAGGTGGAATCGACGGGTCTACCTTGCTTTTCAAAAGCCCAATTAGGCTAATTGTTAGATTATTTTGAGGTTGAATTAATTGCAACATTTATCCATCTTTCAGACTTATTGCTAATTCTTAGGTCAATCTCGAAATAGTTTAGTATTGCAATTTCTAAAAATTAGGTTATTTCTGAAATTATTCATTTTGTAGTTGGGTTAATTATGGTTATACTAATAGCAACTTTTCTCCATCAATTAGGGTTATTGCTAATTATAAGGTTAATCTTGCAATTGAAATTGTATCAGCAAATGCATTTTTAAGTCCGATTATGCCAATTATTATTCATTTTTGCAGTTGAGCTAATTGCATTTAAACTAATAGCCTTTTCTTCGTCAATTACGGTTACTGCTAATTATAAGGTTGATCTTGCAATTGGAGTTGAATGAGCAAACTTATATTGGATTTCAACTTCCAATCTATTTCTGAAATCATTCATCTGGAAGTTGAACTAATTACATTAGGTTAATTGCTAATTATTAGTTTAATCTTGCAATTTGAGTTATATCAGCAGATTCATATCGCATTTCAAAGTCCAATTAGGTTTACTGTTGGATCATTGTTTTTGAAATTGGACTAATTGCAGTTATACTAATAGCAACTTTTCTTCGTCAATTAGGTTTATTGTTTATTATAAGGTTAATCTTGCAATTGGAGATATATCAGCATATTTATATTGCATTTCAACTTCTATTTCTGAAATTATTCATCTGGAAGTCTGAACTAATTGCAGTTATACTGATTTGAACATTTCTCCGTCAATTAGGCTTATTGCTAATTATAAGGTTAATCTTGCAATTGGAGTTAAATGAGCAATTTTATATTGGATTTCAACGTCCAATTAGGCCTTTTCCATATAAATTTTTCATCATACAGTTGGGTTAATTAAAGTTATACTAATTGCAACATTTTTGAGGTGGAATCGACGGGTCTACCTTGCTTTTCAAAGTCCAATTAGGCTAATTGTTAGATTATTTTGAGGTTGAACTAATTGCAACATTTATCCATCTTTCAGACTTATTGCTAATTCTTAGGTCAATCTCGAAATTATTGAAGTTATATCAATAGTTTAGTATTGCAATTTCAAAAAATTAGGTTGTTTCTGAAATTATTCATTTTGTAGTTGGGTTAATTACGGTTATACAAATGACAACATTTTTGAGGTTGAATCATCAAGTTTGTCTTGCATTTCGACGACCTATGGCTAATTGCTGTTATACTTATTGCAACATTTCTCTGTCAATTAGGTTTATTGCTAATTATAAGGTTAATCTTGCAATTGAAATTGTATCAGCAGATGCATTTTTAAGTCCGATTATGCCAATTATTATTCATTTTTGCAGTTGAGCTAATTGCATTTATACTAATAGCAACTTTTCTTCGTCAATTAGGTTTATTGCCAATTATATGGTTAATCTTGCAATTGGAGTCGAATGAGCAAACTTATATTGGATTTCAACTTCCAATCTATTTCTGAAATTATTCATCTGGAAGTTGAACTAATTACATTAGGTTAATTGCTAATTATTAGTTTAACTTGCAATTTGAGTTATATCAGCAGATTTATATCGCATTTCAAAGTCCAATTAGGCTTACTGTTGGATCATTGTTTTTGAACTTGGACTAATTGCAGTTATACCAATAGCAACTTTTCTTCATCAATTAGGTTTATTGTTTATTATAAGGTTAATCTTGCAATTGGAGATATATCAGCATATTTATATTGTATTTTAACTTCTGATTAAGCTATTTCTTAAATTATTCATCTGGAAGTCGGAACTAATTGCAGTTATACTAATTTGAACATTTCTCCGTCAATTAGGTTTATTGCTAATTATAAGGTTAACCTTCCAATTGGAGTTATATTAGCAGTTTTTTATTGCATTTCAACTTTTTATCAGGCTATTCCTAAATTCATTCATCTCAACTTACAGTTATACTAATGGCACAATTTTTAAAGTTCAATCGCCAACGTCTCAAGTGTTTCTCGATAATAATTTTAAATTGCTGTACTCTGAAAATTATTTTTGGATAATTTCAGTGGTCATTCTGGACAGCAGAATTATTATAATAGTTGTTATTTAACCAACATATTCATGAGAATCGGTTTCGGAACCGAAAAAACGCTCACCGAGTGTCGCAACTAGTTGCAAACCCCTCGTTGGGCGCCGCCAATTTCTCCCTTCTTTACACACTAAAAAAAAAAAATGCTTGGCTCAGGCAACAAAAGCAACGGACAGCAGCAGCAGCCGCCGCCAGCGGGCGGGCAGCAACAGGCGGGCGGCAACGCTGGCTGGGGCGGCAAGCCGGGCGCCGCCAACGGCGCAATGCCACCCGCGGGTGGGCAGCCGCCCGTAGCCGTGCCAGCCGTCCCCGCCACCGCCGCCCAAAGCAACGGCCCCACCACCGCCAACAGCAACACCAAGCAGCAGCTCGAGCAGCTCAACAGCATGCGTGAGGCGATTTTCAGCCAGGACGGGTGGGGCGGGGTAGGTGGTTCTTTTTTTGCTAAACGTGGTTTTCGATGTTTCACCAACAAATCAAAAAAAATCACGATTTTTTGTAAAAAAAAAATTTATAGTTTTTTTTTTTCGATTGAATAGTTTTTTTTTCAACCTGATTATTTCTTGATTTTTTCATTTAAATAGTGAGTTTTTCTATTCTCTCGATTGAATGGTGATTTTCTTGTTTTTTTTTTTGGATGAAATCGTGATTTTTTTTCATTTTTCCGATTGAGGTTGACTTAAAAAAAATTAAGACCTAAGATTCATCACTTAAGATCTAAAAATATGGGAAAAGCATTGTTGATGTTATAAAAACATTTGAGACTTATGATTGCATGTGTTTTGATCGAATTATCCCGTAATTATTCAAAATTACTGTGATTTTATAAAGAATTTTGAAAAAGGAAACAATTTTATTTTGCTGATTTGCTCACTAATTTTATCATGATTTAGGCTTTGGGAGTTCATTCAAATCTTGAGAAACAACCAAACAGAATTCAAAGTAAGAATCATAATTAGGCATAGGAAAATTATTTATGGTTTGAGCTGACCAATTCATTTTTTATTTTAACCTAATGTTGCGAAAAATAGCTGAGATTAAGGGGGGGGGAGAAAGAATATTTTATTAGCGGTATTGTGAGTTTTACAAGAAAGTAGCCAACGTTCGCGAAGGGCGCAAATCTTTATCTCTGAAAATAAACGAAATATCCCGTAAGGACATTGGAAATGGGTCAGCCTATACAAAAAAAAAGTAGTTTAGTTGCAAACGTCAAACTGAACAACAAATTGAAAATAGTTTGCCAACTTAGTTTCAAAACTTTGGAGATTTCAGATTATCTTTTATTAGCGCATCTCGGTAAAATAAGAGAAATATAGACTATTTAAAAAACTTTCAATTCTAGAAATTTGTAGGTACGACAATACTTTATGCAATCATGTCATTGACGTTTTAGTTTTTTTTTGCAAAAAAAAGATCATTGTGAATAGTTGATAATGATGTTGTAGCAACACGTAAACCAAGACACGAACTGGGACGTGCCCAGCAGCCCCGAGCCGCCCCTCAAGATGGACGGCACGGGCGGCCCGCCCCCCTGGAAGCCCTCGGTCAATAACGGCACCGAACTATGGGAGGCCAATCTCAGGTAATTGATGAAAAAAAAAACTTATTGTAGTGGTTGGTCGTTGTTATTTGTGGTATCATCTTTTGACACACATTTTAGGGTCTCCATGTTGAAGTTAAGTCGAGAAATATGAATTTTTAAATGTCAACAATATAACACGTATATTGCTCTATTCCACCACTTTCATATAACAGTGTTGTACTGAGGTTGTTCTTCTAAGAACAAATTGATTACAATCTTGAATCGACTTCTGGGTGTAGTTTTCAAAATTGTATGTTATATAGCGTATGAAAGAAATCCCCTATTGTTCCTCTCACTTATCCTTAGATGCAACCAATATTCGCGTTTCTTTTCTATTCGAAATCTCTTGAAAAGCACGCCAACGGTCATTAAAAGAAATAAATCCGCACTATCGCCAGAAGGTTCAGAAAACACCATCGCTACCCAACGCAACGTGCACAATTTGACATCGGCACACACTACAGCTAAACACTCTCGTGCGATAGTTGCGTATGTTTCGAGCCGCTTCTTCGCCGATTCGACGAAAACCGCTCCGTCTGTTTTCGAACCCTAATTCCCAATAAAAAACACGCAGGAACGGTGGCCAACCGCCCCCGCAGCCACAGCAGAAGACGCCTTGGGGCCACACACCGTCGACCAACATCGGCGGCACGTGGGGCGAGGACGATGACTCCGCCGACAGCTCGAACGTGTGGACGGGCGTGCCGCCGGCGGGCGGCAACCAGCCACCCCAGTGGGGCGGCGGTGGCGGCCAGGGTGGCGGTGCCAACAACGGCGCCATGTGGGGAGGTGAGCACCGAATCGTTTTAGTGCTATTTCTCAGTGTGTTACGTTGTTTTTGAGATTGTCATTTCTTTCTTAGCAAAGCTGGACTCTCGATTTTTTTTTTCGTTCAACGAACGGTTTTCGCATCAAAAATAAATATTCATTTGCAATAGTATTTCACAATATACTATTATCGAGAGAAATGTTCTTCCCCAATCTTTCCCACACTCCTTATACTAATCTCGTGTGGTTTCTGGTCGCGCTGGTCGCGCAGGCCCGAAGAAGGAGAACGATTGGGGCGCGGGCGCCAACCCCAATTCGGGCGGGTGGTGTGACCCGCGAACGGGCGACCCGCGCCAGCCGGGCGGCATGGACCACCCGCGCGGTGGTGGGGGCGGGCCGGACTTGCGCGCCGCCAACTCGGACGCCCTGCGCCTGCTCGATGCCAGAGAGCAGATGCGCCAGATGACCGGCGGCGGCGGTGACATGAGAGGCGATCCAAGAGGTGGGTGGTGGCTTCTTCCTTGGTTGATCGATCGTCTCATTTTTTACAGTCGTCAGATTCACCTTGCGATCGTAACATTCCTCTTCTAGGCTAATTGCAAGATTGATCTGACAGCTTTCAAAATCTTGCATTTGATCTTCAGTGAATGATTCATCTTGAAATAGCAACATTCCTCTCATAGTAAGATTGATCTGACATCCTTCAACTTTACGATTAATCTTGAAATTAATCATCAGTCGATGTATTCATCTTACAATGGCAACATTCCTCTTACAGGGCAATTGTAAGATTGATCTGATCCTCCAACTTTACGATTAATCTTGCAGATAATCCTTATTTGATATTTCATGTTGCAATGGTAACATTCCTTTTCAGTGCTAATTGCAAGATTCACCTGACATCCTTCAACTTTGTGATTAATCTTGCAGTTAATCTTCAGTCGATAAATTCATCTTAAATGGCAGCATTCCTCTTCCAGGCTAATTGCAAGATTGTTTTGACATTCTTTAACTTTGTGATTGATCTTGTAGTTAATCTTCAGTCGATAAATTAATCTTTCAATGACATTCTTTTCCCAGGATAATTGCAAGATTAATCTGACAACTTTGGGATTAAACTGGTTGTTAATCTTCAGTCGATAAATTCATCTTGCAAATGCAACATTTCTCTTCCAGGCTTATTGCAAGATTGATTTGACATTCTTTAACTTTGTGATTGATCTTGTAGTTAATCTTCAGTCGATAAATTAATCTTTCAATGACAACATTCTTTTTCCAGGCTAATTGCGAGATTAATCTGCCATCCTTCAACTTTATGATGAATCTTATAATTGAAAAAATGGTTTTTCATTCAATTATGAGTTTGACCATAGAAGTTAATCTTGAGTCGACCGATCAATCTTGCAATTAAAGTGATCTAGTAACCTTCAATTTCAAGATCGATCTCATGCAATCAAACAGATCTTGACTTGCAATTGATAAACAGTCGTTCAACCTTGAACTTTAAGATGAATACCCTGACACCTTGTTGGGTTAATCTTGAAATCAATCGTCAGTCGGCAAATTTATGGTGCAATTTAGTTTATGTTGTATCTTTCAACTTTGAGGTTAATCTTGCAATTGATCTTCAATCAGCAAACTCATCTTGCAATTGCGACATTTGGGTGTGCCAGGCTGATTACAAGGTTAATCTCGCAATCATACGTGAATGGACGACTTTGCGATGGGAAAATAATCGCTTACAGGCATCACCGGAAGACTGAACGGCGCCGGCGCGGAAGCGTTCTGGGGCCAGGGCGCGCCCCAGCACGCCAACGCCCCACAACAGATGCATCACCACAACAAAATGGCTGTGGCTACTGTCGGTGGTGGCGGTGGAGGAGGCGGCGGCGGCGGCAACAGCGTCGGCTGGGAAGAGCCGTCGCCGCCGTCGCAGCGTCGCAACATGCCCAACTACGACGACGGCACGTCGTTGTGGGGCAACCCCCAGCAGGGGGGCGGCGGTGGCGGTGGCTCGCACGGCTCCCAGTGGAAGGATCTGCCGTCGATGGGCGGCCGTGGAGGCGGCGGCAACCCGCCCGGCATGGCGCCGCAGTCGCGCATGAAGGCCGACGGGGGTGGCGTGTGGGGCGGTGGAGGCGGCGGGCAGCAGCACGGCCGCAACGGTTCGTGGGATGATGGGGGCGGACCAGGCATCGGGCCCGGTGGCGGTGGACTCGGATGGGACGATCCCGTTTCGTGGGCCAAGCAGAAGATGGGCGGAGGAGGCGGCGGGCCGCTGTGGGATGAGAACGAGTGGGGCGGCATGGGGCACAAGCCGCCCGGCAAGGTGCAGCAGCCCAAAGAGGCAGTGTGGAATTCCAAGCAGTTCAGGATGCTCGTCGATTTGGGATACAAGGTGAGTGTCTAGATAATATATTGTTGTGATAATTTTTTTTTCATCTGTACAGGTTGTTTGTATTGTAGTCCACGATAACTGATTCATTATGTATTATTTTAATAGGACACCCTTGATATTGTGACGATATTTCTAGTAGGATTCGTTCAATTTTAATATTCAGCAAAACAAACTGAACAATATATTCTACAAACTACTCGTAATACATGTCAATAAACATTCATTTGAAAAACACTCCGATATGCGATTTGATCGCTTTACATGTCTCTTTTTTCACAATACCAACTTCGGAACTAAATTTTCTTTTTGACTGTCTGCGACACTGCGGTCCTTTACATGGGTGTAAGACTAATCTTCCAGAAAATTCCTGCCGATATTTCTTAAACCGGCATTTCTGAATTGTCGCTGACTAAAAATCACCACAAGCCGCTAATTGACTCGGGTATTGATCAACTAGTATGGTTCAAAAATTCGATGTTATTAATATTGTTAAAATTTGTGCCGTGTTCCGAGTATACAGGAAGTCATTATCTCGGCGGCTCGCATCTAGGCTGTGATTTATGGCCTCGCGATAACATCGCTCGCCGACGAACCAATTAGCGGACGACTCATAACCGTCGCAGTTTTTCGAAAATGAACGGTATTTCTTAGAACTCTATTGAATAGTGTCACAGATAGTCAATTTTAGTTTAGAAAGAAAGCTATTATTGTGAAGATTGAGATATTAATTTAGGAATGAGAAATTTTTCGAATAATCGATCATAGGAAAAATCCGAGAAGGATTCCTGACTGGAACAGAGACCGTGACGCGTTTTTTTTGACTTTCTTTTCAGAAAGAGGACGTCGAGAACGCTTTGCGCATGCGCGACATGAACGGCGAGGAGGCGCTCGACCTGCTCAGCCCGATGCGAGGCGGCGGACGCGACGTCGGCGGCTGGGGAGGTGGCGGCGGGGGCGGTCGCCACGACGACCACTACGACCACCCACCATTCAACTGTCAGCGCTACCCGCCCACAGGGCCGGGCGGCGGCGGCGGCTTCCAGCCGGGCGGGGGCGCGCCCAATCTGCTCAACAACATGGCAAATTCGGCGGGTGGAGGCGGCGGCGGCAATGGTTCGCTCATCAACAACATCTCGCCGGCCGTTGTGCAGAAGATGTTCACGCAGGGGGGCGGCGGCGGTGGTGGTGGGGGCGGCGGGCAGCCCGGTTTCGGGGCGGGTAGGAGTTTGCAGCCGCAGTCGCAGCCGTCCACGCAGCAGCTGAGGATGTTGGTGCAGCAGATCCAGATGGCCGTGCAGGCCGGGTATCTCAATCATCAGGTGAGTGGAAAGTGTACTAATTGTTTTGACGTTTTTCCCAATTAAAAGTTGTGACGAATCGAGAAAATCTCGATCTAATCGAAAAAATCAGATTTTGTTTGATGTACCGACATGAGTTTTCATTGACCTTGGACCTTTAAATTTTGCGTATCGCAGTTGCCGGATAGTCTTTGTCACTGCTGGAACTACTGACAATGCAATGTTGTCATTTTAGTAAAGCATAATCAACACCAATATAAAGATCGGTGATTAAAGGTTATCTACTCAACAGAACAACATAGTATTGTACCTAATTCACATTCCAGATAATGAAGGTATGATCTATGATCAGAGGTTGTTTAATTTTTGCTGTGATAATCCTCAAAACTTTTATTATACTTTTCTTTTTGAATTATAGTTCATGAAAAATATGTTATACATTGTAAGAAAACAAAACCCATCCGAAAAACGATCGTGAATTATGTTAAACGAAAAAATTTGTAACCTAACCAACACAAAATGATGACAACGATGTAAACAAAACACGCGATCAATATTTTAGCGCCTGCGCATATCTATGACAGGACCTTCAAATCTTGCGCTTTCAACATATCTCTCTGATTTTATTCGCTCTGTCTGACTGTCTCATCTGCAAAGTTTTTTAAATCTCTGATACTACTACATGAAATGTAAAATATAATGTGACATGCGAAAAATCCGTTCGCTTCCGTTGCAGATCCTGAACCAGCCTCTGGCTCCGCAGACGCTCGTCCTGCTGAACTCGCTGCTGCAGCAGATCAAAACGCTGCAACAGCTGAACGCGCAGCAGGCGCTCGCTACGTCGCATCCGATCAACGGCAAGCCGAGCAACGCCTACATGCAGTGCTCCGTCATGATCACCAAGACCAAGCAGACGATCGCCAACTTGCAGGTAATTTTTTTTTGGGGACTTTCTATCATCATCAATCATGATTATAGACTTTGATGAAGCTTTTGAATACGTTGATCATGATATTCGTTCATCAAAATTATAGAGGGATAACAGATTGTTGATATAGAATGACATTAATAGTCATCCTTCAGATTTTATTCAAGGTGTTCCTCAAGGATCAATATTGGGTTCCTTGCTATGCCAATTACCTCATAACATATTTAAATCAACACACTGGAATTACTGCAATATGTTATGCTGATGGCAGAAATATGATACTCAACTGTTGAAAAAGAATTACTAGCATTAGCATTATTTTGACTGGCTGAAAATACCTGTGAGATCAACTGTACTTTTTGAGGACTCAAATGATGCAGTGTCATTTTCTGAATCAATCAAATTACTTTTGATTCAAAACTTTCATGGTACTCATATATTGATATACTTTGTGGGAAATTCAGAAAAGGATGTTATGCATTCGAATTCATGTTTCAAGTCATTGCAGTGAAAAAAATTCTCATTCCTTGATATTTCGCCGATTTTCATTTTCGTATGAGATACGGAATATTGAATTGGGGATCATGTTCTTCTATACAAAGGGTATTTTTATTACAAAAATATGCACTCCCAGTCAGTTGCTTATAATCTATAAGGCACAGATCCGACCTGTCCTGGAATACTGTTCCCATATTTGGAGTGCGGCACCTAAATATATCCTGAAACTATTGGATTCTGTCCAAAAAGGGCAATTCGTCTCGTCGGTGATGCCTCGCTTACAAACTCGCTCACTTCTCTGGAACACCGTAGAAAAGTTGTCGATTTATCTATTTTTTATAGATATTTTCATGGGCGATGCTCTTCTGAAATATCAACAATCGTTCCTCAATTAGCATTCTATTCGAGATTAACCCATCAAGTTCAGTCTTCACCCCCCTTCGTGGTCACTTTAGAGACCTGCAGAACGTCCCTTTCCAAAGACTCGTTCATCCAACGAACATCGAGACTTTGGAACTCATTGCCTAAGGAGATGTTCCCCGAGGCATACCATCTCCAGAAATTTAAGAAGAACACCAACTCCTACCTTCTTTCCCTTGGTTCTCACGATGTTCTCTGAACATTACAGGATATCCCTTTTCGTGAGAACCAAAAAAAAAAGATATTCTTTCTAAACTGACTGTCCGCGACACTGCGCTCCTTTTATATAGATACAAAATATCATTCTAGCAAAATCTTGAGTTCAATTAAATTCTAAGAAATTCACTTTCGAGAAACTGCGACGGTTATGAGTCGTCCTCTAATTAGTTAAGTCGGTGTCCGCTAATTGGTTCGTCGGCGAGCGATGTTATCGCGAGGCCATAAATCTCGACCATTTGCGCCGCCGAGATAATGCCTTCCGGTATTCTCGTAACAATATATTTTGAAACGTTGATTTTTGCAGAACCAGATTGCCGCCCAGCAGGCCACATACGTGAAGCAACAGCAACACCAGAACAGCATGAACGCCTACGATTCGTTCAAACCGAACGCGATGCACGATTCGATCAATTCGCTGCAGACGAACTTTTCCGATCTCGGGATCAACAAGGATCCACAATTGGTGAGCGATGATTTTATTTCAGCCAGATGTCGGTTACCAGAATGACACATTACGTAGCGAGGGTGTGGAAAGTGATATATTTCGCACGAGTAGTCGTTGAATGTAAAGACATGTGTCTTTCCTACGAGCATTGATGATTTTTCATTTCGTGAAAAAAAGATTTATTTGCTTTAGCTGCCTTATTGAATTTCTATTTGACACCACTATTTTTCAAATATGATTTTTTTTTACGAATTTCACCCATTACCCGCAACTTAAAATACAGGAGTTTAATGAAATTTACATTAACCGAGCAACATTAATGTGTAATGAAGTGTTTTTTCAACGATTTTTATTTACCGAAAAAGAGTTTAACAAATTGGCGCCCAAGCAGGGACCTCAAGTAGGTTATGATGATGATGAATTTGTGATGATGATCAAGATGAGTCGCTGATTTTCATCAAAGTGAATTTAGACGTTATGTTTCATTGACACATTTGAATTTGCTATACTTTTCATGCATGGTCGTAGGAAAATAACTTTCAGTCCATTCTAAAAAAAAAAAAATTAAGCAATTGTAACAAATACTCGGCTCATTTGAATTTGTTTCCACCAACACAAAAACATGTTCGTGATGTTTGTCTGACACCGTTCATTTTTGTTTGTGTGACAGAATCAGCAGCAATCTCGACTCACTCAATGGATAAACAAAGACAAGGAAGATGGCGGCGAATTCAGCAGAGCGCCCGGTTCTTCCTCGAAACCGATGACCACCTCTCCCAACATGAATCCGCTAGGGCTCAATCCTTCCGATGGGTGAGTTATTTAAAATAAATCTCATCATTTCTCATTGTTCTTGTTATTTGACGTTTTTGTTTTATAAAGATTAATGACAGAAAAAATAATAAATTTTATCCTGAAGAATGAAGATTGAATCTGATGAAAAAAAAAATACAACTACAAAATACATTGAGAAAATTTTATGAAACATTAACATTTTACGTCGTTTTGTTTTGATATTTCTTCATAAAGATCGAATTTGTTGAAAAAAAAAAACAAAGATTGAATCTAATGAAAAAAATTAATAAACACATTTTATGACAACTACAAAAGACGTTGAGAAAAAGTGAAAAGAGAGTATGTAGCATCAATTCAACTCACTATACGTTAGTTTCTACCATTTTAAGACGTTTTGTTTTGACAATTCTTCTCAAAAGATCGAAATTGATGAAAAAAAAAACAAAGATTAAATCTATTGAAAAAAAAAAACACAAATTTTATGACAACTACAATAGTCGTTGAGAAGAAGTAAAGGAAAAAGAGTATGAAACAATAATTCAACTCACCATACGTTAGTTTCCACTATTTTACCACGTTTTTTTTGATAATTTTGTATAAAGGTTGAATTTGATGAAAAAAAAAAAGTTTAAATCTAATGAAAAAAAAAAAACACACATTTTATGACAACTACAAAAGACGTTGAGAAAAGTGAAAAGAGAGTATGTAGCATCAATTCACCACCATTTTAAGTCGTTTTGTTTTGATAATTCTTTGTAAAGAGCGAAATTGATGAAAAAAAAAGCTTAAATCTAATGAAAAAAAAACCCAAATTTTATGACAACTATAATAGTAATTGAGAAGAAGTGAAGAAAAAAGAGTATGAAACATTAATTCAACTCACCATACGTTAGTTTCCACTATTTTACCACGTTTTGTTTTGTTAATTTTGTATAAAGGTTGAATTTGATGTAAAAAAAAGTTTGATCTGATGAAAAAAAATATATAAATATATGACTGGTATAGAAATTGGAAAACATTCTAAAGAGACTATAAAAAATTCATTCAACTACACTAGTTTCCATAAATATTGAATTTATCAAACGGAAAATAGTAACAAACATCAATCACTACTTTCCATACATTTGAAACTAAAAAAAAAAATCGACTGGTCAACGTTGACTGACTCCATCATCCGCAGGCCGTGGTCGACCGGAAGGAGCGGCGGCGACACCGGTTGGCCCGACTCGGGCGCCGGCGACGGCTCAATCGACGTCAAGGACGGCGCGTCGCAGTGGTCGGCCGCCCCCCAACCCTCCCTCACTGATCTCGTACCTGAATTCGAACCCGGCAAGCCTTGGAAGGTGAGTTTCATGATTTTTTATTTATACATTTTCGATGGCGGCTCCAAGATGGCGGCTCCAATATGGCGGAAGCATTTTGTAATAATTATTGACCGATTCTAATTTGGTTCATGAGGGTTTTCGGGTATGATTATTTTGATTCTTTTGTCGAAATTGATAAATTCATGGTGGCAGCTCCAAGATGGCGGCTTCAATATGGCGGACACATTTTGTAATAATGATTGTCCGATTCTCATTTGGTCCATGAGGGTTTTCGGGTATGATTATTTTGATTCTTTTGTCGAAATTGATAAATTCATGATGGCAGCTCCAAGATGGCGGCTTCAATATGGCGGACACATTTTGTAATAATGATTGTCCGATTCTCATTTGGTCCATGAGGGTTTTCGGGTATGATTATTTTGATTCTTTTGTCGAAATTGATAAATTCATGGTGGCAGCTCCAAGATGGCGGCTTCAATATGGCGGACACATTTTGTAATAATGATTGTCCGATTCTCATTTGGTCCATGAGGGTTTTCGGGTATGATTATTTTGATTCTTTTGTCGAAATTGATAAATTCATGATGGCAGCTCCAAGATGGCGGCTTCAATATGGCGGACACATTTTGTAATAATGATTGTCCGATTCTCATTTGGTCCATGAGGGTTTTCGGGTATGATTATTTTGATTCTTTTGTCGAAATTGATAAATTCATGGTGGCAGCTCCAAGATGGCGGCTTCAATATGGCGGACACATTTTGTAATAATGATTGTCCGATTCTCATTTGGTCCATGAGGGTTTTCGGGTATGATTATTTTGATTCTTTTGTCGAAATTGATAAATTCATGGTGGCAGCTCCAAGATGGCGGCTTCAATATGGCGGACACATTTTGTAATAATGATTGTCCGATTCTCATTTGGTCCATGAGGGTTTTCGGGTATGATTATTTTGATTCTTTTGTCGAAATTGATAAATTCATGATGGCAGCTCCAAGATGGCGGCTTCAATATGGCGGACACATTTTGTAATAATGATTGTCCGATTCTCATTTGGTCCATGAGGGTTTTCGGGTATGATTATTTTGATTCTTTTGTCGAAATTGATAAATTCATGATGGCAGCTCCAAGATGGCGGCTTCAATATGGCGGACACATTTTGTAATAATGATTGTCCGATTCTCATTTGGTCCATGAGGGTTTTCGGGTATGATTATTTTGATTCTTTTGTCGAAATTGATAAATTCATGGTGGCAGCTCCAAGATGGCGGCTTCAATATGGCGGACACATTTTGTAATAATGATTGTCCGATTCTCATTTGGTCCATGAGGGTTTTCGGGTATGATTATTTTGATTCTTTTGTCGAAATTGATAAATTCATGGTGGCAGCTCCAAGATGGCGGCTTCAATATGGCGGACACATTTTGTAATAATGATTGTCCGATTCTCATTTGGTCCATGAGGGTTTTCGGGTATGATTATTTTGATTCTTTTGTCGAAATTGATAAATTCATGATGGCAGCTCCAAGATGGCGGCTTCAATATGGCGGACACATTTTGTAATAATGATTGTCCGATTCTCATTTGGTCCATGAGGGTTTTCGGGTATGATTATTTTGATTCTTTTGTCGAAATTGATAAATTCATGGTGGCAGCTCCAAGATGGCGGCTTCAATATGGCGGACACATTTTGTAATAATGATTGTCCGATTCTCATTTGGTCCATGAGGGTTTTCGGGTATGATTATTTTGATTCTTTTGTCGAAATTGATAAATTCATGATGGCAGCTCCAAGATGGCGGCTTCAATATGGCGGACACATTTTGTAATAATTATTGTCCGATTCTCATTTGGTCCATGAGGGTTTTCGGGTATGATTATTTTGATTCTTTTGTCGAAATTGATAAATTCATGATGGCAGCTCCAAGATGGCGGCTTCAATATGGCGGAAGCATTTTGTAATAATTATTGACCGATTCTAATTTGGTCCATGAGTGTTTTCGGGTATGATTATTTTGATTCTTTTGTCGAAATTGATAAATTCATGGTGGCAGCTCCAAGATGGCGGCTTCAATATGGCGGACACATTTTGTAATAATGATTGTCCGATTCTCATTTGGTCCATGAGGGTTTTCGGGTATGATTATTTTGATTCTTTTGTCGAAATTGATAAATTCATGGTGGCAGCTCCAAGATGGCGGCTTCAATATGGCGGACACATTTTGTAATAATGATTGTCCGATTCTCATTTGGTCCATGAGGGTTTTCGGGTATGATTATTTTGATTCTTTTGTCGAAATTGATAAATTCATGGTGGCAGCTCCAAGATGGCGGCTTCAATATGGCGGACACATTTTGTAATAATGATTGTCCGATTCTCATTTGGTCCATGAGGGTTTTCGGGTATGATTATTTTGATTCTTTTGTCGAAATTGATAAATTCATGGTGGCAGCTCCAAGATGGCGGCTTCAATATGGCGGACACATTTTGTAATAATGATTGTCCGATTCTCATTTGGTCCATGAGGGTTTTCGGGTATGATTATTTTGATTCTTTTGTCGAAATTGATAAATTCATGATGGCAGCTCCAAGATGGCGGCTTCAATATGGCGGACACATTTTGTAATAATGATTGTCCGATTCTCATTTGGTCCATGAGGGTTTTCGGGTATGATTATTTTGATTCTTTTGTCGAAATT
Source organism: Chrysomela aeneicollis (assembly GCA_029955515.1). NCBI lineage: Eukaryota > Metazoa > Arthropoda > Insecta > Coleoptera > Chrysomelidae > Chrysomela > Chrysomela aeneicollis. Next base: position 10,933,481 of record JARUHQ010000021.1, on the reverse strand, counting down.
GATAAATTCATGGTGGCAGCTCCAAGATGGCGGCTTCAATATGGCGGACACATTTTGTAATAATGATTGTCCGATTCTCATTTGGTCCATGAGGGTTTTCGGGTATGATTATTTTGATTCTTTTGTCGAAATTGATAAATTCATGATGGCAGCTCCAAGATGGCGGCTTCAATATGGCGGACACATTTTGTAATAATTATTGTCCGATTCTCATTTGGTCCATGAGGGTTTTCGGGTATGATTATTTTGATTCTTTTGTCGAAATTGATAAATTCATGATGGCAGCTCCAAGATGGCGGCTTCAATATGGCGGAAGCATTTTGTAATAATTATTGACCGATTCTAATTTGGTCCATGAGTGTTTTCGGGTATGATTATTTTGATTCTTTTGTCGAAATTGATAAATTCATGGTGGCAGCTCCAAGATGGCGGCTTCAATATGGCGGACACATTTTGTAATAATGATTGTCCGATTCTCATTTGGTCCATGAGGGTTTTCGGGTATGATTATTTTGATTCTTTTGTCGAAATTGATAAATTCATGGTGGCAGCTCCAAGATGGCGGCTTCAATATGGCGGACACATTTTGTAATAATGATTGTCCGATTCTCATTTGGTCCATGAGGGTTTTCGGGTATGATTATTTTGATTCTTTTGTCGAAATTGATAAATTCATGGTGGCAGCTCCAAGATGGCGGCTTCAATATGGCGGACACATTTTGTAATAATGATTGTCCGATTCTCATTTGGTCCATGAGGGTTTTCGGGTATGATTATTTTGATTCTTTTGTCGAAATTGATAAATTCATGGTGGCAGCTCCAAGATGGCGGCTTCAATATGGCGGACACATTTTGTAATAATTATTGACCGATTCTAATTTGGTTCATGAGGGTTTTCGGGTATGATTATTTTGATTCTTTTGTCGAAATTGATAAATTCATGGTGGCAGCTCCAAGATGGCGGCTTCAATATGGCGGACACATTTTGTAATAATGATTGTCCGATTCTCATTTGGTCCATGAGGGTTTTCGGGTATGATTATTTTGATTCTTTTGTCGAAATTGATAAATTCATGGTGGCAGCTCCAAGATGGCGGCTTCAATATGGCGGACACATTTTGTAATAATGATTGTCCGATTCTCATTTGGTCCATGAGGGTTTTCGGGTATGATTATTTTGATTCTTTTGTCGAAATTGATAAATTCATGGTGGCAGCTCCAAGATGGCGGCTTCAATATGGCGGACACATTTTGTAATAATGATTGTCCGATTCTCATTTGGTCCATGAGGGTTTTCGGGTATGATTATTTTGATTCTTTTGTCGAAATTGATAAATTCATGGTGGCAGCTCCAAGATGGCGGCTTCAATATGGCGGACACATTTTGTAATTACTGTCCGATTCCATTCAAATTTGGTCTATGAAGGATTTCGGAGTCGGAGATTTCGGTTTTCTTGTCAAAATCAAATGATTCATGATAGCGGCTTCAATATGGCGGCTCCAAGATGGCGGACGCATTTTGTAATTAGGGTACGATTCTATTCAAATTCGGTATGTGTGGATTTTCAAGTTCGATTATTTTGATTATTTTGTGGAAATCAATAAATTCTTGATGGCAGCTCTAAGATGGCGGACGCCTATCGAAAATCATGAATCTCCCTGTCAAAATTATAGGATAATAATGGCGGCTCTAAAATGGCGGATGAGGTCTATGATTATAGTCCAATTCAATTCAAAATTAGTAACTGGGGAATTTCGTGAGAAGAGTTGAATTAATGATGGCGGACAAGTTTTGTGATTATGAAAGGATTTTATTCAAAATTGGTTTTTTGGGGGTTTTTCGGGGTTGGAGATTATGATTCAATTGTCGAAATTGAAAAATCCAAGATGGCGGATGGCAAGTTTTGTGATTGTAGTCAAAATTGATGTGCGAGAGGGGCCGGAGATAATGAATGTTCATTGTCAGATTTGAAAAATTCAATATGACGGCTTGTGATTATATATATTATATTCGTTTCAATATCAGTATAGAAGTGTTTTTGGGGTCAGGTGCTTTTGAATCTTTTTTCAGGACTCGAAAGATTCAATATGGCGGCTTCAAGATGGTGGACGCGTTCTTATTATATTTGTTTCAAAATAAATATGGGGTGTCTCCGGGATTTTTATTGTTTTGTCAAAACTCAAAAATTCAACATGTCTGCTCCAAGATGGCGGGCAAAATTCGTCATTATATTCCTATTTAATTCAAAATTGGTAACTGTGGGTTTCCAAGATTGGAGACACTGAACTTTTCGTCGAAATTCAAGATGGCGGGCGAAATTCGTGATTATGGTCCGATTCGATTAAATTTTGGTATCTGGGGGTTTCATAGATGTGTTCTTTGACTTTTTTTGACGTTGTTCAAGATGGCGGCTTCAAGATGGTGTGTCTATATTTGTGATTATGGTCCGATTAGCTTCAAAATTCGTATCTGGGGGTTATATAAATCGGATACTGTGATTTTTTTGACGCAATTCAAGATGGCGGACGAAATTTGTCATGTTTCGATTCGATTGGGTTTTATATAACGGATACTTTGACTTTTTTTGACGTTATTAAAGATGGCGACTTCAAGATGGTGTGTGTATATTTGTGATTATGGTCTGATTCGCTTTAAAATTCGTTTCTGGGAGTTTTATAATGCGGATACTGTGATTTTTTGACGTAATTCGAGATGGTTGCTTCAAGATGGTGGACGTAATTCGTCATTATGGTCCGATTAGATTCAAATTTGGTATCTGGGGATGTTATAGATCGGATACTTTGACTTTTTTGACGTAATTCAAGATGGTTGCTTCAAGATGGCGGACAAAATTTGTCATTATGGTCCGATTCGATTTAAACTTGGTATGTGGGGGTGTTATAAATCGGATATTTTGACTTTTTTGACGTCATATGGTCCGATTCACTCCAAAATAATTGGTATGCGGGGGTTTTCGGGGGTCAGAGATTACGATTTTTTTTTTGGTCAAAAGTTTCGTGATATCGTGAGTTCGCATTGCTCTCGGTAAGATTTCATTCAGTCACGTTCATCCTATATTATCATCTCTCCCCCACCCCGCCAGGGCAACCAGATAAAATCTATCGAGGACGATCCGAGCATCACGCCCGGCTCGGTGGTGCGTTCACCCCTCTCGATTGCCACCATCAAAGACAACGAGTTGTTCAGCATGAACCCAGCGAAAAGTCCACCGGCGGCGGCGGCGGCGGCGATCGCCGTCTCCGACGCATTGCAATCGCTCAGTCTCGGCTCGTCGACGTGGAGCTTCAATCCGACGCAATCGGCGGTGGCGGCGCAACAGGCGGCGGCGGCCCAACAGGCGGCTGTCTCCAACGCCTTCACCAGGTCAGTTTCCTTTCACTAGTCAAAATGTCGCCATGCCGCACCCCCCCCCGTGTTGATGAATTTTTATTGAGATTGTTTTTTTTTCTTTTCATATTATTATTACTTTTTTTCTTTTCTTTCGATTTGTTCTCTCTGTCGATTCGGGAATATTAATTGTTTATATTCGGGAGAAATATACATGTTGCATTAGTTTATTTTTTTTGGAAATTTGCGTTATTTTTTTCAACATACCCTCTCTCCCCTCCAAGACCCTGTTTCCACGGTTCGGATGTTTGTTGAGGAAAAAATTCAATATGTTGAAAATGAAAATATTTGTCGTAATACGTGAAAAATTAATATGTAAGTCGAATTAAATACAAATTGAAAAATGATATTATTGGTTTTGATTATTATACTTTTTTTTTTCTTGATTTGTTCTTTGTCAATTTGAAGAACTTTATTGTTAATATTCGGGAGAAATACATGTTGCACATGTTTAATTTTGGAAAATTTGCGTAAGTTTTATTACCCCCCCCCAGGCCATGTTCCCTAGGGTATGATATTTGTAGATGAAAAAAATGGAATTTGGTAAAAATAATATATTCGCTTATGAAAAAAATTGTGGATCGAAATAAATACAAATTGAAAAGAGATATTGTTGCTGTTGTAATCATCATTTTTTTCTTTTTTGATTTGTTCTCTAATCGATTTAGGATACGTTTTTGTTTATATTCGGTAGAAATTCATGTTCCAGTAGTTTATTTTTGGAAAATTTGCGTTATTATTTTCACCCACACGCCTCCATTCTTACGGTTCTGATATTAATGAAAAAATTGAATTTGTTGAAAAAAAAATTGTCGAAATACGGAAAAATAATTATCCACGAAATAAATCCATATTAAAAAATATATTGTTGCTGTCGGTTATCATCATTGTTTTTTTTTTATTTGTTCTCTATTGATTTGGGTACCGTTATTGTTTATATTCGGAAGAAAATACACCTAGTTTATTATAGGAAAATTTGTGTTATTTTTCATTCAACATACTACCCACGCCCTGTTCCCTCGAAAATGCAAAAATTAAATTTGTTGAAAAGAAAAAAGAATTATTTGTCAAAATACGTAGAAACATTTAGAAAAGTTGAAAAAAAATTCATTTATCCCACTAAAGCTACCCAGGATTTTTTCCTGCACAGTTAGTTTTGGATATGTTGGAAAAAAAAAGAAATGATTATTTTCACTCCTGTCCAGTTAGTTTCTGATGGGTTTTTCAAAAAACTATTCAAATTGATGAAACTCTTGAAAATGTTCGGAAAACCGAAGAGAAATACAAATTCGTTCAAACCACCTTGGCCTAAGTTTTCTTTCCTATTCAGTTGGTTCTGGATGGGTTTTCATAAAAAATATTGAATTTGATTACAAAAAAAATCAAGCGGAACTCGTGAAAATATTTGCTGCAGATAAATACAAATTCATTCAATCAACCTTTCATTTCTATTCAGCTGGTGTCTGATGAGCTCTCAAAAAATGAATCAATTTGATGAAATATTTGGTGAAAACCCTTGGTCTTGGTCAGTTTTCATCTTTGTAGATTTGGCTATTGGATTTCCATTTGATAGATTTGAATTCGATGGAAAAGAAAAAAAATATTTTGTTGAAACTAGTTAGAATGCTTGGAATGCACATACAATTTGATTTGATCCACCTGAGGCTCCAGATTTATTCCCTGTTCACTTAGTTTGTGGAATGTTTTTACAAAAATATTGTATTGAAGGAAAGTTGTCAAAACTATTTGGAAAATTTAACTTTGTTGAAAACAAAGGAAATATCGGTTAAATGAAAATATGTAGTAATAATGCAAACATTCAATTAATCAACGTCAGATATTATTCGATATTTTCCTACAAACAAAAAATTAACAATCCTAGGCCTTGGTATTCGAATTCATCCTGGCAGGATATCGGAGTTTTGATGTAAAATGTGAATTTAGATGAAATAAAAATAAGAAATGTCCTTCAATCTGTTTCTTTGGCTTACAATTTATTCAACCCATCCAAGATTTCCCTTTCTTTCTGGACGATTTAGGTTATCAGCTCCATATGATGAATTTTGAAGGAAGAAAAGAAGTGAAAAAAAACTACCTAAGAGTCAACATTTTTCATTGTCTAAACATCCGTTATGGGTTTATAATTTATTTCATCCACTGATATAACTTGTTTCCTCACTGTTCTGTGATGATCAGGATTGAATATATATTCAATCCGAATTTTCCTGATGATCGGAAAGAAAAAATTGAAATAAATGACAAATACGACACAGAATCAATTGTTTTCTACCACCTCAGGTTTGACCGGCACTAAACCATGCTTTCTTTGCTTCAATGGGATACCCGGTATATTTTACTTATTTCAATTAAAATTCAAATTGTGAATACAACGATACTCCATTTGTCACTGTATGACATTCTTCATCCTAAAATTTCAATGCACAAAAAAAAAAAAAAACTCTCATGAAGAAATCGTAACAATGAATAAAAAAGAAACAGAAGATGGAGTGGGAAATATATTTTCAAAATTTGCATCGTTTGTTCATAAAGAATTTACCTATTCAAGGCCATCATACATGGTAAGTCAATTGTGTGTTCTAATTCGATATGGCTGGAAATTAGACATAAAAAATATTCACAAGTGTAACAGTTTCAGCTATTACCTAGGTTTTTCATCTGTATAGGTGATTTTGATGAAGTACTACCTAGAAAAGCCTTGAATTGAATGTATTATTCGTTCAATAGTTGTAGTAAGGACTGAATTATATTTTAGAAATTTCATCCCGGTGCTCGAAGGAATTTTGATTAAACGAGAAATGAATATCGGAGTAATATTTGTTTATGAAATTATGACCAAGTACAAAATAATTTCGACACTGTCAATTTCTGTTGGAAGTTGATTATGCTAACCAAATATTTCATGTTTTAATAGATATTTCAATTCATCCAAGAAAAAAGTGCCTTCAGTCTGGCATCAGTGCAAGCAAGCTACTTCTTTTATCGGTCCGTAGTGCCTAACGGACTTGAGTTCGGAAACTTATAATTAGCAAATATCCCCAAATCTCACAAAATCTGAGAAGTACGTCATAGAGTTCTTCTATCAAAATTGTAGATCAAACACTATACAGAATGATATGATACCTATTCATTATAGTGCCATGAACAATACTAGGCAGAGTAGTACAAAAAACATTCACTATAGTGTTATAACGGACATGAAACATAATGATATAATCTCTATTTACTATCGTGCGATAAAGAACATATAATATGTTTTTTTTTTACTTTTTTCAAACGCACTATTTAGTACTCACTGTGATTCAAATAGATCCGATACTATGCTGCATATTAACCCCCTTACGAGACACAACACCAAACTCTTCGCCAAACGCCGCTTTCAATTTCCTGAGAAGAATCATACTCCCTTTTCTATATTCAATGCCTGACTGACTGCTCGTTTATAAACCACTCATTTCTTCTTAGAAAAAAACTTATCATCTCTTACCGCACCAAACGATAAGCTTTGTTAACAGTGAAATGAATCATCAGATTAACGTGACTTCGATGTGTTTCTCACAGTATGGATGTCATATTTTTTGTTTTGTTACAGTATGTTCGAGAAATGAAAGATATTTCATTCATAATAATATAATTTTCAAAAATTACCACAGGACTGAATAAAATTCAAACCATTAAAGTAATTGCTCAAATTGAAAGCCATTGGCTTCTCGACAATATACAAGGCGATTTCCCTTTTAGTTAATCAATAGTATTTTCTGTTGAAGTAAACTCTTCACCTAAGGTATGTATCCCCGTGAAAAAATCTAGTGGGGTTAGATCTGGAGATCTAGCTGGACATATTGAAAATCTTTGTCTGCCAATCCAAATCCATCTATTGGGAAACATTATCGAGGTATACATTATTTAAAAAAAGTATTGACAGCCAGTGTCCCTGTCAAAACGAAAATTAGAAACCGGCGTACTTCAATATCCCTGAAATAATTTCTGGAAATATTCTTTTGTAACATGATAAACAACATAATAATAATAATAATAATAATCGCTTTTGTTGATAGTAAATGAGAGCATAATTGTATACAAAAACATTGCTTATCTACCATTAAAAGGCAGAGTTAGCGTTAACCTATCTGTGTGATGGGTTAGTACTTTTTTCACACTCTACCAGACATCACATTCAAAAAAGCGTTCTTCTCGAGGGTATTATCAAAATAGGGTATTACCATTTGAAAAAAATTATTACACCATAACTCGAACAGTGATGAAGTCATCAAGGATGTGAGTAGACCAACAAATGCTCAACTAAAAAAAAAATCGACCTGTCTTAGCTTTGTTTCCCCATAGTCATTCTAAATGGAAACCTAGTAGGTTGGAAATATTATTGTCTGTTCACTCAAGCCCCAAACGTCTCACAAGTTGAGGTCGCTACTTTATAGAAGTCGTTCGATGCTCATTTGTTTCAGTTTTTTCGCCGTCAGCGATCCAATTTTGGGTTGAAGTTATGTTTTTCTTTTTTTAATAACTTCAAATCATAATCTGACATATTTTTACTTTCAAACATATTTTTACTTTCATACATATTTTTACTCAAATAGGTCCAATACCAGTTTTCATAAACAATAATAAGGCATTCTAATGAAAATTTTTGGAGGTATTCACGTATTTTGGCCTCCAGAACAAGAATCCTAAGTCAAAACGCTAGTTTCGTAAATACATACCATTTGACATCTTGAATTTCTTCTACTAAAAACACAAAATTCATCCTTCTTTCAACTAAAACACCACATTCGCTTACGTTTACTTGTTATCAACACTTTGAAAGAAAACATTTTATATTTTTCAAAACATGTATCTTTCTTCGAAAACACGAGACTTTGATCTGTCAACTTGACACTGTCACAAAGTTCAGCTCCCGACATGCTCTGTTCTCGATGGGTTTGGTAAAATTTTTCGAATTTTTTCAAATATACTTGTTCATTCTGCTCAAAATAGTTGAATACAAGTAAATATAAGTGTGTAGTGGGTTAGTTTAGAAAAGGACTAAGATTTGTGTGCTTTTAACGTAAGTTATTAAAATTGTAATAACTATCGTACAATCGATATGCCAATACTTTCACTTGCCTCGCATTTTTAGTTTCTCAATTTTGAACACATTGAACACTCTCTACTTTGTGACATTACACAATTTTTCACAGTCACATCACTGACACTGACTCACGATGCTTTTTTCTATTTCCTGACTTTCTGATCAATGAATCAATGATATCGAATAATTCTGTGCTTGAAACAGGAGATTCGCTGTGCTAAAAAAGCGGGTTATTCAAAATGTAAATAAAAACGTTAGGTTATGCCCAATATGACATTGAAAGTTCAAAAGAAGATGTCTCTGCCTCACGGAGAAAATGACATCATTTTTTCCAATGAACAAACAATATTATACCGTCTACTAGGTGTTAATTTAGATCGACAATGGTTTCCCAAATAGCCATGTAAAGCTTTCAACGAATGCGTTCCAACCTGCACGTGCTCACTATACGAAAAAAATATACTCAACTCGACTCCTCTCGGAAAACACGTGGCCAACCCCCCCATCGACCCCCTTGCACCCCCCCCCCCCGAAGAAGTGACGAATGGTCTCGTTTGTCGGCAGCCCCCCGGGCAAACTGCCGTCCTCCTCCTCTAAGGTGGGCGGGCTCGACCTGGGGCCGTCGGAGCTGTGGGGCGCGCCCAAGTCATCGCGCGGCCCGCCCCCCGGTCTGTCCGCCAAGGGAGGCGGCGGGGGCGGCCTCGCCAACAGCTGGTCGACCAATGCAGTGCCGTGGGGCGGCAACCAACGCGGCTCGGGCAGCTGGGGCGGCTCGTCGCAGTGGCTGCTGCTCAGGAATCTGACGGCGCAGGTGAGTGGATCGGGATTGAATGAAGAAGAAGAAGAAGAAGAAGAAAAAAAAGGGGTGGTTCGAGAAGATGTGCTGTGGTCCTTGCGAGGTCCAAAATAAAAAAATAAAAACTTGTAGCAGCTCGATATTCCTTTCTAGAGTCAAAATAGAAGTGAAATTGAAGAAGCTGTATACTTCTTGAAAAGTCGAAGAAAAAAAACTGAATAATTCAAAGTGAAATGAAGCACCTGCAGAGTCCTAAACAAAAAATAAAATAGCTGTGTTTCTTCTGCAACAAAAAAAAAAAACAAACTAAAACAGCTGTAGATACTTCCAAAGGCAAAGGCAAAACAGCTGTATTTCTTCCACAATCAAAAATAAATGAACAGTTGTGTCCTTACCAAAGCTATGGTAACAATGAAAACATGAAGCAGGTCTTTTCAAAGCCAAAAATGAAATGATAATAAACAGCTGTATATCTTCCAGAACAAAAAATGAACTGAAGCAGCTGTAAGTCCTTCCAAAGGCAAAACAGCTGTAGTTCTTCCATAATCAAAAAATAAACAAAGCCTCAAGTCCATCCAAATGCTAAAGCAACAATTAAAACATGGCTGTGTAATCCTTTCAAAGTCATAAATGAAATAATAAAACAGCTGTATATTTTCCAGAATGAAAAATGAATTAAAACAGCTAAAAGTCCTTCCAAAGGCAAAGGCAAAACAGCTGTAGTTCGTCCATAATCAAAAATAAACTAAAAGCAGCTGTAAGTCCTTCCAGAAGATAGGGCAAAAATGAAAACATGAAGCAGTTGTATAGTCCTTTGAAAGTCAAAAATGAAATGATAATAAAGCAGCTGTAAGTCCTTCCGAAGGCAAAACAGCTGTAATTCTTTCAGAATCACAATTAAAAAACTGCTGAAGTCATTTCGTCAGAAATAACAAGAAGTATAAACATAAGATAGCTGTGTGGTCCTCCCAAAATCAAAAAATTAAACAGACGTATAGTCCTTCAAGAGTAAAAATATGAAACTGAAGCAGCTGAATAGTTTCCAAAGACAAAACTTGAAATAAACTAGTTGTTTTTTATTTAAACATATATATGAAGTCGGGCAATAGTTTTTTTGGGGCTCTCAACGTTTTGTCTTAACGATTTTTTTTCAACTTCCAGATCGATGGGTCTACATTACGCACATTATGCATGCAACACGGCCCGCTACAAAGTTTCCATCTCTACCTGCATCAGGGCTTCGCTCTTGCCAAATATTCATCTCGTGAAGAGGCCATCAAGGTGAGTGCAATTCTAACCCTTACCCTAACCATTATGAACGCCCTGTATCGCGATAATCCCATCCTCAACATTGATATGTTGGTTTATGAGTTGATATGTTTCGGAAAAAGTTTTACATTTACGTTTTATTGGTTAATATTTGAATGGGAATCGCGTTTACTCCTTTAAAACAATTCCTCGAACAGTTCACGGTCTTATTATCGATGAATAGTGATGTTTCTCTGTTGATGGAATTTCTGTTAGTGCCAGTACAATTCCCGAAATGTGTTGGTTTGAAGAAGATACAGATTTGATCAGATTCCTCTTATACCCTTCCCATTAGCCCTGGACTTATTACTGCCAAAGGATAAATATGATTTTAAGAAAAAAATTAGAACGATACGCTTCTTCTTTGAGCTGCAAGCCCTTTCCTTGTGCCTCGCACTTCGAAACATAGAAATCGAGTTGAAAGAATAGTAATATCGAAAGGTGGCAACAGTGGTTTTCCTGTCCATACCTCACAAACACTAGAATAATGCTGAGATGTTGACGAAAGAAAGCAGACAAAAAGTTTCCTGTTATCTTGAGTCGTATACCTTTCCTCTTGAGCTGCGAGATAATATAAAAGCGCTTCTGATGGAAGCAAAGCAATTTTTTCTGAAAAAAGAATCTCTTGAGCTATGAAAACATTTTCCTATCAGCCCTCGAACCTGTACCTGCCATTTTATAGGTGAAGGTTTACTACCAGAGCGTTACTCTTTCCTCGTTAGCCTCGAACCTCCTGGTACGAAAATGTAAAGATAAAAGGGCAAATATGTTGGATATTTCATTTATAATTATGAATTCTTTGTTTCCTGAATAAAGAACTTCTTGAGGCGATGTTATATTGTTAAAAGATAAAATTATCCTGTGAGACAACCTTGATATGTTAATATGATAAGTCCTTTTCTCCTGATCTTCGAACTCCCTGGTTCCAAAAGACCGAAAGTACATCAGAAAGTAGAGGTAGAAGAGCAGACATTCCTTCAACTACAGTAAAACTCTACACCTGATGGATGTGAGACAGTGTTACTCTCGAAGGAAGAACCTCTTGAGCTAACAAGCCTTTTCCTCCTTATCCTCGAATTTCCTCGTTTCAAAAGACTGTAGGTATATCAGGATTTAGAGGTAGAAGCAGTAAAATCTTTACGGATGTGAGGCAGTTTTTTTTAAGAAAGAACCTCGAGTTGCCAAATCCTTTCCTCCTGATCTTCGAACTCCCTGGTTCCAACTGAAAGTAAATCAGGACATAGTGGTAGAAGAGCAGAAATTTCTGCGACTGCAGTAAAATCTCAGTATCCTGATGGTTATGAGGCAGTGATTGTTTTTGAAAGAAGAACCTCTTGAGCTGGCAAGTCCTTTCCTCCTGATCCTTGAACTTCCTGGTTCCAACTTAAAGTACATATCAGGATGTAGAGGTTGAAGAGCAGAAATTTCTCAAACTGCAGTAAAATCTTTACTCCTGATGGTTATGAGGCAGTGATTATTTTTGAAAGAAGAACCTCTTGAGCTGGTAAGTCCTTTCCTCCTGATCCTCGAATTCTCTGGTTCCAACTGAAAGTACATCAGGATTTAGTTGTAGAAGAGCGAACATTTCTTCAACTGCAGTAAATTTTCTACTCATGATGGATGTGACAAAGTGTTTTTTTCTGAAGAAAGAATCTCTTGAGCAAGTCCCTTCCTCCTGATCCTCGAACTCCCTGGTTCCAACTAAAAGTACATATCAGGATGTAGAGGTTGAAGATCAGAAATTTCTCCAACTGCAGTAAAATCTTTACTCCTGATGGATGTGAGGTAGTGTTTTTTTCTGAAGAAAGAATCTATTGAGCAAGTCCCTTCCTCCTGATCCTCGAACTCCCTGGTTCCAACTGAAAGTACATCAGGATGTAGAGGTAGAAGATCAGAAATTGCAGTAAAATCTTTACTCCTGATGGATGTGAGGTAGTGTTTTTTGTGAAGAAAGAACCTCTTCGAGTTGCCAAGTCCTTTCCTCCTGATCCTCGAACTCCCTGGTTCCAACTGAAAGTACATCAGGATGTAGAGGTAGAAGATCAGAAATTGCAGTAAAATCTTTACTCCTGATGGATGTGAGGTAGTGTTTTTTGTGAAGAAAGAACCTCTTCGAGTTGCCAAGTCCTTTCCTCCTGATCCTCGAACTCCCTGGTTCCAACTGAAAGTACATCAGGATGTAGAGGTAGAAGATCAGAAATTGCAGTAAAATCTTTACTCCTGATGGATGTGAGGTAGTGTTTTTTGTGAAGAAAGAACCTCTTCGAGTTGCCAAGTCCTTTCCTCCTGATCCTCGAACTCCCTGGTTCCAACTGAAAGTACATCAGGATGTAGAGGTAGAAGATCAGAAATTGCAGTAAAATCTTTACTCCTGATGGATGTGAGGTAGTGTTTTTTGTGAAGAAAGAACCTCTTCGAGTTGCCAAGTCCTTTCCTCCTGATCCTCGAACTCCCTGGTTCCAACTGAAAGTACATCAGGATGTAGAGGTAGAAGATCAGAAATTGCAGTAAAATCTTTACTCCTGATGGATGTGAGGTAGTGTTTTTTGTGAAGAAAGAACCTCTTCGAGTTGCCAAGTCCTTTCCTCCTGAGCCTCGAATTTCCCTCCACCGAAAGTCCCAAAGCGCAGCTAAAGACGAAAACCATCCAGCCCTTCTGACCCGCCCACCTGGGCTATACTTGCAGGCCCAGACCGCCCTCAACAACTGCGTGCTGGGCAACACCACCATCTTGGCCGAAAATCCCACCGACTGGGACGCCAACATGCTGCTGCAGCAGCTCGCAAGCCAACAGAGCGGTTCTTCAGGCTCTTGGCGCGGCCCCGCCAAGCAACAGCAGCCGCAGCAGCAGCAGCAGCAACCGGCGTCGGTGGCGTCGGAGCCTTGGGCTTCGTCCGGGTGGCCCAACAACGCGTCGGCTGCTAGTCTGTGGGCGGCGCCCCAGCTTGATGGGGCGGACGCCGCCCGAGGCACGCCCTCTAGCCTCAACTCCTTCCTACCCAATGACCTGCTCGGCGGTGAGTCGATGTAAGGGATGACGCGCGAGGGTTTTATTGATTGTTTTTTTTTATGGATATTGATTAAATCCGACGATTGTGTCTATGAAATTTCTCCTCCGATGATATTTATTGTATTATTTAACAATCATTTTTATTGTTATTGTAAATGTATTTCTATTTTTAATTTTTACGGTGATTTAAGAGTTGTTGTTTTTAGAGTATGTTTTTGTTTATTTTCAGTTATTATATGGACAAAAAGCATTCGAGAAATGTAAGCTATTATTGATTTGAATTTTTCCTCGATTATTTCGGAACTTATTGTTTGTTTTTTTTTTCTCGGTCTACGTTCATAGTGAAACAACAACCGGCTTTTTCCAGCTGCGAGCACGAACTCAATGCTCCGGAAACAAAAGAGTGCGAGCCATCTGCCGGCGAAAATTCGACTTTTCCAGTCAATTATAACTCGAAAAACTAGCTCGAAACGAACACAAAATGTAGGTCAATTCCTGGCGTGAATATTCGATGGCCGATCGTTTGTTTTCGGGGCTCTAGAAACGGGAGAAACATATACAGGGTGTCCCAAATTTGTGATTGATGAGATAATTTTCTATCATGCGATATACTTTTCGATGAAAATTTATGTTTACATTTATGTAATTCGACCTCAGGAATCCGAATTTGATAATTAAACCGTAAACTTTTCGATATAATCCATGCTAAAGTTCGAAAATTACCTTCTTTGTAAAGTATTGCTTCTTCTTAGATTACTAGACATATTGCATGCATGAAGCATGGTTGAATATGCTTTTTGTCTGAGAAAAACATCATAAACATGGCATTTTTCTGTAATTTTCCTATTTCACAAACAAGGCTACATACACAACAGAATCACTATATATGTTGTATCTCTTCAATACATGTCAAAAAGAAGGATAGTCAGTAGAAGAAGGTGAAATTTCGAACTTTGACATGGATTATCTCTCGAGAATTAATGGTTTGTTCACGGAATTCGGATTCCTTAGATCAAAATACAGTGGTGCAAAAAAACTTTTCAGTGAAGAATAGATCGCACGATTGGAGCAAAATTACTTCATTTCTGTCCCAATTTGTTTTCAAGCAGCGTTACAAATCATTGCAAAAATGTAAAAGTATATTCAAAGAGGCAGCTTTTTTCGGACAACCAAAACGTTGGAATCAAAATCTGCCGTAGGTACTCATCATAAAAAGTTCGGACCAAATTTGTTGTAATTGCTCATTTTCAAAAATGCACCACCTGTTTGGCGCCCTCTGTATGGATTAAATCTCGATTATTTTTTTCACCGCTCGTTAGCGTGCTCCCTCTGGAAAAAGTGGCGATGAGAATTTCGCTCGATCGGTACAAAAACCATCAACCATCAAACGAACCTCATTTTTCATTATGAACATATTTGAAGAAAGAAAAAAATTGAAAGGCGCGACCGCTAGGCGGCGCTGTAGTTTTCCATTGATTTCACGCTCAATATCGTAACGCACTCAATGTGACATTCGTAAGTAGAAGTAAACCAACTAGTCTCAATCAACAAGATTATATGAATAAGTATATTAATTATTGTATGACCAAACTCATTAGTTGAATATTTTAAGTACTGTAAAAATCTGTTCTCTTATTATCTAAGATGTTTAGATATTTTTCCCCCCAACCCCCTCTAATGTATATTGACGACACGTGTGAATGTTATTTTTTATTAATGATTTAATGATGATGTACCTACGTGAGTTGTTTGTTGTATGCTTTCGTTTCTCCAGGGTGGTCCGGCGCCACCCCGATCTGTGATCTCTGATTCCTTATAATGTTAAAAAAAAAATTAAATATCATGTATAGCATAGCAAACACGTGGAAATTGCCCCTCCCTACGCGACGGTATCGTTGTTGATCAAATTGACGTGGCACCGAAATGACAACCGCGCAATCAGATTCAGACTGCGCGCTGTCAGATGTCTTTTAAAAATCCTTCTGGTTCGTTCGTGGATGGCACTTTTTTTCTTTGTAGGAGGGACCTTTGATCGGTTTCACCGCTGAAATGCCGTTTGGGTTGAACGAGGCGACTTTTTCATTCCATTTTCATTTACATTTAAACTATAACCCATCACAGTTTACCATTTTGAAAACGTTTCGTTCGACCAAACCGACTTGATTTATATCTTTCGACATTTTTTGAACAACTGCATTCAATATATAACATTATTGAATTCATTCATGCAATAATAATTATCGTTCTAACCCTAAATAAATAAAGAGGAGGTAATTTTTTTTGTCCAAACCTACAAGATTCATAACAACTTCTTCATCCAAATGTCTACCAGTAGTATGAAATTTGCTAGTTTCTACTTTAACACTGTGATAAATTCAAAGCATATCACGTTTCTCAGAATCGGAGAACACCATTTTTGCTTCTTCAAATTATTTACTAAATAACTATCATATCTTGACGTGCGAGGATTTTTTTGTTTCTGAATATCAAGGCCGCCATTTACATTTCATGTAATTTTTTTCCAGGTATTCGAGGTTTGTAAATGAATAATAATTATTACATTAATATTCAACAATGTTGCTTATTGCAGTTGTGTTTACAAAAATGTCTGAAAATTAAGTCGGTTCGGTTGAACGAAACGTTCTTTGAATCGCAAATTGGGTAATAATCTTGTCTCAGAACAAAAGTGGCACAAGAGTCGATGAATTTTTTTGACATATCAGCGGAGGTGTTTGGAATAAAATTGCGCAACTTTTCCATAATTCAACCCCCAATGATAAGGCTCGAATTCCAGCTACTCTGTAATTGAACGAATCAAATCAAAAAGTGTTCTATGAATCACCGTCAATTTGTTTTCACCTGAAAAATTGTTCGACTCTGATATATGGCGCAGTCCTAATCTGAATGTTGATAGTCGGATAACAAAATACGGCAATACGTTATTTGCGTCTCGATGGCGCCATTCGATAGTCCATTCGGCAAACGACAAAATCAATAAAATCAAATTGTGATACTCCAAAGAATTATTCGAACCTAAATGTTTAAGGGGGAAACGGCGTCGTCCATCGGCCAATCAGTCCGAAGGACATTCAGCTTGTCCAGAGGGCGTTGAATCCAAATATTACCTAATATCTTGTAAGACATATGTTAACCTTCTATATTAGTCCACAAACTGTGATTGGTGTTCGAAAGCGGGCCTACGCCCCCCCGAAAGCTACAATCACTTTGTCACGGTGTTCATGAAAAAAATATCGATTCTTCTACCGCTGACAGATGACAAGGCTACCCGCTCTCTCCTCGTCGCGCCCTCTGGCGGCCGACCGATCGTCGCCACCAAACGGGACTAATTAGCTTAGGTCAAACCTCACTCGTCCGCCAATTCTCATCTGGAGCACCCAGTCGACCCCACACCAAAAAGCGGGGGCCCCCTTTTCGATATCGACGCCTTCTGTGATGTTATTTATGTAAGATCGTATCGAAGGGACGGCCGCTTTTGTATTTCCGGTGTTCTCATCAAAGTATTCTAGTCTCGGTTGCGCGTTCTCGTTTGGGGCGACTCGAGAAGACTGACGAACAAAAAAAATACACAGATCTTGTTGTTATATTATTGGATTATTGAAATTGCAATGCATTTAGAGAGGCAGCCCGGGTGGCAGCGGCGACTTTGCGAGGAGGGAGCGTTGAACCCGTCTAAAGGACGTCTCCGTCTGAGTCTTCAAGTACACAATCGTGCTGTGACTTTTATGTGGCTTTTTAGTTTTTAAATAGAAGATAAATATTTAAGGAGCTCTCGTCGTGGAAACGTGATCGTGAGGTTGATCGAGTCGCGTTTCTTTGCAATGCCGCAACCTAAAAAAAAAAGGGGGACACAGCTCGATCAACTCTCGAATGCTCGATGTAGGATGGTGCAAAATGTGGGCTGCTTCTGGAAGATGAAATGTTGAACTCTCGAAGCAGCCCCCCGAATCGTGTAAGTTCCAGTAAACTTTCTAAAACTAGTATTTTAATGCCAATTTGAATTCGTAGTTGTAGCGTTCGAACATATTGAGTAGTACGTAGGTGTCAATATTAAGATGGTTTTTAAGGAAAAGTTTGGTAGTAGGGGTATATTGTTTTATGTCGTGTGTTTTTGAGCGCCGCCTCTGTATTATCGACAACCGTTCTGAATGTGACGTTTGACGTGATTCCAACGCCAACTGAAGTCGGGTGTTCTTTAAATCTGACATCGATGTGGCGACCGGTTTGTCCTACCTAGGCCGCAAAGTTGGCGTTGGGAATACGTTCAATTGTTGGGAAACAAAACCAAACAACAGGTCTCTGGTGCTAGTAAAAACATTATTTATGTTCACCTAAACCGTAGGCTATTTTTTAATGGGTAAAGACGAGAACCGGGCTGTTGAAACTTGAGAGGTGCACGTACTGGGTGTTCGTTTCTGATTTGACGATTGTGAGTAACATTTTATCTGATTTGACATTTATCATTTTTTTTTGTGGAATTGGAAATGGCGATCCAGTGTTGTGTACGTCTCAGACTGTAATCCAGACGAATACCTAATTACTCTCTAAAAAATCCAATAACTTGTTACAACTGCCGGAAAAGTTGTGTTTCCCGGACTAAACGTAAATGTCTTAGTCACCGGCTAGTGCCGAGACTGCCAATGTGATTTACTTACTAATTCAAAAAAAAAACTTATATTAATATGGAGTGTGCTTTAATGTAGAGCTGTGAAAGTTTCCTGAGCGGTCCTTTCGAGGTCGAACAGAGACTTTTTGCGAAAACTCTGAAAAATATTCTATGTCTGATATTGTGTACCTTCTGAAATTTAGTCGTAGTCTTTATTTAATACGTGAAAAGTACTAGGTTAAGTTGCTCAGCATTAAAGAACATATTTAATTTTAGTTTTAGGTTGTTAGACGGTTGACAAATTAATTATTTATAGTGTTGTCGGTTGGGGTTACCCGAAACAAAAAAAAAATATTGACTGTACATTAAAATCAGCTGCCGTTTTAGACTAGGAGTCAAGACAAGCGACACATACGAATGCCGAAAATGAGGTTGATAATTATTACGCACATCATGCAATCTTGGATATCGCGGCTGTCAAAATTCACCAACAATACAACAAACGATGTTTGCTTGATCTTGGAAAATAACGAAAGTGAATAGAGACAATTATCCTGTCATGTAATCGGTATGTCAATTGCCTGTCAATGACCTGTCATATGTCATCTGTTTGTATGTCAATTGTCTGTCAATATCCTGTCATATGTCATCTGGTTTTTGACGGCTTGGCGACTTTTGGTAAGGTTGCAATTGTATTTTTTGTAGTCAATCTGGTGGTTCCCGAGACAATTACCAAAATATGATTGGATATCGCAGAGAGAGATGTGTCCAAAGGCTTGTGATTTTTTTTTAAACATCGAGTGGGTAAAGGCAAAATTCGTGTCGCTTGTGTTGACAAGAAGTTTTGGAACGGCGTCAGCGTTTGTTTGATTCTTTTCCTCGTATAATATTGTATTTGATGTGCAATAGTGGGATGCAAGTAACCATGTTAGATACCAACTGTTAGGAATTAGGTGTGTGAAAATTTCCACGAGACAATATTTCTACAATTTCGATTTATGCAATATACATCGTGAATCGGTTGAATTTCTTGTACAACCAATATACCGAAGAGAACGGAGGAATCCAGAAGCCAATTCGCGACAAAACAAAAAAAAAACTAGATAATATAATACTTATCTAGTGATTGATTTAGGTTTACAGTATTTGTGATCTAAGTGCCACTTGTGTTGTCAAGTAATATTTAATCATTCGCCACTGAACTATAATATATCATATATATTTAAATATAATATATATTGAAGAATAATAATTATAACTATATATGGTAAATAGTCGGCATATCTGCCTTAGGATAGGGTAAACTTGGTGTTCGGTAGTTTTAAGTACCTTTATTGAGCTTAGGGTGAGGGTGAGAGAATGACCACATTTTTTCGATTCCTTGAGATTTTCGAAATGCCAAATTAGAGATAGACGATGAATGTTTACCTAACGTAATCTTTGTGTTTTGATAAAACGATAAGCCATATCAAGAACAATCCACCATAATCATGAGAATGAGACTTACACTTTTTTATTTCGCGTTTGTTATAGCCTAGACTCGACCGAAGAAAAAAAAACTACGCCTGTTTCCACAAAATTTCTAGTCAACATACTCTTTGCATTAAATTTGTCACTGAAGAAAAATTGCAGATAATATGCTCTTTTACCCGTTTGTTCAACGTCTTTCTAGCTTGGCCAACATCTACTGCAAACCAACATTATCAAAATTTGACAATTCCAGCATCTTTTGTAAAATACCTGGAAAACGGTATTTCTCAAAAAAAATATGTATGCATTTCTTGATCGCTAAGAAGCTAATAATCTGAGATATCAAAACATCTGTCGCGCTCACCGTGAATCACTCAGTATATAAGTATATATTGGCCAAACGAGATGATCGTTCGAGAAAAGCGTAAACGAACATCGAGAATAATTATTCGAGATAGCAAAACGCTACCCAGTGAGCACAATTACAATGGTTGGAAAATGGAAAAAAGTTGCAGGGGGTCAAGATAGATGTCTACTGCTGCGCGTATTGAAAAAAAAAAAGAATCAAAAATCCAGTTCTATCTGGTATTGGCCGACTAATTCGAAAACGTTCGCGATCCACTTTTTCCTTTCCGATCACCAGCAATAAAGGTTCCGTTATGTGTTGTGACGTCACACACCCGAATGTGTAGGCTAGGAAATAATTTTGATATCAGTAATAATTTCCCATGGTTGTTAGCACAATAACTAGTTGCAATGTTTCACCATATTTTATAAACAATACCAAATGATGTGCCTCTCGATACGTTAAGCTGAATAATCACGTGATCTGCTTGGTCTCGGATGCCCTTGCGATGAAGCGTAGACCTAAGCTTTAAGAAAAAAAAAATTGTAATGCATCGCTCAATGGGACACACTCCTTTGAGCGGTGCAAGTTCCGTGTGTTTCCAGTTCTGTTGATTTCTAACAAAATGTTGATGTGACGAGATGCCTTAATGAAACTTGAATTTCAAATGATCCAAAATATTTTCGCGTATTTTTATAAAAACCGTTAGGATTCTTGCGCGTGCTACTTGGACCTTGATGGAGTCTACCAAAAAAAAAAAAACAGTGTTCAATCTATGTCACACTCAGTATAGTTGTTTGTATTCACTTCTTTTAACTTATTGTTACTTAATGGGTGGCAGCATT
The DNA here is from genome assembly GCA_029955515.1 of Chrysomela aeneicollis. Lineage (NCBI taxonomy): Eukaryota > Metazoa > Arthropoda > Insecta > Coleoptera > Chrysomelidae > Chrysomela > Chrysomela aeneicollis. The sequence continues at coordinate 10,912,569 of JARUHQ010000021.1, read as the reverse complement.
TAGTTTTTAAGCGGTACTAGTAGGAGTTGTGATTCTCAAATTGCAATATTTTTCCGGTCGCCATCGAAGTACTGTCCGTCAAAGTGGAAGGGCGAAAAATGGCCGCACATTCCAACTTTGTTATCATCAGCTGATTTTCGCCCCCCCCCCCCCTCCTCTGCGACTAAACATCTTCGAGCATACCAAAGACGAGTGTCATAATATTTCGGTTTTCAAATTGGGATTCCCGCCCCCCCCCCCTGATGAAAATTCTTCCGGCAGCGGCTGTGATAGTTCCGCAACTTGCCACAAGGGACGGTCGTGACTTTCTTTGTTGTTTCTGTTATTCGACGAATTCCTCAAAGATTCAAATGATTGCTGTGATTTCTTTTCTGATATTTTCGCGTTATTCCTGCGGTAGAGGTTAGCACAAACTTTTTTATAAGTGCCTATCGATGTGCAATTCGTATTCTTAAGGCCTGACTTCAAACGAGACAGGGTTATAAGATTCTAGGCAATTCGAATGTATTTTGTATTTCTGAATTAATTAAAAAACACAATGACTAATGAGATGAATGAGGTGTTTGCCTCGTTACGTGTATAAACTCACCAATTATTGAATATAGTACCATAAACATAGTTTTTAGAGGAAGGAGAAAAGTGAATTGTTCTGTCTGTACATTTTCGATATCGTTATGTTTCAATTTTCGCTACAGTTTGATGCACCAAAAGCAAAAGGCTGGTCCATTTTTTTGTCAAAGTCACCACCACGTATATTGAAACTTGAAATTGGATTGAGAACATATTCGTCGTTTTATTTTGTCTCCCCCAATTACATTATCATCTAATGATTTACGAATGGAATTGATTTTTTGATGAAACACCATATATATTTCTCATTCTTCTGGTTTTCAAACGTGACGACACATGGAATATATTTATTTTAATATATTTACATCATTTTTAACAACGAAGGTCTACGAATATCAACTGTTTATTTAGGTCGTGAGTTTTATTAATAAAAATGTTTTTTTTTTAATGAAACACCTTTTATTTTCACTTATTCTTCTAGTTCAAAGACACTTTAGCGATGAGCTTTTACTATAACTACCAAATGTTTCCATTGGTGACGCTTTTCACGAATATAAATGACTTTTTTTTATGAAACACCTTACGATTTCCATATTCTTCTGGTTCACAGATGTTTTAACGACAAGCTTCTATTACAAATACCATGGATCACTCGATTCACGTATAGAAATATTTTTTATGAAACACCCCACATCTTTTCATGTTCTTTAATCCATTATAGATACCAATTCCATTTATAAGTCACGTGATGTACGAGCAGAAATGATCATTTTGATGAAACAACATACCCCTTTCGGAAGCTGATCGTTAAAATCTTGTGTATTTGAATACAGAAAAAGAAAATTCTGAGGTGCATACGAAAATGAGTGTTTCATTTATGAAACTCTTTCATGAAGAAAGTGAAATGCTCGTCTACTGATGAATAATTTGAAGAAAATTCCAAGTAGGTTTTCGAAAAACATTTTTTTTTGATTTGTATGTCGTTGGGATGAATACAATTTCAGGTTTTGGATATACGGGGTGTGCCATGACGAAGTGGACGGCTTTTGAGGCGATAAGTATACGTTCACGTAAAGTGAGCGAAGACTAGGATTTAATGTAGAGATATGGATATCCTGATCTCACCCGTAATGAGATTAAATGCTAGCTGGGAACTGCCAATTGTATAAAGAAAAAAAAAAGATAATGTACGTTTGTGTAGTCGAGGATTATGTAGGTTTAATGTTCCATTAACGAGACGTTCGGTTTTGTTGTTTATTGAGATGGTGCGCGTGCTCTGCGCATTTTGACAAGTGACATTTGACGTTCCTCCACGAAGAACAGGAGGAGCGTAGAAATTGTTTCGCATGTTTGTGCTTGTAAAACGAACAAAAAAAATGTGTGCTCTCTTGGAGCGTTTCGAAGACGAGTTTGGGGATAATTAGCGTTTGAGTTTGAGGTTACTGATGTGATAAAATATCATTCACGTTTCATACCAAAAAAAAAAAAAATAGGTGCTTCTATCTGCGTGAGGTAAAACTCCCTTTATACACACAATGAAAGACAGAATCAGTTTCATTCTTCGAATCGTGCCAAAATTTTCGCTTAAACAATTTTGCTCACCTTCAGAGCGCGTCTGTCAAAGTCGCGCGCTGATTACGCTTATATGCTGTGTATATTAACTTGTAATGCAATATATATATATATTGACCTATATATTCGTGGATATATCGGCTGAATTTGTACAACTATTGTTATAATTTCATAGAGTATATCTGGATAGCTATATACTAATAATTAGGTTTTAGGTATATTAGAAAATGTGTTATTTAAGATGTAGGTAGGAAAAAAAAGGGAGACTACGTCAAGGTTCAAGTGACACGGTAAACTAGCGTTTTCCTCAGTATTCGAATCGCAAAATACTTTTCTCCGGTAACTGGGAGTATTATTATAAGTATGCCAAAATTGTTTTTCTCTGTTTGTTCCAGCTGAATTTACACTAAAAAAGACGTTTAACAGAATTTGATATTAAGTCTGACGAAATAAACATTTTTATATTATTTGAATTGCTGTAATTTGACTGTGGTACTGAATTTATTATAAGTAAACTACTTAAATGTAAAGTTCAAAATTTCAGATGAGACTAAATCATAGAATTATGCATTTCGTTGAATTGTCGATTTACATCACACGCTTGTTTTGATGTTCAGTTGTTATATTCTTGTAACCAATGGCCTAAACGAGTTCCCTCCTGTGTAACTTCTAGTCCAACATTGCCTGATTACTGTTATTCCTGTCTATAGCATTTTTAATTTATTGTATATGTTGAGTTTGTTGTTGAAAATAATTTGATAATAATCATTCTGTAGTACTAATGTTGAAAGTTAATGTTCTTGAATTTCCAAAAAAATTATAGGTGGAAAAAAGAATGAAATTTATAATTGTGAGTTGTCTCTGACTGAATCTGAATTTTCCTAAATATGTTTCGTAATAGTATTAGTTGCAAACGATCACAATGGTGCGTTTTTTAGACCAAAAGGTAAAAGAAACAAAGATGATTTTTCACACTCTTTTCCATTCTTCCATAACATTTCTGATATCTTTTGGTCTAAGAATCTGAAATATATCTCTAGAAGCTATTCCGACGATTATGACAATGATGACATAGACGTATCCTTATCGATTCAGTGGAATCGTGCGAAAACTACTACAACAATGTTACAATCTATGATGCAATGAAATGTCTATTGTTTGTTGTGAAAACGTCACCAACCACAAGTTTGTTGGTTTGCAGCGTTCTCTCAATGGCCACATTTATATTTTCGTTGGCAGATTCAAAATGTGTGATAACTCTACAATTCCTCCAATCATATTAATATCTCCTTCCCGCTACTTATATTGGACTTGAAATTGTGATACGGACGTTTTTTGGGGTCATCTCGTACTGTATAATAAGCTGGGTCTCGTACGAATTTATTTCTAAGAGGGTGAACACATACAGGGACCAGGCCGCGATATCACGGTTATATCAAACTTGACTACGTTGAATAAATTTAATCAAATTTCGGCCGCCTTCACAGGGTGAGTCCCCATTTTCCGAAATTTTCATTTGGTGTGTCAATTTTAATACGAATGTATATTCTCAGCCTTGCTATTTTAATTTAACTGAAGTATTTTGTTCTTTTTAGTTTGGACACTCGAAAAGCCACTGTCTTTGATGCTACTTTCACATTTCACAAACGATTTTTTTTTGAAAAGTTTTTCATTTTACTCCTGATCTACGTATTCTGAGAATTTGCCAAGCTTTAGTGATGATATTAGTAGTTCAAGTGTTTTCATAATTGATATTGTATAAAAATGAGGTACAGGGCGATATTGACATTTCGAGTGTTTTTTTTTTAACAAAAGATGATCCAGGGACGTTTTAGGTCGATGGGGCCTCATTCTAAAGGGCATCCTTCAAAATAATGTATAGCAAAACTTTTCACAGATATTTACCCATGTAAGACTTGATTAAATGTATGTTGTACAATTATGAAATATAATAAATATACATATTATATACTTCGGGCGGATTTGGTTGACTCTGAATGTAATTCATTTAATCTTATCTACAATATTGTTAGTCGATCTTGTAACATATAGGGTGTGTAAGGATCCAGCGGGCCGGTCACAAAGTGAGCGGAGTGCGCTGGATCGAAAAAAAAAATTCGATAGCGAAAAATGTGATACGTGTAAAGATATCCGAGTAGGCATTGGAAACCTTGCGTTAGGTCAGTGGTTAGGATTAATCCGGAAATCAAAACGCGAGTAGATAAGATGGAATGGTCGAATTTTCTGCCGTTTCATGTTCGAACGATGGATATATTGAATTTTCGTCTACGCAGCTCGAGTTGCGTCGACTATCACCTCTAGGATAAGTTAGGTTATGTAAGTGCTTTTTTGAAATAACTGAAGTTGTTATGCTCTGTACTTGTAACCCAAATGACCAGTAAGCATTCAGTAATAAAGGTTGTCTTAAATGTAAGCGAGGCGGTGTCGTTTATTTTTTCCTGCCCTTCCTATCCAATTTTCTATGATTTTGCAAGGCATTACTCACTTTATTTTTCTTCTTTTCTGTTTTTATGATGTTTGACTTATTTTTCTTTCATGAAAGACATTAACACAATTCAAAGAACACATCAACAGTAACCTCAGTGTTATGAAACTTATCCCTGTATATGGCGCACAGCCAATAGAAAACATCGATGATTACACAAGAGCATATACAGGGTGATTCATAGGGAAATGCGCATACCGTAAGGGTAGATGGAGGACACCGAGGTGCTTCTATATTTTATGGGTCTATCGTTCTTTATAACCAAAATACAGGATGTGTTGTTAATTTTCTAAATTTTTTCAATTGATCATAACTTATGAACAACCCTATACATTTTTGTAATATTTGGTACGTATGTTCTGTGTCCAGAGTGATGTTGATCAACATAATAAAGAAAAGTCTTATTCCGGGTCCGGCATTGAAAAAATTAATAAGTAGGTTTCAATAATTAGAAAGAGCTTAAAAAAGTGAGTAAGACTGGTGTTTCCACATACTACTTTTCCTCTTAATATCCTATACTATTAAAGTCGAATTACGACATTCGTTATTTGAGAAATATGTGATTCACCACAACTCGTATTATTTAGATGTATATTTCTAAAATCCTTGTATAACCAAGTTACAAAAATGTATTGTTGGAATAGAGGGGCCCCTTAAAAACGTGAAGCTCTGCTCACACAGCCACTTTCTGCATTCATCTCCTCATTTGAGGTCAGCTAGGGATGGCAGATTGGGGGCCCAGGGTGCCCCACCACCCCCAGCTCGATTTCCAAAAATATCCAGGAACGCCTCGCCCGGAACAAATGCATGCAAAATGAAAATTCACTCACCCTCTGGAAACAATTCTTCAATCCACCCCTGCTGAAGTAGTGATTTTTCCATGATTGCTCGGATTCCTCCCCATTTTTTTCTCCTGTAACTCCATGCCATAATGATGCCGCTCTTTTGGCACCTCACATTTTAGAACACGGCACACGGTAACCGGATAAACCGCAGTTCACACGGTAATAAAATAATCGGCACTTCACACATTCACGGTAGTCAATTGGGTAACGGAAACCGCACTTCCGATGTCCTTTAGAAGGATAATGTCATAGACCATGTTGATAATAACGGCGAATCAACAATTTGCTGAACATCCGAACCGAACTGTTCATGCATCGCGAATAGTTGATGTTGAAACCGGCGAATATATCATCAACATTTTGCTGAACAACCGAACCGAACTGTTCAAGCTTCGCGAATAGACTAACTAAATAAATCGTCCTAGCTTATCGATATGATTCAGGAACAATTATATAAGATGTATGAGTGTCCTCAATATATGAATCAAAACCATACAAAAGAACTTATCTTTTTACTGCTTTTTATGATAATGAATCAATCATATCCACGTCGATGAGAGGCGACTATATACCGAGTCTCGTTGATTTTAGAATTTGCATAGGATATTATAAATCATTTGAATTTCCTTAAAATTCCTTATGTGTTTCAAAGATATACCTTCTATTTTAGTAAAATCATTCAGAATTCTTATTCAGTAGTGGAGTTATTCGGGATATTAATCAAAATTCAAGAATTATATGTACCTATACCTACCCAAAATATAATATTGAGTTTATTCGAGGAAATTCCTTGTAGTTGATTACTTGAAATTCCCTATTCGTCAATTCCTTTGTTCTAAACATGATATGAAATAAATTGATCGACAATGTTTAATTTTAAAATTTCGCTAGGATTTCTCAGATTTATTTCCCTGGTTCAAAATTACTTTTTCCTTGGGATTCTTCGAATTGTTTCGAGGATGGAATCAGGGGTGGCGAGTGCATGAGGGCATCGGGGCCAATGCACCCATGTGGGCGATGGGTGGGTGCAATGAATACCCACAGGACGAAACAGTTGAGATATTGTAATTTTTGCGGTACCATTGTGTTAGATATTTTATTTTTCAATGTCAAGTTGGTATTATTGATTTTGATATTTGACATTTGAATTGACAAGATCCGTGAGAAATGACAATTGACATTATAGACAGATGACAGGATAGAGAAAAGAGGAATTCAGTCAATATAAAGAAGTCGATGTATCAATCTTAATGATTTTTATTATCGAAAAATAAAGACTGAGAAACTGAATGTCTACGCTCTGAGTGAGCTAATCGTCCATCCTATAAAGTAGAGAAATATATTTAACAATTGTTGTAAAATGAAATATCATATGCAAATCCAAAATCGCTCAGAAGTGAGCTGTGCCTAAAGCGATATTCACAACCAAACTTTTTGCGTTTTGTTTTTTTCGTTTCGCCTTCTTATTGGTGGCGTTAGTTTGATTCCAAATCCTGCTTCACCAATCAGAAGGTGAAATGTGAAAAGCAAAACGCAAAAAGTTTGGTTGCGATTCCCGCTTTAACTCTTCTGACTTTCATTTGACAGTTCGATTGTACCAACCTTCGAATAATAAAATATTTGTATCGATATGATCAATTGGATCCAGAACTGCAGTCGAAAGCATACCAATGGCCGAATAAGTGGAAGCTGCAGTTTTATCCACTAGACGGAGACTCATTTCATGTATAGAAAATGAACGAAGACAATTTGAGCTTCTAGAAAGCCACTAGTACTATACTAATTATTTCAGTTCCTATTCAATTTATATTTTCTAATATTATTATTATTATTTCTCCGGTTTCTCAAGAGGAATCAACTCGCGGTTTTCGCCATTCTTCTCGTTTTATCTGCTTTCATATTAGGGTAAGGAAAATATATGGTTCCATTTGAAATTCTCGAAAAAAAAAAAAAAAAAAAAAATAAAAATAAAAAAAAATAAAAGGAAAATTGTCTGATTTTTCAAACGGTGCCATCTAGCGGTCATCAGGGGTTTTAAATCGACTCAATTCTTGATTGATCTGAAAGAACTGAAAAAACTCTTCATAATGAGACCAACTTCGTTGAATTTCGTTACACCAAACTGTAGTTGTGAGAGTTTTTTCGTAGTGCTATTCTTCCTCCCCTCCCTCTTTTATTCAAAGAACTAGCGCAATTTTTTTCAGATCGAAATGATTGGATATCAACTCGAGATTATTAAAAAAGTGTTTTTGATATGTCTTGATATATCAAATTCTCATAAAAACCCGTGTTTTGAAGTGTCCAATGCAAATACGCCCTCTAGCGGTCGTCCTGGAAACTTGAAAATAATTTCCAGAGATTTCTCTTGGCCATCATAAATGTTTTTTTCCGAAACCTATGCGGCTAGTAGTTTTCGAGATACAGCCGGCGTTCTTTCTTAGTGGTACACCCGGTACAATGTTTCGTCTTTCTTTCATTTTTGGCTTCAGATTTTGCGAAAACCTCCCGTCCCTCGAAATGTGAAATAAAACAAGCGCCTTACAACAAAGTACTTTAATAATCAATCAATCAATCAATATCAACATGAACCGAACGGCGAGTGTTTTTTTTTTTTGGGAGGCAGGGAAAGAGGGGAAAAGGTACAGGGGGGTGGATATCACGCACGAACCGAACCCCACCAACAAACAACAAAAATCACAACTTGGAGGGATCGATATCAGCTCGAGATTATTAAAAAAGTGTTTTTGATATGTCTTGATATATCAAATTCTCATAAAAACCCGTTTTTTGAAGTGGCCAATGCAAATACGCCCTCTAGCGGTCGTCCTGGAAACTTGAAAATAATTTCCAGAGATTTCTCTTGGCCATCATAAATGTTTTTTTCCGAAACCTATGCGGCTAGTAGTTTTCGAGATACAGCCGGCGTTCTTTCTTAGTGGTACACCCGGTACAATGTTTCGTCTTTCTTTCATTTTTGGCTTCAGATTTTGCGAAAACCTCCCGTCCCTCGAAATGTGAAATAAAACAAGCGCCTTACAACAAAGTACTTTAATAATCAATCAATCAATCAATCAATATCAACATGAACCGAACGGCGAGTGTTTTTTTTTTGGGAGGCAGGGAAAGAGGGGAAAAAAGGTACAGGGGGGTGGATATCACGCACGAACCGAACCCCTCCAACAAACAACAACAAAAATCACAACTTGGAGGGATCGTAATTGTCCAACGTCCACTGTTGCCTCTGCAGCGCACCGTCGCACCTCTCCATCACCAACTTTGACCTGGTCTGGTCGATGGCCAGGCACTTGTCGCTGGTGCCGTGCTTCAACAGTCTCAGGTCGCCGTCGTAGTCCCAAAACTGATTGCCTCGGCTGCCGTGGCACGGGTAGAGTACGACCTCTTGGCCGCCAAAGTCGAGGCACGACTCGTCGCGACGGATCTCGCCCGTCTTGCTGTACATCCAGAACTGCAAAGGGGGGAGGGGGGGGGGAGAAGAGGTTTGTTCAATAGTGTTCTTTGTCCTCTACAAGCGGTGTTAGCAAAGTAGCCTTTAGCGCTTTCCAATCTCTCAACACAAAGAGGAATATCAATGAGTGACAGCATTGTCGCTCGTGTGCAGAAATAATGTCATTAAGTGGCAGGATGTTTGGGCGACGCGCATCTAACATTGTTGAAAAAGGAACTCATCATTCTGTTGCATGATGGAAAATGATAATGGTGACACATCTCCTAATGTAGCAGAAAGTGCGGATATTATGAATTTGAACCTCCTACCAGATAAATCAAGGAAAAGTATGTTATGATAGATTCATGGCCTGATGCCATGAAATGCTTGAATGCTAAAGATATCAAAGTAAGTATATCCTAAACTTATCGTATTTCTCGAAAAACACCACTCTGTTCAATATAAAGCAAAAAAAATAAGTTTGACCATATCTTTTTGGTTCATATCGTATTATAAACTTAAATTTTCAAGTAGCCTCAATAGCCAACGGTTTCAAAGCGCGACTATTCAAGCCGCCAGCCCGGGTTCGATCCCTTGGCAGGGCAATTCTTTTTTTAATCTATGAGTAATTTTTCCTTCTTTTCTGTTAGATGTATGAATTATATTGGATTGAATTTCAATATAACAGTGAATAATCAATGAAATTAATGATTTAGATGAAGAATATTATAAATGAAGTATCGAGTTTTCTTGTCTACGAACTGTGTTTGTGCTTCGTTCTCCGCTACGTGTCACTCGATAACTGTTTTTTTTCGAGCGACAATCTATCAGTATGCGCTATCTAAATACACAAATATCTATTTTCTTCAATATCTCTGGTAGGAGATTCGTATTTACAGTGTCTGCTCTTTCTGCTACATGAGAGATAATTCACAGTCACTATTTTCAATCATGCAAGAGAATATGAGATCGTTTTCAACAATATACCTATAGAAGAGGCGACTGTTTTTTCAAGCGCAAATACTGTCACCTGATTATTTCGTGTCGAGATTTGAAATCGTCAAAGGCTACTTTGTTAACCTGTTGTAGAAAAACAGCTATTGTAGTTTCAAGTTTCACCTATCGCTCATTACAACACCAGATGAATAGCAAGCTCAGTTGGGGTAATGGGGAAGCTATAATAAATAAAACATGTAAATGGAACTGAGCTGGTGAGTTATCTCAGAGGTATTGTCAGTTGGTAATGAGAATACAGCTTATCTTTGATGAGGAGCAATGAAACAGAATAAGCAAATAAGTACGTCATCGGGCAAAAACTACAGAACCGCTAGAATCAAATGATCCCACATAGAAAGGCAGGTATACTTCTGAGTTTGCGCATTGTGGTAATGTTGCTGTCATATCTGAAGTAACAATTTCACCCAAAAATGAAATTAGGAAAGAAAATGAAATTTTCAGGGACACTGATGTTTTATTTGATCATTTCACGGAACGATAAAATGAACAGGTTGTTATTACAGCTGTCATAACAAGTATGCACAGAATCGGCTTTGTTGTGTTTTGTGTCAAGTTCCTATTTTATGCTGTTCTATGTTCCCGTTTGATTTTGTTGTTGTTTCTGTTGTAGGCTGAGAGCATTTTCGCCATTTTCTCTTTTTTGAAAATTAAATATTTGGGTTAAACTTCAACAAATCACGCGATATTGTGGTATCTTACTGCGCAAACTCAATATAGTAGACCTGTGCTTACTTTCATTCGAAAACACCTTATACTTTACTTGGATGACGAATATTTCATTTCTCATCCTAAAATACGTACGACAAATGTGCGGATTTTTTTAACGTGAAATCTATATTCGAATTGCTTTTGATGTAAGACAGGACGTTAAATTGACATTAGTAGATGAAATAAATCGATTAGATTTTGAAAGTGTTTTCACACAGGGGGATACAAACCTAACTATTCAATATTTGAAAAAGATATATAAGAAGTCTGTTTCCCACAAAAAAAAACGATCAGCGGTACAATTACCTGATTACCACCTTGTTGGTGACAGGGATACAACCCGACAGGTTTGTGCAAGTCGGACTTCCTAGCAGGCGAGTCCAAGCACGTTTTGCCACCGTAGCCGAGATTGCGGATCTAAACAAAAAAAATCATCCATAATCAATAAAGTTTCTTGCACCGTACGTTCGTAAATATTGGAAGCCGAATTTTTCAAGTGAAAGATTTCTTTCAACGACTCATCCCGAATAATTCTTCATTTTCTTACCTCCCCGCTGGCCACTGCCTCTCCCGGTATGAAGAGCTCCGGGTAGATGGTGTCGAGGAACCACTTGAAGCTCTTGCAGCCCAACTTTCGTCTGAGCTCTTTCCTCTTGCTCACATCCCCGTAATCATCCTTGTCGTTGCCTATCCTCTGGTAGTAGTACTTGGCGTACTCGTCCAACCACACCTCCGCCAGGCGCACCGAGTTGCGTCGCAGGACGTTGACGCCTTGCCGCCATTTGTAGGGGGATCGTTTTCTGCAAAAAAAATGAAAATTCACTTTTCACAATTCGTGGCTTTTCTGTTGTATTATGTTGCCACAGGTCGAGCTAGTAGCCACTCCCACGCACATTGAAAGATTCACTTCGATCGAATCTAATTCAATGTTTTTCGTGGTATTTGCTAGGAAAGTTGTTGTTTTCTGCTCGTAGTCTACCAGTCACTGTGTTTGATATTTTGAATTGCTTTAATTTTTTGATACTTCGTCCAATTAATGGATTTTTTAATTTGCATTGATTGAGGTTAATCGAGCTTTCAGCCACTCTCATATATTTAAACATGGGAACTTTGTTTCTGAAGTGTTTCTTTCTTTTGCCACATGGTGTCGCTAATTCCAAGTGCCTCTCGAAACGCAGCTCAGTGCGGTGAAATATACTGTTACGTTATTACCACTTGGGTTCGTGAATTTAAAACACTATCAGTACAAAACTGAACACACTAAATACAACTCAATAAACACTTAGTTAAATCACAACGATATTTGCTTTATAAATCTCAATGTTCACTGTACTAGCTTTCTTTCTAATCTGACTTGTCCGCGAAACCGCGGATCTTATATAGGTAAAAACATCATTGTCCAGAAATAACAGGAATAAACTGGGGAAGTATTATTCATATTCGACGGCAATGAATCATCCGCTAATTATAGCGGTGCGTCTGCGACCGATACCTCCGCTGTGAGTCACGCGTCGAGCGGATGCTTTCCGGCCTTCTCGGAAATGCCAGCGGTTCGTAACAATACGTTGGAAGATTGCAACGCTTCGAGTGAAAATCTCACGGTCTCTACTCGGATAACTACCCTGCACTGATGAGGGCCAATAAGCCCGAAACCGGTCTATAGGTTGTCAAGTGTGCTTGTCCCGATTTGAACTTTGTCACGTCTTAGAATAATTCAATGTTCTGCGTGGTATTACTTGTTTTAAAAGTCCGCTGTGTAACTTTTCAAGACATGTTAGATATTTATTGGTGAATTGTTATGACGTTTCTCATTGTCCGCAAGTTTTTTTGTTGTAGTGGATAGTATGGAAAATAGTTTTTTTCGGCAACCGTCCGGAAAGTACGTACTTTCCAGACGATTTTTTTTTTTGAGAAAGTGGCATTTTTCCGGCCTAGTCCGGGAAGTACGTACTTCCCGGACTAGGCCGCCGGGAAGAATCACATCGTTGTTGTCATTGTAAATATGAAAAACTTGGTAGTATGGTTTTGATAAATGCAGTTGATCATTACCATAGCAGCAAAATAACGACTGACAGCTATCTGACATAAAATTAGCTAACATTCAAAAATTATCAGATGAAAACAATCAATGTGAAACGGAAACTTTACCTTCTTGTTCTGACTTCAACAAAAGGCACTTAAATATACCAAGCATTTCAAACAAATTGAATCCATTCAATATTAACAATTGTTCTAATTTTAATATAAATATTAATATAAATAAGAATTGAAATGTTCGAAATTTTGTTCCAATAAAGAAATGTGTTTCTTTGATTTGTTATTCTACACGGTTGCCGAAAAAATTGTGTACGCAACACGCCCGAAAACAGTTTTTTTGGACTCGCAGACTTCCAGGACTCGCTACGCTCGTCCTAGAATTTTGTCCACTCATCCAAAAAAACAGTATTTTCCGGACTTGTTACGTAAATTACTATTATTGTTACAATTCAACACAACCGAAGAGTGGTTCTCACCTGAAGATGTGTCCAACGTGGGAGCAAGGCACGATTTCCAAAGTGCCCCCACACATCCACGTCTTGAAGGACAGTTCCAGGTTTTCTCCCCCCCAAATATCGAAACCATCGTCGTAGGTCCCGAGTTTCTCGAAGAATTCCTGAAAAGGCGAATAATATTTTGGGGACGTCATAATTTTCAAAATATGAAAATATTCGGTGCTAGATACAATTGGTGAACAAGTCTCGCCAAAACCAATTTATTTTGCTATTACTAAGTGATTTCAATGCGATATCAGGATTTGTGTCAACTTTTGCCGAGATTTTCGCAATCAATCTTATTTTGGATCTGAATATATATGGTGAATATTATTGATAATGCCAAAAGAATTGAACAGGGATGTCCAGAAAAATTGTCGCATCATTGATTCGTTATTTTGAATGATATGCTGTGAGGGAATGAAACATCAATGTTAGATTTCTATGACAACTTTTCACATCTAAGTAAAACGTCATTGAATTGTCTTTCCTAAGACCACGTACGAAAACGTCATAAAGCACACTGTTTTGTTATTTGTAAAGTATAGCTTATACTCGAGCTTGTATCACTCGGATTATAAGAAGAATTCGTAACTAATTTCAATGTATCAATGAGACACAACCTCTAAATTCACTTTGACGAAAATTTGGGACTCTTTTTACTACATGGCTGATTATGCTAATGGCTATGGGTGACATCATCCACAATTGATGTTTGCTCTTCACATTTGAAATGGACGCCCTAACTTGTAATCAATTGTTTTTCAGTGACCTTCATTACCTACTTGAGGTCCCTGCTCGGGCGCCAATTTGTAAAATTTTTCTTTTCGGTAAATTAAAGTCGTTGAAAAACACTTTATTACACACGAATATTTCTCTGTTAATGTCAATATAGAACTTCAATATCCTAATGTTCGTCATGGAATAATTGCTCGATTTTCTCGTTCTTCGATAAATGGAGATCCAAAAATCCCACAAGAGTTGATGCTCTCTTAGCATCATTTGCCCGACAAGAGCTTTCCGAATATGAAATGAGCGTTTCGGATCTTATTTCTGCAGGAGGAAGAGCCACTGGGTAATAAAAACTATCGTTTCACGCTCGGCAGGTATGGCAATGATCAAGTGTTTATTACCTCATGAATAATAATTGAATTAGTGTGAACCACTAGGCCGTGTAATAATGCCATCAGATTCGATGACAAACGCGCTTTTTTTGCTAGGGAATATTTAGAGCAGCGGTAATAAGATGTCCATTATGCTATTCAAAGAGGAATCGTTTGGTGGAAATGTACAGATAGTCCAATTTTTTCATACGTATATGAAATATCCGGCGTGTACTCAGGGTTAGATTAGGTTGGGTTAGGTTAGGTTAGGTTAGGTTTCATTCGTATAATTCCCGATTATTAACATCCGGTAATATCACCATAAAAAAAATAAAGGATGCGGGGACAGATAACATCGTTTGGATTTATTTTTGATAATATGATATGATGTAATGATAGCATTGCAAATATATACAGTGTCCTTCATAAAGTCCGCATCATATGGGAAAAACTTTTATTAATGATTTATTTTGAAATTAGACTTGGGCGTTAAGTTGTGTTATGAAAAATATGAAGAATGACCTTCTCCGATGTGGTCACGTGACTTTCGCTACCTGTCAAAAGTAATATTTTTTCAAATTTGAGATTTGTACCGTAAAAAGTCGTAAACTTTGGTTAGATAAAAGGGAAGAAGTTTTATGATGTTTTGAATTATGACGTTGGTATCATTTTAATACTGAAAAAATCCACTTAAATGAATTCTTATCCTACATGCTTAAAGATACGTCAACTTTGAATCAAAAATAACAGAAATGTTAACCAGTAATTCTCATTTTCTTGAGAAAAACATATATTTTTGGATGATTCGTGATTGAAAGTTAGTCGCATATTAGAGCTACTGGTATGAAACCAAAAACAGTTTTGTCAAAGTAACGAATTTTTTAATGTTACAAAAATTTTGTAATTATCAAAAAAATGGCAAAAAGTGAAAGTTGCAATAGAACGTTCAAATTTGAGATGTAGGTGTAAAATCGAAAAAGAAACAACTTTTCCCCTTAAATTTTTTGAAATTCGAATAAATAAGCCGATTTTCAGCGATTACTTTGAAAAAATATTACTTTTGACAGGTCGCGAAAGTCAAGTGACCACATCCGAGTAGGTCATTTTTCATATTTTTCAAAGCACAACTTAACGCCCAAGTCTAATTTCAAAATAAATCATTGATAAAAGTTTTTCCCATATGATGCGGACTTTATGAAATACACTGTAGAAGTCTGATGATATCAAACGCCACAGGTGAACGAAATTTTTCAAAATAAAATTAATAAAAAACTGTCTTCGTTCAACAATATCACAGAGCCGTTTAAATTCATTGTCGATATAATGGCGATTGAACATGATGTGTTGAAAAAGGTCAACTTCCAAGATCATTTCAACGAGTTTTATCTAAAAAGTTACAAGAATTGCTATTTAAACTTATATGGTTGTGAAAATATTTTTGTGATCAAAATCATTTCATTTAATGAAAAAAAAAAAAAGCAGAAGTCGATCTGATCGACTCGACTTTTGTAATAGAAAAAATATATTTTGAGAAGTAAGAAAACGTTAAAGGAAAGGGGCCCCGAGAATTGCATTGCTTATAGGGGCCCCGATAGGGTTAATCCAGCCCTGCAGTTTACCGTTGAGCGATTTTGATTTTTGCGATAGCAGCGGTGAAAAATGCAATGTTGTTATTGTTTTCATTGGTTAATTTAAATCAAATCACACTATGAATTAACCTACTTCAATAAAAACATTGAGTTTTTCACTGCTATGTATCACCAAATTCAAAATCGCTCAGAAGTAAGCCTAACTCTTCTGACTTTCATTTGACAGTGCGATTGCACCAACTTTCGAAAAATAAAAAAAAAACGCCTAGGCACTTGCGTTCCATAATGACTTCATTAGAGAACCAAAATAGAAAGAAGAAAAAAAAACATGAATCTAGCAAACCACCCCTCTCCCCTCACCTTATCAATGCTAAACAGCCCACCGGCCATGGTGGGACTCCACACCGGCTCGGCCGTGTTCTTGTGCTTCTTCTTCTCGTGCTCGGGCACCGCGTGCCAATTGAACTGCAAGTTCCAATCGAAGCCGCCGACATTGACGCCGCCACTGTCGTGGTAGTGAAACTCGAGCGTCGTATCGTCGATGACGTCGATGACGGGACAGACGACGTTGGTCGGATTTAGAGCGATGCGAGCGAGCAACGGCTCCAGCCAGCCGACGGCGCACTCGCAGTGCGAGTCCAAATAGGTCAGCACTTTGCCCTTGGCGTGGGCGGCGCCTAATGAAACAGAAAAAAAAACATCATTTTATCGCCCGAGGGTGGAAAGTGCGCCTTTATTGCCCGAGGGCGGAAAGTGAGGCTTTATCGCCCTAGCGCGGAAAGTACGGCTTTATCGCCCTAGCGCGGAAAGTGTGGCTTTACCACTCTAGGAGGAAAATACGGCTTCTTGACGCAAAAAGTACGCCTTCTTCATTCGATAGAGGATCATCATGCACAAGGGCGAAACAAATAAAAGAAAAAGAAGTAACGCAGAAAATACTTCTTCACGCTAGGGTGGAAAGTAATGTCGCGCTAGGGCGGAAAGTACGGCTTTATCGCCCTAGCGCGGAAAATGCTGCTTTATACACTAGCGCGGAAAGTGTGGCTTTATAGCACTAGGGTAGGAATTACGTCACGCACAAGAGTGAAAGGTATAAAAGAAAAATAACTTACAACACAGACAATACTTCTTTATCGCTTTATGGTCGGAAGTACGCCTTCATCGCTTTAGGAAAGAGAGTACGTCTTCATCATGCAAGGTCTGAAAGTACGGTTTTATCCGCCAGCGCAGGAAGTAAAATTTCATCGCCCTAGGGTAGGAATAACGACTTTACCACCCTATAGGAAGAAAATTACAGCTTTATCACACTGACGCAAAAAGTACGCCTTCTTCATTCGATAGAGGATCATTATGCACAAGGGCGAAACCGAGGGCGAAACGAATAAAAGGATAAGAAGTAACGCAGAAAATACTTCTTCACGCTAGGGTGGAAAGTAATGTCGCGCTAGGGCGGAAAGTACGGCTTTATCGCCCTGGCACGGAAAGTGCGGATTTATCGCGTTAGGGCAGAAAGAACTGCTTTATCGCCCTAGCGTGGAAAATGCTGCTTTATAGCACTAGCGCGGAAAGTGTGGCTTTATAGCACTAGGGTAGGAATTACGTCACGCACAAGAGTGAAAGGTATAAAAGAAAAATAACTTACAACACAGACAATACTTCTTTATCGCTTTATGGTCGGAAGTACGCCTTCATCGCTTTAGGAAAGAGAGTACGTCTTCATCATGCAAGGGCTGAAAGTACGGTTTTATCCGCTAGCGCAGGAAGTAAAACTTTATCGCCCTAGGGCAAGAATAACGTCTTAACCACCCTATAGAAAGAAAAATACAGCTTTATTACAGTGACGCTAAAAGTACGCCTTCTGCATTTGATAGAGGATCATCATGCCTAAAGGTGAAACCGAGGGTGAAACGTATAAAAGAAAAAGAACTAGCGCATAATATACTTCTTCATCGCTTTGGTGTTGAAAGTACGCCTTCATCGCTTGAGAGTACGTCTTCACGATAGAGTGGAGATTATGCGACTTTATCGCACTAGCGCAGGAAGTAGGACTTAATCGCCCTAGTGCAGGAATAACGGCTTTATCGCGCTAGTGCAGGAAGTGCGGCTTCATCACACTAGCACGGAAAGTGTGGTTTTATCGCACCAGCGTGGAGAGTACGGCGATAAAGCCGTACTTCCTGCACTAGCGCTGAAAGTTTGGCTCTATCACACTAGCGCGGAAAGTACGGCTTCACCACTCTAGGAGAGAAAGTAGGGTTCAATCACAATGACGTAAAAAGTACTCCTTCTCATTCATTTGAGAGAGGATCATCAAGTACAAAGGTGAAGAGCACAAAAGAGAAAGCGAACTAGTGCATTGGGAGTAAAATATGCTGTTATCGCTTTATAGAAGATCACGCTATGGTGGAAAGTATATTGTTATTGCTCTAGCGCAGACAGAAAAGGTTTCATCGGATGAGAAAGTTGGGTACGTCTTTATCACGCAAGGACGGAAAATACAGCTTCACCACACTAGGAGAAGTGAAGCTTTATCACACTAATGCAAAAGGTACGCTTTCTTCATTTGAATGAGGGTCATTACACACAAGAGTGAAGCATAAAAGAAAAAGAACTAGCGCAGAAAGTATGCTTTTATAGCTTTAGGGAAGAGAGTAATCTTCATCACGCTGTGGTGGAAATTATAGTTTTATTGCGCTAGCTAGCGCAGACAAAATGTGTCTCATCGGATAAGGGAGTTGAGTGCGGAAAGTACGATTTCATCGCACTAGCGCAAGAAGTACGACTTCATGACGCTAGAGCGATAATGCAAATAATACTCTGCCTATATATAAATTTAGGTTGTAGGCAAGGTCCAGTGACGAATCTAACTTTAATTTCTGAAAAAAGTTCAGAAAACGTGTCAAAAAGTGTCGATAAAGTCAAGTTTTTGACGTCCTCCAACGTTTTCCAAGAATTTCCAAAGATATGCGTGGTCTTTTAGTTACATCTTTCGAAGTTTATTGAAGCTTTCAACCTAACTAAAGTTAGGTTGGTATCAGAATCTATATCGCTAAAATTGCGGATTGTACACGCTGAGGTAAAGCAGATGTTTTTATCTCCCTAGCGTAGAAAATACGTTTTTCGGCAACCGTCCGGAAAGTACGTACTTTCGAGAAGATTTTTTTTTTGAGAAAGTGGCATTTTTCCGGCCTAGTCCGGGAAGTATGTACTTCCCGGACTAGGCCGGGAAGAATCACATCGTTGTTGTCATTGTAAATATGAAAATCTTGATGGTTTTGATAAATGCAGTTGATCATTACCATAGCAGCAAAATAACGACTGACAGCTATCTGACATAAAATTAGCTAACATTCAAAAATTATCAGATGAAAACAATCAATGTGAAACGGAAACTTTACCTTCTTGTTCTGACTTCAACAAAAGGCACTTAAATATACCAAGCATTTCAAACAAATTGAATCCATTCAATATTAACAATTGTTCTAATTTTAATATAAATAAGAATTGAAATGTTCGAAATTTTGTTCTAATAAAGAAATGTGTTTCTTTGATTTGTTATTCTACACGGTTGCCGAAAAAATTGTGTACGCAACACGCCCGAAAACAGTTTTTTTGGACTCGCAGACTTCCAGGACTCGCTACGCTCGTCCTAGAATTTTGTCCACTCATCCAAAAAAACAGTATTTTCCGGACTTGTTACGTAAATTACTATTTCATCCCTTTAGGTAGGACTGGTACGTATCTATCCCTATATGACGGAAATTTGAACAAATTAGCTACAAGACTTTGGTTCAATCCCAAACGAATCATCGCTTCCAGCGGAGATTTTGGAATATACCAAGACTACAACGTTATTAAATTTTCGTTAATCATCATTGAGATCATTCACTTATCAGTATCTCCCATTGATGAGCTTCGAATTGAATAACCCTGTATACGTATCACCAGCATTCTACTTCGCAATCGCTGAGCTCTAGTAGGCCGTGCTCAGCGCTCAGTTTTTTACGATGCGCGTGGAACGAATTCGAGTCACTGTCGGTTTTTTTAGGTGCATGTTACGCGCTTTTGTTGTTCGTGTGCCGGCCATTTTAGTTTTATTCGGAAATTTAAAATCGTTTTAAACTTTGAAGTGAACGAAAAGCCTTCGCGATTTTACATTCACGTGAATTTCGAGATGAAAAGTGTTGTGTTCGGTGTTTGAATTGCGACAATGTGTTGTGAAGGGCTGCCTACCTCTTCCACTATCATAATATTCATGCGGGATACAAAAAGAAACGATTTATGATATCAGTGTGATTTGTTGGTGTTTGCGTTCATTGTGAGGATTGAAGATGATTACATAAAAGGTATTTTCGAAATATCGTGTTGTTTTACTTTGAATTTCATTTACATGACATTTCATTTCTTTTTCTTTTCATCACTGAGGTTTTAGAGGTTATGTATGTGATGTGAATTCGTATTCAGAAAAAATGTTATAACTTGTAATATGGGAAACTAACGCAACTACCAAAAATGATAAACACTTGATCTGATAAAATTGACACCGCAAAGAGTCAGAAATCCGAGACACACAAACAATTTGTTGTGCACAATTCCTATGAATCTTCAACAGTAGTTGTTTTAGCGTTGTTTTATCTGTGATCATAATAAGGATTTGAAGATACTTCTTTGGAATCAAGGAAACAAATCATTATTTTTATTAGTTCCTCTATCACGTTATTCATCGTATCTCAAAATCGGTTTCGAAATGTGAACTGTATATTTTATAAGGGTGCATGAAATCAAAACATAATAATTACTTATCTACTATATTGTATTTCCAGGGAACTCAAAGCGAATAATGATGCCCTACTTGTCGAGAAATTGGTTTTGGTAAGTTTATTTGCATGTTGTTATCTTAATCACCAATTCCTGTTTGAATTATTATGTAAATTTCGAGGGAGAATTACAATCTGAAGGTCAGGATACCTAACTTATGGAAAGTTAAAACTTCGTTTATCGCACTCCTATGAGTTCGGACAAAATTTTTGGTGGAACTTACGTATTTTGACCTCCTGATCACGAATCTGAAGTCAAAACGCGGCGGTCTCAAGTATTTTCGGAGATACGGCCCCATTTTGTCTCAAAAATGTACCATTTGACATCTCAAATTTAAATAAAAACACACAAAATTAATCCTTCTTTGAGCCAAAACATCACACATGCTCACATTCACTTGTTTCCAACACTTTTTTACATAAAAAACTGTTATTTTCACAAAAATTCGCCCTTTTTCAAAACGTAAACAAAACATCTTTTTTCACTGATTTTCTGGTTATTTTTATTTGGGATGTTGGCAACGTCTTACCATGAGGGAAACAATCACGTTGCCAACATCATAAATACAAATTACCATAAAATCAGTGTAAAAAGGTTGTTTTGTTTACATTTCAAAGAAGGGTGAATTTTTTGAAAAATAATCGTTTTTTCTGCTGAGAAGTGTTGGAAACAAGTAAATACATGCGTGTATAGTGTTTTGGTTCAAAGAAGGGTGAATTTTGTGTATTCCTAATAGCAGAAATTTGACATGTCAAATGGTGCATTTTTGAGACAAAATGGGGCCCTATCTCCGAAAATACTTGAGACCGCCGCGTTTTGACTTCAGATTCGTGATCAGGAGGTCAAAATACGTAAGTTCCACCAAAAATTTTTTTCGAACTCATAGGAATGCGATAAATGAAGTTTTACCTATGAAAACTTTGATATTACATTACTATGTTACAAAAATAATACTGTATTTACGAGGAAAATAACGGAATAGTTTTTAATACGATATATCAAACATCTCTTTCATTTGGTACCATATTATAGTGTGTTTCTGTGAACAATATGAACTCATTTCAATATATTTTGGAGACCGCTGTGGAAAATTTCATCGTATACCAAAGGCTTCATACGAGGTGTAACTATACTTCGAATTATACAGGGTGCCGGGTTCTTGTTTATCGAGTTCCACCATAAGAATCTCAGTTATTTTAAGAGAAACGAGTTCGGTCAAATTGGGGCAGGGTTGCTCATTTTGAAGAAAGAAGATTTTATGTGTCATTTTTAGTTTTTGAATTATTGGAACAAAACGGAAATTTGTAGTTTTCTTGATAATTGTTACAAGCACAAACTTCGCTCATACCAATCTGCTTGTTTTTTTCCATAAAATTCATTATTCCAATCGAAAAAACCGAAATCGGATTTTTTTTTCGAATTCTTCAAATCGTAGTACCTAACTTCCGAACGGATGGACCAATTTTCAACTTCGCTCATACCAATCTGCTTATTTTTTTCCATACAAATCGTTTCTCCAATCAAAAAAACGAAATGGAAAAAAATTTTTCTTCATCATAGAAAAAATGTAGCAAATCGCCATAACTTCCGAACGGATGGACCAATTTTCAACTTCGCTCATACCAATCTACTTATTTTTTTCCATAGAAATCGTTTCTCTAATCAAAAAAACGAAATGGAAAAAAAAAGTTCTTCATCATAGAAAAAATGTAGCAAATCGCCATAACTTCCGAACGGATGGTACAATTTTCAACTTCGCTCATACCAATCTACTTATTTTTTTCCATAGAAATCGTTTCTCTAATCAAAAAAACGAAATGGAAAAAAAATGTTCTTCATCATAGAAAAAATGTAGCAAATCGCCATAACTTCCGAACGGATGGTACAATTTTCAACTTCGCTCATACCAATCTACTTATTTTTTTCCATAGAAATCGTTTCTCTAATCAAAAAAACGAAATGGAAAAAAAATGTTCTTCATCATAGAAAAAATGTAGCAAATCGCCATAACTTCCGAACGGATGGTACAATTTTCAACTTCGCTCATACCAATCTACTTATTTTTTTCCATAGAAATCGTTTCTCTAATCAAAAAAACGAAATGGAAAAAAAATGTTCTTCATCATAGAAAAAATGTAGCAAATCGCCATAACTTCCGAACGGATGGTACAATTTTCAACTTCGCTCATACCAATCTACTTATTTTTTTCCATAGAAATCGTTTCTCTAATCAAAAAAACGAAATGGAAAAAAAATGTTCTTCATCATAGAAAAAATGTAGCAAATCGCCATAACTTCCGAACGGATGGTACAATTTTCAACTTCGCTCATACCAATCTGCTTATTTTTTTCCATAGAATCCGTTTTTCCAATCGAAAAAATCGAAATCGAAAATAATTTTTCTTCATCATAGAAAAAATGTAGCAAATCGTCATAACTTCCGAACGGATGGACCAATTTTCAACTTCGAACATACCAATCTGCTTATTTTTTTCCATAGAATCCGTTTTTCCAATCGAAAAAATCGAAATCGAAAATAATTTTTCTTCATCATAGAAAAAATGTAGCAAATCGTCATAACTTCCGAACGGATGGACCAATTTTCAACTTCAATCATATCAATCGACTCGAATAAAAAAAACCATCATCAATCACAAATCAATCACTCACCAATGAGCCTGGCCCTGATGAGCCCTTCGCGCTTCTTCGCCCGCACAATCTTCACTTTCGGCTCGTCGGCCCAATACTCCTCCAGCTGCGCCTTGGTGTGCTCCATGTCGGAGAAGTCGTCCACCAGGATGACCTCGTCGACGAGGTGCTCGGGCGACCTGTCAAGCACCGAGTGCACGGTGCGCAAAAGCACCGACCACGCCTCGTTGTGGAAGCAAATGATCACCGAGGTGGCGGGTAGGTCGGGGGTGTAGGACTGCGTCTTGCACCTGGGGGCGGGTTTTGGGGGAGTGTTTTTGTTTGGTCTCCAATAAGATTGGAAAGTTGTGAATTGAAGTCAATTGCAAGTCATTCCAAATAATTCTTCGATTTAGCTACAAGTTTTGATGAATTGCAGTGAATTACGATGAATTGCGGGTGATTTTTATACGTTTCGAGGAGCTCGGAGCGTTCCAATAAGGTTGGAAAGTTGTGAATTGAAGTTGATTGCAAGTAATTTCGAAGAATTCTTCGATTTTGCTAGAAGTTTTAATGAATTGCAGTGAATTTTGATGAATCGCAGTGAATTTTGATTAATTGCGGGTGATTTTCAAACGTTTCAAGGAGCTCAAAGCGTTCCAATAAGGTTGGAAAGTTGAGAATTGAAGTCAATTGCAAGTCATTTCAAAGAATTGTTCGATTTTGCTAGAAGTTTTAATGAATTGCAGTGAATTTTGATGAATCGCAGTGAATTTTGATTAATTGCGGGTGATTTTCAAACGTTTCAAGGAGCTCAAAGCGTTCCAATAAGGTTGGAAAGTTGAGAATTGAAGTCAATTGCAAGTCATTTCAAAGAATTGTTCGATTTTGCTAGAAGTTTTAATGAATTGCAGTGAATTTTGATTAATTGCGGGTGATTTTCAAACGTTTCAAGGAGCTCGGAGCATTCCAATAAGGTTGGAAAGTTGAGAATTGAAGTCAATTGCAAGTCATTTCAAAGAATTCTTCGATTTTGCTAGAAGTTTTAATGAATTGCAGTGAATTTTGATGAATCGCAGTGAATTTAGATGAATTGCCGGTGATTTCAATACGTTTCAAGGAGTTCAGAGCGTTCCAATGAGGTTGAAAAGTTGTGAATTGAAGTCAATTGCAAGTCATTTCGAAAAATTCTTCAATTTTGCAAGAAGTTTCAATCAATTGCAGTGGATTTTGATGAATCGCGGGTGAGTTTAAAGAATTTCAACGAGCTCGAAGCATCTCATAATGTAGCCCAGTTGAAATTTTATAGAAACAACATCTGTATTGCAGGAATTTGCCGAAAACTCCAAGGAATTTCGTAAAATTCTTCAATTTTTCAAGAAGTTTTGAGGAATTGCAGTGAATTTTGATGAATTGAAAGATGATTCACATTACAAGGAGCTCTAAGCATTCCAATGCAGTTGAAAGGTAGTGAAACGAACTTGATTACAAAGATTTCCAAAGAACTTCAAGAAATTTCTTCAGTTTCGATGAATTTTGATGCGATGCAGATGATTTACATGAAAGGTTGAGAGGTGAACTCAAGAACAAGAATTTCCTAATACCCACAAGGAATTTGTTTCGTAGAGAGAAAGGTTTTCTTGAAAACAAAATTTTTTTTTCAAATGATTTCAAGTAGTTTCGAAAAATTCTTGAATTCTGCAAGAAGTTTTGATGAATTGCAGAAGGAGCTCGAAGCATTCCAAAATGTAATGGTTGAAATTTCTTAAAAAAAAATATCTGTATTGCAAGAATTTGCAAAGAACTCCAAGTGTTTTTGAAAATTCCGAATGGTTTCAAACAATTCCAAGTAGTCATAGTAATGATATGTTTGTTAGCAGAGACAATTTATCATGCATAATACAATTGACGTTTCTGGTAAAATTGATATACAGCGTTGTCCAAAAAGTCGTCTCGAAGAGAGAACACATAGAGATAATTACCATTCGTCTCGTGGGTCCGGTAGACTCCTGTGGACGCTTATCAGGTCACTGGCGTATTGATTGAAGGCGTTTTTCATCCAACCGTCGTCCACCATTTTTTTAACATCGGCTGGAAGAAAAAAATTCCATGTTGGAATTCGAGTGCCACTCATTGATTTAGTCGATATCTAATCGATGTAGATCACATTCCGATCCAAATTTCGTTGTGTTGATAATGATGTTACAGGGCCTTCATTGAGATAGCAAAGTACCTTGAAAATTCGAATTTTTTCAATTCGAATCAAATTACTGAGAATAAGTTTGTAGTCTCTACACGTCAAAAAGAGATAGGTCAAATTTATTTTTATCAAATGAATAAAATATAGAATTGAATTGAGTTAAATTTTTATTCCAAACAAACAAAAAACATACTCACCTATCTATTATCTCTAATTCAAATGAAAATGTTCATGAAAAATTTCATTCGATCAAGAAAGCGTATATCTAGTTTGACAAATCATTTTGCTAAATTAATCATTCAAACTATTATTCTGATAATTTGTTGTTTAGAATAAGTTTCTCTTTTGAAATAAATATGTGCCATGTTAATTCAACAAAAAATCACTAGATAAATTAGATTTATTGCTGCAACAAATCCCTTTTATTGCGTGTTATTTGATTTCCGCCCCCCCAAAATGATTAATAATTATCTGGTAAACTTCGGAACACATTTTTTCAGTATAAATGTGCATTTCGTGAATCAAAATGTTTATCGAGTGTCCAGATGTGTACAGGGTGAGTCATGAGAAACGGGACGGACTCTGACGGAAAAAGGAAACATACAGGGTGTCTCAAAAATGATCTAAACTATGAGTTGGTTTTTTCCGTATTCAAACGTATTCAAACAAGTTTTTACCAAGAATTGAATGAAGTATTCCAAAATAGTAATTTACGTAACAAGTCCGGAAAATACTGTTTTTTTGGATGAGTGGACAAAATTCTAGGACGAGCGTAGCGAGTCCTGGAAGTCTGCGAGTCCAAAAAAACTGTTTTCGGGCGTGTTGCGTACACAATTTTTTCGGCAACCGTAACAAATCAAAGAAACACATTTCTTTATTAGTACAAAATTTCGAACATTTCAATTCTTATTTATATTAATATTTATATTAAAATTAGAACAATTGTTAATATTGAATGGATTCAATTTGTTTGAAATGCTTGGTATATTTAAGTGCCTTTTGTTGAAGTCAGAACAAGAAGGTAAAGTTTCCGTTTCACATTGATTGTTTTCATCTGATAATTTTTGAATGTTAGCTAATTTTATGTCAGATAGCTGTCAGTCGTTATTTTGCTGCTATGGTAATGATCAACTGCATTTATCAAAACCATACTACCAAGATTTTCATATTTACAATGACAACAACGATGTGATTCTTCCCGTCCTAGTCCGGGAAGTACGTAATTCCCGGACTAGGCCGGAAAAATGCCACTTTCTCAAAAAAAAATCGTCTGGAAAGTACGTACTTTCCGGACGGTTGCCGAAAAAAGGTTTTTTTGATTTCACCATGGAAGAACAAGGCACTTGAAAATATGATTTTCGTACTGAATTTGTCTTCAAAATAAGGCATGATTTAATTGAATTTTTTTTTGTGAAGTGTGGTATTATTTCATCGAGTATTTTATATTTCCGATAGTCATCAAATCTCCCATTTTGAACGCACCGTTGGTTGAAAATAGGCATACCTACGTGCGAAATTGCCGATTTCTCTCAATACAACACATTTATGGCGACCTAATTTTCGATTTTAGAGTATAACTATAATAATTAAATGAACATTAAACGCAAATTACGGTTTTCATTTACAACAACATGAAACAATTAATTTCAAAATTATAACCAATAAATCAATTGTGTTACTCGTGTAGGAAACATGTGGGAAACCAATGCGAATTTCACCTCCACAGGGTGAAGGAAAAAACTAACGCGATATTTTCCATAGCGGAGCTAGCATACATAACGAAGTATATATGAGCATAATTTGAAGACAGACTGAAGGAAACGAAATAATTGGAGATTTTTTTTTATGTTCTCTGGTTCTCACGAAAAGGGATATCCTGTAATGTTCAGAGAACATCGTGAGAACCAAGGGAAAGAAGGTAGGAGTTGGTGTTCTTCTTAAATTTCTGGAGATCGCATGCCTCGGAGAACACCTCCCTAGACAATGAGTTCCAAAGTCTCGATTTTCGTTGGATGAATGAGTCTTTGGAAAGGGACGTTCTGATGCGCATTTTTAGTCAATTTGTTTTTGAAGGGGGACAACTTTTTACACAAAAATTATAGCCCAAAATTCAAATCTTTCATTATTTTAAATTCATCGCGTTCTTTAATTTTGCCTTAAAGGATTCTTCGAAAAATGCGAAAATTAAATCTAGTCAAAGATTTTTGTTTGACACTGTAGTTATACTAGTGCACACTGGAATTTTTTCCGAAAAATCGTGACAATTCTAATACAATTGGAAATCAGTATTGGTATATACAGGGTGATTCATTATTAATTGGAAATTATAATATTCCATGGCTTGATATATGAATATAAAACCCTGAACATTTAGATAAAATGTTGCTCCTTACTGAGATACAGAGTGTGTGTTTCAGTTGAACATTTAAACATTATTTTTTTCTATTTCTTTGAAACTCAAACAGAAACACTTTCGACCAGGATGAAACTTGCAATTTTTTCTGCAACCAAAAGAATTGATTTAATTTAATTGAAATATAAGTAAAAAGTAACCACGATTGTGACTCAAGTCCATCTAACCTTGGCCAATTTACTATCAGAAAAAGGCCAATAGGACAAATAAGAAGAAGAAGAAGACCTAACCTAACCTCTATTGCACTATTGAGTATTTTTAGTATTTGGGGAATTGATAAGATAAGATTGATAGTATTGTTTTCTTGTTTACTTGATTAGAGATAGTAAAATTCATTGTAGTGGATGTAATGGAAGTTCATCATTTTATATATTTTAAACTGAATATGAGTTAATCTGAGACTCACCTCAAGAGTGGCTAATTTCCCCAATATCAACATCACAAATTGATTAAATATTATATGAGCATTGTTTACAATTTTCGATACTTTTGCACGATATCTCTCTCAGTTGTCTTTGAGGATAGAGAGTTGCGGTTTTCACAGACCCATTTTTTTGTGTGAAACGAACATTGTTGAAAACATAACTCTAATGGCACCTTCTATCTCAATTTATTATTATTATTATTATTATTATTATTATTGAAAACGAAAAGATAGGTCGACTATTATTTATATTTTTGATGAGCTTCATCCAGGGCCGGATTAACCCTATCGGGGCCCTAGGCAATGCAATTCTGGGTGCCCCTTTCTTTTACCGTTTTCTTACTTTTCAAAATATATTTTTTCTATTATGAAAGTCGAGTCGGTCAGATTTTCTTTCATTGAATGAAATTATTTTGATCACAAAAATATTTTGACAACCAAAGAAAATATTTTTGTAAAGTAGGTACAATATAAGTTTAAATAGCAATTCTTGTAACTTTTCAGATACAAAATCGTTGAAAATCATCTTGGAAGTTGACCTTTTTCAACACATCATTTTCAATCGCCATTATATCGACAATGAACTTAAACGGTTCTGTGATATTGCTGAACGAAGACAGTTTTTTATTAATTTTATTTTGAAAAATTTCGTTCACCTGTGGTGTTTGATATCATCAGATTTCTATATATTTGCAATGCTAATCATTACATTCGGAAAAGTTGATTGATCATATTATCAAAAATCAATCCAAAGGATGTTATCTGATGTCCCCGCATCCATCATTTTTTCTATGGTGATATTACCGGATGTTAATAATGGGGAATGTCACGAATGAAACGTTTTTTTCTTGGTGCGTTCAACATCAATTATGCCCCTGTGGGTCCCTAGGCAGTTGCCTAATCCGCCTTATATAGATAATCCGGCCCTGCCAGCATCCTAAAGTTGCAATTATAAATGTTTCAAAATAATACTTTCAATGAGAGGGCATAGAAACATCTTATTGTCCAACTCACCCGACAAATTGGCTGGCAGCACCACCGCCTTCCCCATTTCCCCATAGGCGTCCTGGGGGGGCGCCAGCACCCCCCCATCGTCTCCCTGCCGCCCCCTTGCCGCCCTCTCGACCGCCCTCGACGCCTCCCCCATCTCCCCCTCGGTCCGGAAGGGCACCAACCGAACCGGAGCCTGATCGGCGGGTTCGCCACCCGGAGCCCGCCGCCACGGCTCCGGGGATTCTGGGGGGCGGCGGGCGCCGCCACTGCCGCCGCCGCCGCCGTCGGAGTAGAGCAGAAAGGCGACGGTGAACCAAGCCGTCGCCACCACCACTGCCAACTTCAGCAGCAACGATCGCTTGCGCCACAGAATCCCCATCTATATAGCGATTTTTTTTTTGTTCGGTGAATTTTCGTTTATCTCCTATGAGTTTGAAAAAAAAAAAATCATTTTTGCCCACCAGATCACGAATCCGGAGTCAAAACGCAGCGGTCTCGAATATTTTCGGAGATATGGGCTCCATTTTGTGCCATTTCTGCCATCAAAAACAAAGTTTTGACCAAAACTCTACTCACGCGCATTTGTTCGCTTGTTTTCAACACTTTTCAGCAGACAAAACTATTATTTTTCCAGATATTCACCATTCTTTAAAACGTAGATAAAATCCTTCTTTTCTAAAACCGGTTAACAAAATATCCGTCGAGGAATGTCATTAAACCCAGATATAAATTTGAGAAACACGACAAGTTCAGGATACTTTCATATTGTTACGATCTTTCTACTTGGGTTCGTGAATTTAAAACACTCAGTACAAAACTGAACAATTTATTTCACTAAACACTCGAAATTAGTTAAATTACAACGATATTCGCTTTACAAATCTCAATGTTCACAATAAGTACTAGCTTTCCTTCTGAACTGACTGTACGCGGCACTGCGCTCCTTTTATATAGGTAAAAAATACTAATTCTAGCAAAATCTTGTATATTCAATAGAGTTCTGAAAGAGATACCGTTCATTTTCGAGAAACTGCGACGGTTATGAGTCGTCCGCTAATTGGTTCGACGGCGAGCGATGTTATCGCGAGGCCATAAATCACGGTCAGTCGGCGCCGCCGAGATAATGACTTCCGGTATTCTCGGAACACAGCACAGTCAGTTACAATATCTTTAACAGTCAAGCATTCCATTGCACCATTTCATGAATCTATAATATTATAATTCATACTTCTCGATTTCCCTGGCAGGGTGCTCAAATTCACAATGTTTGCTCTTTCTGCCACATGAGGAGGGGCCTTAGATAATTCACAGTCACTATTTTCAATCAGGCAAGAAATTAAGGAGTTCGTTTTCAACAATACACCTATATAGTAGAGGCGATCGTTATTTCAATATTTTCGCTCTCGAGCGCAAATGCTGTCACTTAATGACATTCTTCGGAAGACGTCAACTTTGTTTCCGGCTACTTTTCAAAGAAGGGTGAATATCTGGAAAAATAATATATTTATTTTTTTGTTGAAAACTGTTGAAAACAAGTTTTGGTGGATTTTATAAATAAGAAATTTGAGATGACAAATGCTGCATTTTCGAGACAAAATGTGGCCGTATCTCTGCAAATACTTGAGATCGCCGCGTTTTGACTTCGTTATCATGAAGCCTCAATACGTAAGTTCCACCAACATTTTTTTTTCAAACTCATAGGAGTACGATAAACGAAGATTTACCTTTTATTTTTTTTCACCGCGCACTCACGTCGCACTGTCACAACTACTGTCTCGGTGCGCGTCGCGATTTCGGCTCGACTAGACGCGAGTCTTTTTATCTGAATCTCAAACTAAACATGGCGTTGAGCCGACGATCATCAGATAAGGTCGTTATCACAGACGGTTTCGTAGTCCTCATGGGTGATGATGGAGAGATATAGATATGTTTGACGTGGATTGTTGGATTTCTATTGCTGATGATGGTCTCGAAGATGCCTCGGTTTCTTCCTCTTGGATAAGGTCATGCCTGCAACGAGAAAGATTCGGTTGAGAAACGTGAAAGCAATGACAGTGTCATGTTTCGTGGCTAGGTGGAAACCTAGCAACGAGATATTTTTCAAAAGGACTACATAGGCCAGTCAGTAGAGATGTTGTATGTAATTTTTCATCATCTTCCTGGGACATTTCAATTTCCAAATTCACATATTTGGACATACTTGGAAAGAGAAATGGCTCTAGAAACGTCCCACTGATTAGATGAAAAGCCTAGTGAAAAGCAGAATCATTGAGGTGACTCTTGGGGAAAGACAGTCATGATGACAGAAAAAAAAAAGGTTGTCCCCAAAGGGGAGTTCTTTCGCCTTTGCTGTGGTCATTGGTCGTCGACAACCTAATAGTCAAGCTACATGATTCTGGTTTCACGACTCAAGGGTATGTTGATGACCTGGTTCTCACCATCAGGGGCAAACATGACGGGATAATTTCCAATCACATGAAAGTAGCCCTAAACACAATCAGAAACTGGTGCGCAGAGGAAGGACTCAATATCAATGCTTGCAAAACAGTGCTGGTACCATTCACCAAGTGGCGAAAGTATGAACTTAAAGCCCCAACTCTGAATTGAATCCAGCTCACTTTTTTCAAAGAAGTTGTGGCGTGATAATCGACCAAAAACTGGCATGGAACAGCCAACTCAACCACATTCTTTCCAGAGCTATAGCGGCAAGTTGGACGAACCGATCATCAAACCCATGGTCACCTACGCTTCATTGATATGGCTGCCAAAAATGCAACAAATTTCGGTACAAGTCAAACTGCAGAAAGTGCAGCGGCTAGCTTGTCTGGGAATCACAGGGGCAATATTCACGTACCCCACTGCAGCCTTAGAAGTAATGCTGAACCTTCGTCCATTGCACCTGTGTGTAATGAAAGAAGCAGCAATCAGTGCCATCAGACTGAGCCAGACAATAAATCTCAAATCAGAAAATCGGATTGGACACTTGAAGATTTTGGAAAATATTCACCTAGAATCCATGTCTAAACCGACAGATATCATGCCAGTTAGATACAACTTCGAAATAATGCAGTTTGAAGTGGTCATAAACAACCACCAAATTTGCACAGAGAACGAACCTCAACTGGAAAGGGATGAATTAGTGTGGTATACTGATGGATCCAAGATGGATGAAAGGGCTGGAGTGGGAGTTACAGGGCCAAATTTCAGGCTCTCAAAACCCCTTGGCAACACCCCAACCATCTTTCAAGCAGAAGTACATGTTATAGAGATATATGCCCAGAAGTGCCTTGAAAGGGACACTCGAAGGGCAAAAATCTATGTTCAATCAGATAGCCAAGCAGCACTAAAAGCTCTGAAGTCATACACTTGTGAGTCTAAGCTGACTTGGAACTGTAAACAATCCCTAAGACTACTGGCAGCGAACAACCAAGTCACTTTGATGTGGGTTCCAGGTCATAAGGGAGTTGAAGGCAGCGAGGAAGCGGACTGCCTTGGAAATTCCTCGGCCCAGAACCCTTCTGTGGACTTTACAAGGCCCACTTGAGAGAAGAGTTCCGACGCTGGGAAGCAGATGAAATGAAATCTCATTGGAATAAAGTGCCAGGACAAAGACAAGCTAAAATGCTAGTGAGCCTATCATCCAGAAAAGCTAAACAGCTTCTCGAATTGGACAAAAAAGATTTGAAACTGGTAACGGGACTCCTCACTGGACACTGCCCTTTGAGGTATCACCTCAAAAACAGAGAGTGATAGTTGCCGCTACTGCGAGAACTTCGCTGAAACTGCAGAACAATTGCTTTGCGAATGCCCAGCACTCTTCTACAAGAGGCTCAAGTTCCTGGAAGAGGCCTTCTTAGAGCCCTTCGATGTCAGGAACTTAGCTCCCAGGAAACTGATAAACTTCGCAAGAAGCCTCGGAATCCCGGGCCTTGAATAGATTAAGGGTTGTGCACAAAAGATCTGATAGGTCGAGGTGCTTGAGAGGCTGCACAGCCTTAACGACCCCTCCCCCTACAATCTTGATCTCACAGAAAAATAAAAAAAATACGTATGTGATGATTCTGTACAAACTTCATGGACAAATAAAAATCACAATATTGGTCGATGGTCGTATTGACTCACCAATTATCATTCTAGGATCCACACATTCCCTCGCAAGTCGTCATAAAGAATTCATCATTCATTTCCTATGGACCGATGATTCATTTCAATCCGCAATTCGTGTAACGCTCGTTGTAACGCATCCTGGTGCTCAAGAGTTTCTCATCGACGAAAACGTTTCTCAAGGATTTCTTCTCGATAAATTATTATCGGAGATCCACGCAAGAAAGTCAATTCTGACAGCAGAATACCTGTTGATGATGATAATCAAACAAGTCATCGAATTTATACTTTCTCGATGGTCGGTTATACAAATAAACATGTATATTTATTCACATTTGTCTCTGTGTAGGCTTCGAGCTGGACGCGGTTCGTGTGATGTACAGGGCGTTGAGAAAATTAGGTGGCGATCACGTGAAAACGTGATTATTTGATAAAAAAAACGGGAATTTATAGTTTTTTATTCCATCTGTTCTTTGTTGAAACGCTGGAACTGACGTTTGAGGAAGAAACAGCTGATGTAGCGAAAAAAAAATGTTTTGTTGGTTGCATAAGGAGTCTAAGTTGATCACCCTGTAGGTGTTTATTTCGTGCGGTCAAAAGATAAAAAAAGCGGATTGACCCGACAATGATATCGAAAATAAAACGCCGATTCGAATCATTCCGTTAATTATTTCCATAAACGATAACGTTCCATTACGCATCCTGTATATTATATCAGCTTACCGCAAAGAACGAATATATCGAGGCCATTAAGTGTGTGTGTGTTATCGCACCTATCAGAATTGTATTTTCCATAAACAAATAACATTCGAATGTTTTCTATAGGAATGAATGAATCCACATAGCGTTCTAAATTGACTGCCAGATGTAAGCAGAAAATAAACGACGACAAAAAAAAACGAAGATAATATTCGAGGTAGCACTGATTAGTAAGGTACATATTATTTTCGTGTTTAAGCAAATAGATGGTATTCTATACTGAAAAATAAAATGTTTTGATTGCAATGCAAAGTTCAACCAACCATCAGTATAATTTTAATTGGCTGCCTTGCAAATAAATATCCTGAGATAATCTAGAATAGTCAATGATTGTCTCTTGTTTCTGAATTAGCTTCAACTAATTAATAAACTTGGTGGTATTCCGGTGAAAGAAAAAGTAGGTATCGAATCAAAATAAAATTTGTTTGATTTCAGTAAATGCAGTGGGAGCCTGAATTACCTATATAATAATTCAAAAATTCAATAAGTCGTTTATCGATCCCACATGGACTCATGGCCATCCGATGGATATTCAAATGTTATCGTCGAGATGATATCTTGAGGGTATCCAAATTCACCAACTATCATATCTACAGGATATCCATGATGGACGTCCATAAGATATCCATAATCGAGTTTTCTGATCGTATCTTATTTCAAACTTTGTTGAACAAAATCACTTTAAAATTATGGCGACAAATTAAAACGGATTTTTCTTTTTTTATCTCATTTGAAGAACACATTGTTATGAGGTGAATTCTGAAAACACAAACCCAAATAGTGTACGGGGAATATCATACATACTGAATTTTAGTGAAATTTGGCATATTCATGAGACATTCTGAATGATTATATAGGATATCCATCGGATATTCATGGGATATACATAGGATATAAAATCCCACTTTTTATTTGGACACATTTCGGATAACCTATGGATCCTCGTTCTTTCAAGACGTTTTCTTTGTTCCAGAACGAAAATTTACAGGGTGATTCACGTCTGAATATAACTCGGAGTAAAAATGTGTTATTTTTTTAATGGGATATCAAATATACAGGGTGTGTCATAACACTAGCGCATCTAGAATTCAGTTCTGGGGGGGGGTAAATGTCCACTGATCAGGTATATATATATACAGTGTCCGCCATAATAAAAATAAAAACTAAAAAAAAAATCTATTAAAAAAATCAACAATAAAAAAAAATGGTCATCAACATTTAAACAAAGAATAAATTACAAAAAAGTGATTTGAGAAATAACTCTTTGAATGAAAAAGCGATGACAAAATAAAATCTAGTATGATTTTGTTATTAGCACATCGGTAATAACATCCTCGACATCTACCTGTATGACTCTGTGTTAACTTGTGAAATGAAATGAGACGGTCACATAATATGATTAACTCGACAAATAAACCATACCTTTTGATACAAGCACTTTCTGAATGAATTTGTATACTTATACCAACGTAAAAAATCAAGAATTCTCACCACAGCAGGTTCTCAGTAAAGACAACCGTTTGAGTTGAGCTTAGGTAAGTAACTAAACAAAAATAAATGATGCACATTCAGATGGCCGCTGTTAGTCTTAAAAAAAATGTTGCCAGAAATGCCAAATTTTCATTGCCAATACTAGCGTCAAGTATGAGAATTTCAACTTAATTTTTTCTAACCTTCATCCCGTGTTCTGGGGGGGGGTAATTACCCCCTCTACCCCCCCTTGTATGCGCGCGTGTGTCATAAGCAATGGGATACTATAGCGAGTCACAAGCTAGGGATACTACGTTTTGGCATATCAAAGTTTTTCTTGCGGAATAATTTATTGCATTTCGAATTTTTGTTATATTCATAAGAAATAATATGGATGGATTTCCTAGTTCTAACTATATATTATGAAGTTTATATATCAAAACATGTCTATGGATACTGACAGAACAGTCTACTGAGAATAACGAGTATACAGTGTCTCATCGAATTCTTTTACATTTCAAACCGCATTTAGATT
The DNA here is from genome assembly GCA_029955515.1 of Chrysomela aeneicollis. NCBI lineage: Eukaryota > Metazoa > Arthropoda > Insecta > Coleoptera > Chrysomelidae > Chrysomela > Chrysomela aeneicollis. Next base: position 10,876,339 of record JARUHQ010000021.1, on the reverse strand, counting down.
CTTTCTTGGATTTTTCCAATTAGTTGGCCAAACCTGTTTTTCCGATAACATTCTGTACGAGGTTCAGTATATTATCATGAATTTTTTTCGACCTCGCTGTATGAGAATGAGATGAACACCGAATGAAATATAAACTGAAGTGATATTATGTTTTATTCGAGAAACTTGTTCGACAAAGTAATGACCATTAACTGGCAGGTAAAGTAACGATTATTTCATTAAATTGCGCACACAGGTTTCAATTAAAATGAAAGGTAGCATTAAATATCTAGTGCCATCGGTTACGAGTATCAATTTGAACTAATTCGATTCCGTTCTAGTTTCCACACATTGAAGTATTTCACAAGAAAAACGCATCAACTGCATCGATTTAAAGATATCTTCAGGTTTGTTGACTTAAAATCCCAATTGAGGAAGTTTCCAATATTGAGATTTTCATTTTATACAAAATTATCACACACATTTGACATTTGACAGTGGAGAAAATGACAAAAAGACGTCTTTCTAGGAATCAAAATCAGCCTGTTGATTTTCTTTTTTTCGAGATATTGCCATTTGGAATTTTTCATCTTGGCTCCATCAGTGAAGAATAATTGGCTAGCTTTTTCAGCGCCGACTTGAGGAATCGGTGATAATTATTAAAAGAAGGCACGGTTATCTACAACGATTATCGCGATCCTAATAATTGTCATGCAAAATAATACACAAAGTATACGTAATGAGTTAAAATGTATTTTTCCAAGCAATTAACATCTATTACTGTCCATCTTTTGATAGTGCAATATGGAGAAAGCCACTGGTTAAATATTAGATATTAAAATCCACTCCTATAAGTCATCTAATGATTGTAACTTCTAGTCAAGAGAGAGGGAGAGGAAAAAAACGTTTTCGGTCTTCTATTGACATACATTGGGCAGGCGTGTCAAGGAGACATAATCGTCTTTATATTTTCACATTTCGAGTGAATATCTCGTGTATTCTATAAATTTTATGAGACTATTCAGCGATAATCAACGAAAAAGTTTTATTTACGGTGACAAAAAACCTTATTTCAATTTCATCAACGTTCCTTAACAAAAACAAAAATGAATATACAGGCTGAGGTACGGGTAACGGAACGGACTCTGTGGAAAGATATACAGGGCGTTTCACGGTCAATCGGGCGCCTTAGACGATTATGAAAATATTTTTTGTCGCTTATGCACTAAAAAATAGGATCATCTTCGATGCTTCAAAATACCTAAGACACTCTGTATTTTATGGCATTTTAATAAATCGTATTTTATATTGAATATATTACTGGAAAAACAATGGAGAGAGGAATTGAAAGAAATATACATGGTGTGGAAAAAAGTTTATTCAGAGCTGCTCCGCATTCTTGTAACACCCTGTATATACTTTTTTATATGTGACTCAAAGAATTACGCACTAAATGAACCGAGAAATGAACACACCTCGGAACACACTGTATTATACCAATTTTTTTTTTCGTTTTCTGTTTATTCCGAAATTTATCCAGAAGTTGTCCCGAACATTCACAAAGTAATGCGAACCAAATTTTTCTCTCGCTTTTTTCAATCTCCAAGGTCGAATCAGTAAATGCCCGTATAAAAAAAAGATTAGTATAGAACGACATAGGCGGCAGATTTTCGCTAAATATCGTATAATCTGAGATTCGCGGTTGGAAAAAGCCGAAAAAGTTAATCGCACGGTGTCGCAATTACAGACAGGAAGCTTATTCTGGGTTCTTCCGGCCTTTGCGAACGATACTCCGGGTTATCCGCCGGGAGTTTGATAAAAATCGGAAAAAAAATTGCTATAGATCTCCCGTCAATGACCTATTATTATGTGACCTGTCCTGTCCACATCTTCGCAGATTATAGTACACTTCGCAGTGCCTTCTTCTATAGCTACAAAGGCTATAGTAAGGTAGGATGGTTAGTGGTTAGATAGGAAATTCGGAAACTCCCGGAAAAAAGATTTTTTCGACGGGGCAAATCTTTCAAAAATTTATTTTTCGCTTTCTTGCATGTTTTTGAACAATGACTACGCAAAATATCTTCTAGAAAATATCTCCACTAGGAATGAGACTCAATTGTCATCTTGTGTGTTACTGTGAAATTTATTTTGGAAAACCTGCAGCAAAGGGAACTCGCACCGATTTCGATGAAATTTTCACAGAAGCTTCCTAACATGAATATAAAACCATACAAATGAAAATTTTTCTGCGGAAACTATTTTTTTTTCGGAAAAGTTTAGAAAATTTTATCACTTTTCAGTCCTAAGAATGTGCTTGAAATTTCAGTTACATTGTCAGTGGGGAATATGTAAGTTATACCAAAACATTAATATTGAGTCCTGAAATGGATTTTACAGGAAATTTCATGATGAAAAACTTCAAAAACTGTTGTTTTCGCATTTTCATTCAAGCATAAATATGCAAAAATATCAATTCGCAATATCAATTGTCAAGTCACAAATGGAGAAAGCAACGTTGCCACTTTAAAAAAAAAACCTATGCGCTCATTTCCTGATGAGTGCAACTCGTGTTTATGAGACTACTAACCTGAATGTACTAACCTATCAGTGACGGCCTAGATCACTATTTTCAGTAAATTTTTGAAGAAGGAAAATTTGTTGAAAAAAAAGGATGCTGAACGGGAAATTTCAACGCGTTGTATTTATTTGTTGAGACTACTTACCTGAACGTACTAACCTGTCAGTGACAGCCTAGATCACTATTTTCAGTAAAATTTAGAAGAAGGAAAATTTGTTGAGAAAAAAAGTATGATGAACGGAAAATTTCAACGCGTTGTATTTATTTATTGAGACTACTAACCTGAACGTACTAACCTATCAGTGACGGCCTAGATCTCTATTTTCAGTAAATTTTTGAAGAAGGAAAATTTGTTGAGAAAAAAGAAATGTCTGCTGAGGGGGAAATTCGAAGGCGCAATCACGCTATATTACCTGGCCTCAACATACTAACCTATCAATTGAGGGCAGATAACTATTTCCGTTGCTTTTTTAAAGAAGGAACATTACATTTAAAAATCGGAACACAATCAAAAAATTGTAGAATCTGTGAATTTTTCAAAACTTGGCAGCGTTGTCCCCTATATGTCATGACGTGAATACCGTGACATTTGACATTGCACATCACTTGATACTTGGAATATGGAATATAATGAATAAAAATTCGAAAATAATTCATTTTGAAGCTTTTACTGGTAATGTTTTTATTGAAATTGTTTTTTGAGACTCGATTTTAACGTTTTGGTATAACTAACATATCCCCCACTGACAATGTAAGTACATGAATCAAGCACATTCATAGGACTGAAAAGTGATAAAATTTTCTAAACTTTTCCAAAAAAGAAATAGTTTGGAGTGTTTCCGCGGAAAAATTTTCATTTGTATGGTTTTATATTCATGTTAGGAAGCTTCTGTGAAAATTTCATCGAAATCGGTGCGAGTTCCCTTTGCTGCAGGTTTACCTTTATTTTTATCCTTGATTTCTAATCAGGTTAGAAAAGGTAGAATGTATACATACACCTACATAATGTAATAAATATTCAGGCCTAGCAGGAATTCAGTGCAGCAACATTCCAGAATTTAAATACATGGTGGTAAATATTACACAACAAAGAACTCTTCATCAAATCTCCTCACGACATTTAGGTAAATGTAATGGAGGAAATCCATTCCGATATCATCACACATAAATAAATCATTGAAGTTGAAGGAATTTTTACTCGTCATTTATTCGTTTTTTATTGTCATTAAATGTCGTGAAGGCTACACCAGTTCGCCTTGATTTTCAGTCTCACCTCGAGTTCACACAGGGTGGTCGTGTCCATAGAAAATACGAAAAAATGATAAAAGAACGCCCAGTTTCATGGAACGAAGATATTCGATCAGAATTGGATTTGGGTGCAGGTGTGGGATAATTTCTTGGGGGTGCTCACTTGAGAAGAAATAACTTCAACGCCCTGTATTCGTGTTGATGGAATCAGGTCGTTTATCGATCTGTGCATGAATACATGGTGAAGCGGTTGTTGGGAATAATAGTGTTTCTATGGGGTCGGTATCACCATAACCTATCATGGGATGTTAATTTGAAATTAATTGCAAACATTGTTAAACAGAGTGTTCGACTGAAATTGACAATGTATTTTAAGAGTTTTCACAATGAGTCATTTCCGAGTTGGCAACATTTCAATATGACACCCTGTGTAATCGATGATTCGTCCTTCCAAAGGAATGTATCGAGAAGTGCAGAGTGTTGTGCGGGAGTTGGGAGTGGCCAATCAACATTAAAAAAAATGATGGAAATGTCACATCGCCCTTCCCAAATCGACAGAGTCGAAAGTCGTATCACACATAGATTTATCCGAGGATTTATCTATTCAATTGTTCTTGATGCTTTCATTCAAACATCTCATTCTGAAGAGTGATTAGTTGAGTAGAATTCAAAAAGGTATGAGTATATAGGAAGTTGCATTCGGTTGTTTTAATCAATGCTCAATTTTGTCTGTTTTCACCATTGTAATCAGCGGAAAAAATCGAAAAAAAGCTTGCTAATTCAACTAACACTTAGTTTCAAAAGTATCAATGACGAACACTTCATTGTATTGATGAAAATTCCATAAATTTATTTTCAACCAATTAGAAGGCTCCTTTTTGTATACGTTGGTTATAGCAACGGGCGATTACCGTGATTATTTCATTCATGCTAAAATACACGTTTTTGATTGGTTGAAATGATTGTATTGATAAGCAATGACACCATCATGTTTTCGATTTTGTATTTCGGCTCCTGATTGGCTATTGGATACCTACATGCTGTGTTTTCGTTTCTGTATTTCGCTTTCTGATTCGTAGGCAGTAGGGTAGTTTAATTAAACAACGACTTACCTACTAGTTGCAATCTGTCATATTATGTTCCGATTCTCTGGTAAATAAATAAATGCCACTACACCAAATTTTCGTCTGAACCATGATAAACACACACTATTAATATGTATCCACTTCATTTTCCACAAATTCTAGACAATTTCAGCATTAATAGAATTAATCTCGGAATTAATCTAATGTAACCTAACCACACAAATTGTGACAACAATCATAATGAATTTAGCTCAGTAGTACCATCCTAGTGCTTAGGTAATCTTGCCTTCATCATACAATGGCATAAATGTATTGTTAGTTGCATAACGAATCTTCTTGAGTCGAACTACAATGCATAATCAAAATAATTAATTCCATAAACTTTACGTTCAATATTTATATAAACAATAAATAGGAAATCATCAAAATGGCTTTGATTTTATTCATGAAATAATCTGAACAAATACAACTTGTGTTATTGATGATTATCGAAAATTCCTTCTCTTTTTCGAAACAAATCATCGTCTCGACTCGGAATAATTTTTTATCAACAACAAAAAGATTCGTGACCTCGAAAAAAATTTTCGGTAATAATTCTGCTGCTATAGGGAGATTACAAGTGAAAACCATTAGATTTTCACATAAATATATTTTTTATGCATATTCAACGTTTCAAAATTACCAATGACGAACACTTGAATGAAACAAATTCGACGTACTTATTCCAACCTCCTTTCAGAAGAAAACCAGATTTTCATCAAGTACCTAATAGCTAAGTCAATTAAAAAAAAAAGATCAACGCTTAATTTGGTACACTCAAATAACTTCGAAACTAGCATTGAATAAAATCTCTAAGAACGTAGTAGACTTCATTATCGACTTCGTTAAGCTGGAACTGTTGAAGAAAAAAAAAGTGGACGGGCACATCTAGGAGTAAATCTAGTAGACTTGATTAATGCACAATTCCTGTAGCGATTTGACGATTCCCTGGGGAAATCTGATAATTAGGAGGATTGCGGATCGTATACAGGAAGTGTTTTTTTGTACGATTCACAGTCGATGGTTGAGCCTAATTGGCATTCAACAAGCGAACGAGACCGATACATGGATACGCCTATTCACGTCTCCAAAGGCCAATGCACACCAAAAGTCGTCTTTACAGGGTGATCTTGATCCAATGATCGTGTATTAAAGAATTTGATTTTATTTTCGGTTTTGTTGTTTTTTGAAGGTTTTCATAAAAATATCAATGTCAGTTGAGAGAAAACTCTTAAACATATTGGGAATAATGAGGAGAGATTGGAGAGAGTAATAAAAATGCATACTCGTAAAAATAACCAAAGAGCACATAATAAAAATTCCGAGAAAAATTCATATAACAGTTTTTAGGTATGTTCTATTTATGGTAGAAATTTTAATGAACATATTGAATTTGATGAAAAAAAAAAAATAAAAAAGTGATATTTTGTGGAAACTCAATAGTGAATAACGAGGTGAATAATGATAATTCATTAAAACCGCTCTAGTTCCCAGTTTTCCGAGCAGTTTTCATTCCTGTTTCGTTTGTTTGTGGCTTTTTTTCCGAGAGTTTTTCATGAAAATATTGAATTTGATGGAAACAATTGGATTTGTGATAACTCTTGAAAATTCTGGGAAAACCTAAAAGTAGGTAAAAAAATTCATTTAACAATCCTTAGGCTCTTTTTTTTTTCTACCCCTGACTCTTACATTTCTGTTAGGTTTTTATCGGATTTTAACGAGGTTTTCATGAAAATATAAAATTTGATTAAATATATCAGTAGATAATATTTTTTGAATGGGACAAATAGTTGGGTGAAAACTCGTAAAAATATTGAAATCGATTGAAATAGCTGTGAAGTTTTCATTTCTGTTCTGTTTTTCATAGTTCTTTTTATTGGAATTTTGATTGGAAGACAATTTTCAAAATATACCTATAAAAATAAACGAGATATACTTAGATTCTCTTAAAAATATGGGAATAACCTTCAGGTCTACAAGGTTTCACTAGAGTGTAATTCGGTCCGTTTCTTATAGTTTTTCATGGAAATATTGAATTGGAAAAAAAAGAAATACCTACATATGTGAAAACTCATAAGAATATTGACAAAACTGAAAGAGAGTACAATAATAACTTATTATTGAATTGTTTGAGGCCTCGCTTGAGGCACAGTTTTTCAGTTTTCACTCCCTTTTATCAGTGATAGTTTTTTCGAGTTTTTTTTTTCATATACTGAATTGTGAAAACTAGTGAAAGGTTTCCACTAGGTTATTCATGAAAATATTAAATTCGATGAAAAACATGGAACACATTGTGTAAACTCGTTTAAATAGCGAGAACATTGAAGAGTAATACAAATGTATTCAGTCTCAGTCTCCCCTGTCACATTCGATTTTGTTGGATTTTAATGGAAATAGTGGAAAAATAAGATATTTTGTGAAAAATATTGGGAAAAGTATTTTTTTACTTATTGTATTGAAACGAAAATATCAATATCACTAAACCATTCATGTTTTGTCTTTTGTTTTTCAAGATATACCAGATAATTATTATATCATTCATGAAGAATTCTTGGATTTATTTCGAGAATTTATGGAAAATTCGTTGTACTTATAGTTAGTACCTACATACTTGATGCATTTTATTTGTTGACTGATGGAAAAAGGAGGAGGAATATCACCTAGCCCTCGACCTAGCTTTTGATAATTCGAGAAAGAGAAAAGATAAAATGTCAAACTGTCCGATAGAATATATCGATTAAAATAGTGATTCGCTCCTTTCCGATGCCAAAATACGTAGGAACAAGAATATTGTTTCCTTAAAATATGGATCGCAAGTCACTTCCATTTTCCCTCGTATGGAATCAAATATACGCACGAAACGAAGGTTGGCATAAAAGCAAAATGCACTCGAAACTGCAATTATCCTCGATGATAACCATCACATCAGTCCATCCCGTTCTCTTCGTTTCGCAAACATGAAACAACAAAACCAGCACCGAGCTCACCTCGAAATCTCGGCACCCAACCAACAGCCGGCATGCCCGAAAACTAGCTAATAATCAAGCTGGCACAATCACAACAACAATAACAACCGCAAACAACAAAAACATTTGGAATCGCCCGAATTCGGGAGAGGCAGATAGTGCACCACGTACCCGCGCCACACTCGCTACATCGGCTCTAACTGTACACAAACGCACACGCGACGATACATTAGCTAGCACACTCGAGCTAAGCTAGGAGACCCCACTGAACCGCAAAGACGAGTAGGACGGGTTTAAGACCAGAGCAGAAGAACCGTCGAACGCGACATCGAAAAAGGTTGCCGTGTCGAGAAGCCTCGGGCGCGGGGTGCCCCAAGGCTCCGTTCTGCCCCCCCCCCACTCTGATGTGTCGAGTCTCTATACTAACGTCACGACTGTACTGCAATTTGACCAATCACACATGCACGATGTCAGTTTTGCAGTCGGGAATGTTGACTCAATATTAATTTTGAACAACAACTGTGCGACGTTTTAATGTTGTTTATGGAATTTGGGAACCTCTTGCCTATAAACTGTCGGCAGCATTGTCAAAGATAAATGGCCATGAAGTTGTAATGACGACAACTTTGATGAAGACGTTGTACGGTCAGTATGGATGGAGATCCAGCATAACGCGGGGGAGTACCGCAAGGGTCAGTTCTGGCCCAAGCACTCGCTTAGTCTTCGCCATCTAAACCTTTTCCAGTTGTATTTCAGAAAGCGTCAAGTTTATTTCGGAACGGATCAATTGAAATTCAGATTAGTCACTTGTTTTTCAGGAGGTACCAATCAACTACCTATATTTCTAAATAGTGGGTTCTATATCAGAAATCGTTGAATGTTTTAATAACATTAACGATGCTTTTCCCACATTCCATCTGTCTAAGATGATAAGTCTCAGATCTTGAGTGATAAATCCTAGGTGTTGATTTTTGTATAAAGACGCCCTGAGGAACTCTCAAGACTGAAGTACAATAATTGACTATTCTGAAATATAATTGACGCTTTCTGAAATTAAAATCACCATTCTGAAATACAAGTGATACTTTCTGAAATACAAGTGATTATTCTGAAATTAACTTGAATCTTTCTGAAATCAACGCTGAAGTACGACATGGTTTCATAATCGCATCATAGGGACTCTGCACACTAACAATCTCATTGTCCATTAATTGCTCCATCTCAACGTGAGAGTGCCACAAGGCTCAGTTCTAGCCCCTACTCTCATATCGCCCAAGATTCTCTGCTAATCCAAGCGGGAGTACCCCAGGGCTCCGTTTTAGGCCACTTGCATCGCCTAACAAGAAACTCATCTACGCAAGGCTCAAAGCTGCGGACACGAGGGAGTACCGCATGGTTCAGTTCTGGCCCAAACAATCTTCTCCAACTTGACAAAATAGGAGTACCGCAACGTGTCAGTCGTCAGTCTACCTCCAATTATCACATCACAAGGAACTCTGGATCTCTCCTCATCAACAAGAGAGTTCCACAAGGCTCAGTTCTAGTCTCAACTGTCTCATTGGCTAAGACTATTTGCTAACTTATGTGGGAGTAGCAATTATCACATTAATCTCTACTCATCAACTCAAAAGTATCACAAACAAGGCTCCTTTCATCCATTGATAATTTTATACGTCCAAGAGAATACGGGGTGGACAAAATAAAAATTTACTTGAGGTATCATTGAAAATTGTAAAAGATTTTCAGCACTTTTTCTGAGCGATTTGAAGATATACTGGAGGAAATCTTTGAAACCAAACATTGTGTTACATCAAAGGACGTTTTCTCCGTGTAAAACTACAATTTTTTCAATAACTCAATCCTCATGATGGTGGTCTAAAAACGGGCACCCTGTATATGAACGATATGCTGTGTACCAGTTTCCGGCTGAGTTACGGATGTTGATATTGCTACGGCAATTTCCTAGAAACTTACACGCCCACCCATCATTCGAGCTTCATACAGTATTATGTGTATAAAATATACAAATCCTATACACATTTGACGATGATGATGTATAAAAGATTGGGCATCTGATTCCGATCATTTTATCCAATTTATTGCGTCTGACTTCGACAGGTCGAGTTCGACGATCGTTAGGAAATAGGGTTTTCCCGTTGGAATTCATACGTTACTACACGTAATAATATATTACGTAACCATAATGTGGAAGGTGACATATTTCGCACGAGTAGTCGTAGACATAACGAGTGAAGGAAATGTACTTTCCAACGAGTTTTGTACACTATTTTTCCTACGACTCCGAATACTTTCATTTCGCGGGAGGTCTTGTCAAAAATGTAACTTGAGCGTTCTCTAGAATTTCAGGTGGTTTTGATCCAATATCAAGTACTGTTTATTTCCATATTCAAGATGATATTTGAATACTTCTCCGACAATTCCTCATTATGTGAATTACTGATTGATTGAGTTGGTTTAGTTTGAACAAATTTTGTTGTTATTGACACCAGCGTACATAAACAAACTTGACACCATTCGCCTGCTAGCGCCAGTAATCACGCAACCAGGAATACAGAACCATAGAAGTATGTAGTTCGCATGCGCGTACGAGTTACTCGAGTTAGTGCGTCCTTGACTCTTTGCAAACATCTGTGATACCAAAGAATCTTCTCGTTGGTGATATCAAACTGATGCAAGCAGCAAGCCGCGCATAAAACTGTAGCCGTACTCTTTTGAATAATCTAACCCACTTTCATCAACATCGAAATAGTTCCAGCAAAGAGTATAAGTTCCAGTTTTAAAGTGAATTCAGAGGTTATGTATCAGACACATTGAAATTAATAGATAAAGAATTCTCGGTATAATTCAAAACGAGACAGAAATTTCAATAAATAATATGAATTTGATTTGAGAACGCTTATATTGACAGTGAATACCTTCACAATATACCTAATTATTTCTATATCAATTCAGGCGACCGTTGTGATATTTTTCATATCAACACTTGTGCTTTTTTTCTTTCAAATAAACATTACCAGGGTGATATGAGCTACTTTCTGAATAACAAAGCAGTGTGAATATTGACGTTTTCATACGTGGTCGTAGGAAAAACTTAAATTTAAATTGTTCAATAAAAACAATAACAATCGGTTTTTCACCGCTGGTACCGCAAAAATCAAAATCGCTCAACAGTAAACTGAGCTTTACGCGTTTTATAAGACACGTTGTGGTGTCGCAGTTGATCCCTTATTAAATTTCTCATAAAATATACTTTTTTATTATTTCGCGGGAAGTCATTTCAAAGATGTAACTTGGGCGGCCTCTATAATTTCTGGTGGTGTCAGTTTGATGTTACTGTCTACTTTCATATTTCAAGTAGGTATTAATTGCATTTTTTTTCTTCGTTTGCACAAACTATTTTATTGATATTTACCTCTCCAGTCTTTCATTTTGGGGGAAACATGATGCCAAGCTCTTAAGAAAGAGTGAAAAAGCTGCAAATAAGTTGTGTTGATTTTAGCACCAATACAACGAAGAAAATTTGGTGATTCAGCAAATAATTGTTTTGTTTGTGAGTGGTTGATTCTTGAATTCGCTTGATGAAAAGAAACCTTCTTATTTATTCTCAGCTATTTCAAAAGAAGAGGAAGACGTCTTGTTTATAAAGTGGATTTCCAATCAATACTCCAGGTATCCAATGATGGCCACGTATATCGATATCAACTTGTTATATTGAAGTCGTCTGCTTGAATTTGAATTCTTGAATATTTGAAAAAAAAGCAGAGTGAATGTATGTAAATGAGATTCCTCGAGTGACACATGAATATTTATATTCTATTTTATGAATATCATATTGGGGAATGTATAAATAGCGTTGTCGTATATGAAGATAAAAAATATATGAATATGATTGTGGAAAATAACATCCATGAATATACCAAGTGGAAAATTAACTGGAATAACGACATAATATGTTCAAAATCCAACGATATACCAGCCACAAAATGATCAACGAATAGTTTGTGAACAAAATGTGGAGATTACCACAAGTGCTTGCATAATGGTTATTTTAATGTCTGTAAATGTTGGATTAAAGTCAAGGAATAGTTATCAAGCGTTTCTCGATGCACCCTGTACGTTTGGTAACAACGTTTTTTTTAATAGACATATATTTAGTCTATTGGAGCAAGGAAAATCTCAGAGCAGTCATATAGAAAATATCAAAACCTGAAAATACGAAAATGTTATGCCCATAACTTGAAGATCATTAGAAATTCGTCAAAATGAACATAAACATTACATAAGAAATAAATGAATCACATGATAGTTAAGTAATCCTAATGAAGATCACCGTGCATAATGGCATGGAGAAAATATCATAATAGCCAAAAAAAAAACATAGCAGAAAGAGAAAGCACACCTGGATTGCAATACTGAGAGAAGAACAAAACAAATTGTAGGAAGTGGACTGGATTTTCTGCCTCTGAAAATTCGTAACTGTGTCGAAAAGACATAACTTATATTTATCGGTTAATCTCAATACGCACTGCTGTATTCCTGGTTGCCTAATTACCTACTGGCGACAATAGATGAAAGGTGACATTTGAAGTATATTTCATATTCGCGACATTCGTGTGAGCATGTGGTTGTAGATATCAGTGAAATTGTTTGTGCAAACGAAGAAAATTCATCTATTCACATCTGGGATTGTCGAAAAACTTTTCAATTATTGCGTAGGTACTAGAATATGGAAATAGACAGTAATTTCGAATCGACCCCACCTGATGAGATTATATGTAGAAGAGAGCCGCTAGTTGTTCCTGTTCAATGAATTTTAAAAAAATGTCCACATTTACCGCTCTAGAGAGGCAGAAAACAATTATTCCCCCAAAATCGTCCTGCAATTATCCTGTTTACACGCACAAGAACTTTTTATTGAGTTGCGGAACATTTCTGAGCCCTGAAACGGTTGCCAACAGGAAAAACTTGAACGTGAATCATCGTAAAATTTTATCAACCAGGAATTTTCGTGTGCGTTTGTGCATATCATGCTGATTATTATGCAAATCTGGATGTTTACCGTGTCTCCTCCTGCTGCGGGTATGTGGCTCGTTATTCGTTGCTTATATGGCAGCAAAAATACGTCAGGTTCAGCAGGAATTGGCGAATGGAAAGGGGTGAAAGTTTTGTTAAAGTTGGAACTTAACATTTTCGACCAATCAAAAGCCTATATTTTATATCGTTACCATAGCATAGATACTTAGTACACATCAAAAGACATCTCACAACATAATTGCTCGTTCTTGCCAGGGGCAAGTTACTTGAATTGTTTTTTAAAGTGGTCTAGCAAGATACAAATCAATTATTTTTATTGTTATATGCGAAAACCGCGCATTTAAATGTTGATTTTTAACAAAAAAACTGTTGCTTTCCATAGCTAATTGTTTTAAAATGTCACAAAAATGTAATTATTGAGAATAAATATGTTATATTGACACTGTCATCAAGGATTACTACACATACCTATACGTATATAGAGTGTCCAAAATAAGAATAAACTGGAAACGTATCTTGAGATTGTAGCTTTTCTTCTGATGCATGAAATATTAGCAATTTCATGATATACTGCAGAAAATCTTCCTGAAATAAAGCCTAAAGGACGTCATGAAAATTGTCTCGTGAGACAAGGTGCATTTTTGTTTCTAACCATAAGAAAAATAACGCCATTTTTATGTTGCCAAAAAGCCAACTATAGTTTTTATTTGAAAATAGCAAAGTTGGTTTTATATCAAATAATCGATAAGCCACTAGACAAATGTGCCTATATCATTCTACGCCACAGTGTCTGTCACCACTTGTTCAGGAAATATGCACTGACAAAATCAATCAATTTGGTACACTCGGTAAAAGGCATAATCATCTCACCCAATAAAAAATCTTTTTCGATGATACTAATAACAGTGATGTAATACATAACATTTAGAATTTAGACATTCGGAAGGACGATTCTAAATGTATAATGAATATACCTGATGGCATATACTCGTATCTACTATTACCTTGAACGATTGGTGATAGTCTAGAATTTTTTTCATCGTCGATGACATAACAAAATAATTATTCTCTCATCAAATACCAGACCTCGGTGATCGTTTCATCTTCAGTTCGATTCTGATGGTCCAATTTCAAAACCTGACATTAATTGACTTTCAGATTTTGCAACGATTTTGTGTGGGAATTTCAATCAGCCTTAATTTGTATCAAAACAACCATTTTTACAAATCATTATCGTGCCTCCTCACTAAGATACAGGTTGTTTCATTCGGCAGGAAAGGAACACACAGTAGAAAATAAAGAGAAATTCTTATGACAAAAAAATACGTTATTATTATTGATATACATTAAACTCAAAATATCTCGAAAATTGCTTACTTTTTGGAATGAATTGATGGATTTTAATCATTATCTCTTGATTAAGGATTATTTCTTCAAATTTCAACTCTCAACACGTAACACGACTTGATTGTTCAAATTACAACTTTTATCTCGTGAATCTTTATTGTGAAATCTTGAATTTTTCAGAAATCACAAGTTTTATCTCGAAATTTGAACTCTTCTACGATATTTTTTTTATAAATTCCGATTTTCTCCCGAAATACCAACTATTATCTCGAATTATCGATTAATATTTCGAAATTTCGTCTTTTAGTAATTTTTTTTGAAACTTCAACAATTCGATTCCTATTTTTGTCTCCAAATTTCAACTTTTATCATCAATTCCCATTTTTTTCTGAAACTGTTATCTCAGCATATATACCAGGTGTCTCATTTATAATGAGAAAGTAAGGGGATGTGATAAAGAGCAATTCAATTCATCAAGAATAGCATATCTATGTACTCACACCGAATTTAACTTATTGCTTATCTGTAGAAATAAAAAAAGTTGTCGGGGTGATCCACTTTTGAAAACACCCGGTATACATGCACCAAATTCGTGGCCGACAAGCAAAAAAATCTTTCATATTGTAGAAACAGTTTTCGATCGAAGATAACTTTATGTTAAAACATAACCTTCTTCATTATTCAAGTAATTTTCATCTCAAACAGTTTTCTATGCTAGATCCCGATAGATATTACACCCTGTACGATTTCCTCGTTCTGTAGGGAAAGTATAGGCGAAAGATGAAAGAAATGAATGTCAAAGGGATCGCATCTTTGATATTTGAGTGATGGTTCCGGGAGTTTGATTCCATTTGGACACAACAGAAAGATATAGTCGAGTGGAAAAATCAACGTTTGCGTCTTTCTGTTTCTAAAAGTCCTGATGAGCGCATCACGTAAAAAACTGCGATAAACGAGAAAGGTAGATAATAAAAACGTCACTCGTTCTTTTGACTCAATTGGAAATACGAAATTTTAATCTCGAAATCCAACTTTTATTTTGAAATCTCAACTTTCACCTCTTTCACTCAGATATTCCAGTTTTAAGTCAACTTTCATCAAGAAAGTATTCATTTTTTGGAAGTCGCCTTCCACTTCTGAAGTTTCTCTTGAAATTTCCATTGTTATCTCGGAATATTAACTTTCTTGTAGAATAACATTTTTATTTCAAAGTTTTGTTTTTCATATCGACATTCCAACTATTATCCCGAGTTTCTGATTATTTTTGTTTCACTTCCATCTCGAAATTTCAAGTAATAAGCTTTTCTTGAAATTTCGACTTCATTTCTAAATTCCTGACTCCTTCCTGAAATTTCGCCTCTTTTTTGAAATTCCAACCATTGTCTGGAAATTAAGACTTTTCAATTCAATATTTTTATAGAATATCAGATTTTTATACTGGAATTTCGACATTCTTCTCAAAATTTGTACTTTTATGTCAAAATATTGACTTATTACACGAAATTTTCATCAGGAAATTTTAACTTTTTTCTTTGAAATCTCGAATCTTCAACTTTTATTTCGAAATTTCAAATCTCATTCCGAAATTTTAGGGTTTTCCGATTAGATTTATTTTCAATAAATTCATTAGTAATAATTACTGTTTTCATTTATTTTTTCACATATATGAACGAAAAACCTAAAAAATCATGCTGAAATGTTCACTTCCTTTTTGAAATATCAACTTTCCTCTCTCATTTTCACTTTTCTCTTAATATTCCAACTCTTATTTGGGAATTTCAAATCTCATTTCATAATTTGAGATATTTTCAAAATACCCTGAATCTTCAGAAAAGTTGTCACTTAATATATAGATTTTCCAAGTAGAATCATCTCCTGAGCATTTTGCTTACAGTTTCTAGACGCGCTGTTTATTCGACCGTAAAGAAAAAATACCTATCTCAAAGGAAATGTAGATTTAGATTATATAACGTGCATCAACACAACAACATCAACACAACAACAAATTATTGTTTTTCTGCTAGAGTTTCAACTTTTATCTCGAACTTTCCTTTTTCATTTCGAAATTCTCACTTACACACTGTATACAGGGGTGCCTCGAAAGTCTAGTTTCAACACCTCGATATTTGCTTTCACCTTTAAACCCGGAAGCTTGATGATAACCACTGAGGTCAAAACAGGTTGTCTCATCAAAAGCATGAAATTTTTTAAATAGGAATGTATTCTATACATTCTCACCTCGTATCTCAGTCTCTTTATGTCAGCGATTCACATGAAGGGCATCAACAATACAACAATTATCGCGTATTGAATAGCATCGAATTTTCCGCAATTTTAATTCAATTATTCTTCTTGTTACTCACCAAGTCGATTGTTTCTGTTTTTCCATTTTTTTTTTTGGTCGGGTAGTCAGGAATTTTTTTCCATTGTTGACATTAGATAACTTTGTTGCGATTCTCGCAATTTGCATTAAAAATTGCAAGAATTGTGCGAGAATGATCATATACAATGAATGCAGATATTTTTTCATCTCTTGAAGGATATTGGGAGAGAATATACGTATTGGAATTTTTCTTGAAGTTTCACAGGTTCGCCGTTCGATGAAAAAATTATTCTTGAGCTTGACCTTAATCAAAATCGTATCTAAATGAGAAATCAAGGATAGGCTTACATTTTTCGTCTGTGCTTTGGTGAATCACCCCGTAGATAGTCGAGCGACCTCGGGATGACCTCCCAGCAGCAGAATCGAAGAAGAAGAAGAAGAATACTGCCATCCTTGTACGGATATCTGCCGTTCAGGTCAACTAACTGCATTTTTACCATAATTTCATCGGTCAGATGAACCATTAGCATTTTCCATGATATCGTTAAAGAAACGTGTTGTACTAGTAACAGAATTTTATATCAAATGAATTTTGTTTTCAGTAGGTACCTGCTTAGATTATCGATATTCAAAAATCTTGTTATGTTTCCCTCAGACTACACTTTTTCCAGTTGTATTTCAGAAAGCGTCTTGTAAATTTCAGAATAGTCACTTGTGTTTAAGAAAACAAAAGTTCATTATTGTGAACACCTTGTTTTGGTGGTCTTATTTTCCATTTCTCTATGAGAAATAATTATGCAGTTGCTAACGAGATTGAGAGGAGTAAGCTGGTTACATCATTGATTTCTATGTTGTTCCCATGATGAACTATGTATAAATTGAGCCGGATCAGAAAATTCTGTACTAAATCAATGTTTTTCTATTTTAGTTCTATAATGAAGTCATTATGAAACGCAAACGCGTATCAAAATAGCCTCTGTTTCGATACGCATTTTTTATTATTCGGAGGTTGGTACAATTGAACTGTCGAAAGAAAGTCAGATGGGTTATGGTGGATTTATGCAGCAATTTCAAGTCATAAGTTTTAAGTCACAATAAGTCATAAGTTTTATGTCGTGAGAAAGTTGGCCAACTTTCATCTCTTATGGCTTAAAACTGTTTATATTTGCGCATGTTATGTGATTGTGATGTTTATTCAAACTAATCTCAGAATTATTGAATTATAAAGAGAAATAATAGATATTTATAACTGAAAAGTGACCACTGACACTGAACCACAGAAATTGACCAATGGATAGAAGTTACCCTTAAGATATGACAGTCCTTAATAATTCCTGCAAAAATGGTCCTTTTTCCTTTGTATCTTAAATCTTTAAACTAAAAACTTATGACTTAAAATTGCTGCATAAATTAGGCCTAGCTTACTTATGAGCTATTTTGGATTTGGTAATGCTAAGTTCAGGTGTTTTCATTGATGAATTTTAATTCATATTGTGATTTGATTTAAATTGACCAATAAGAACATTACATTTTTCACCGCTGGTAACGCAAAAATCAAAATCGCTAACAGTAAACTGGGCTTTACTCTTGTGCGTCACATTTTGAATATTTCAATGTCATCATTGTTACCAATCGAATATCTTTCTGTTATTTATCGATATTGAATCCATTTTTATCAATAACAGACTTCAAGTCAATGCAAAATAGAAAAGAAAATTACATGACACGTTTTATAAGACAAAATAGCGTCTTATAAAACTTGTATCATAATATACTATTATGGTCACTATCAATCTAACATATTCACAAGAATGAACTGAAAATTATCTAAATACAGGGCTAATACTCAAAATATCATATTCGTGTTCTATATTTTTGGAAAGCGCAAAGCATTTATGTTTCAAATAATGAAAAAAATACAGGGCATTTCATAAAAAAAAACATAGCTTAGGGATATATCTCAATGGATTCTACATCATGAAAAACTGTATGAGAGACAACTGAGATACAGGGGGGGGGTCTCAAAATGGAATATTTTCAATTTCGCTCTATATCTCGAAAATGAAGCAGGTTATGAGAAGTGAGTTTCACAAAAAAATAGCCAAAGTTCGTGAAGACCGCAAATCTTTATCGAGATATCCCGTAAGGACATCGAAAATGGGACATCCTGTACAAACTGTTCAATGCAACTTCTCGATCTTCACGCACATCCTTTTGGATGATCATTATTGTCGCTATATAGCTGACTTCATTCGGCCAAGAGAACAGGGGTAATTATCCAACAAAGTTAGATATATCCTAGAGAAGGTCGTATACGTCGTACGTGATGTTGATAATATATGAACACGAATGAAAAGGCGAAAATAGGCATAATTTGCAGCATCATCAACGGTGGTAACCTTAACCAACCTTAACGCGCTGCTACCTCACCATACGGGATGGTCTTATTCACATATTGGGGAAAAACTTTTTGATCTATCTCCAAGGTGGTTATGAAAAATGTCATATGATATAAGGAGCAGTTTTGTTGCAACCCAAAAGAAAAATCAAAGTTGATGATGATTTCACGACGACGAAACGTTGGACTCCATTTTTGGAAATTCAAAAAGTTGCGATGAGAAAATACACATTAAATTTCGGCTACTACGAAAACAACTCCAGATATGCGAAATTTTATTATTTTAATATCTTGGAAGGGCCACGTAAGGGGTTGTTATATTGCTCAACATTCCTCTTATTGAACCAAATCTGTATTTCATCTTCATCTTGGCCACTCTGTATAGTAAGGATCACCTAAAAAAGTAGAAAGTGAAAAAATAGAAAGATATCCTTGAGAGCTCGTGAACACATGTCTATAAACCGAGTACTTTGGAAATCATCTGAAAATTAAATAAAAAATCAATCTTGAACATGATTATGAAATTGAAATATTACATAATAAAATAATTATTGTAAAAGGTTATAATCTCTGGTTAAAATTAACAGACGACTCAAGAATACCTGAATAAAGGTTGTCCAATTCACTTTTTTTGAATACACAAATCCGTTTTAATCAACCAATTTTCAAAACTTTGAGACAAAGCTCAGTAAAATGGAATTTACATCTTCAATCATGAAATATTTCTTTTTCATCTTTTTCTTTCTCTGAATGCCAATGCATCATAATATAACGAATGAAAAATATATAATAAATCATAAAATCCTGAATTTTCGTCACTTATAATTCCGAGAGGTTTTTGTCGAACTGAACTTGACATTTCAATGGGAACTTCGTTGCTTATCAATTATTTAATGAGTCCGTGGAACGAGTTCTTTTTTTCTTGATATTTTTTTAAATCAAGGAAACTTCAATTTCAAATCAATTTCATCCACCCAAACTAGAAATGTGACCACCTGGTATACGTTGCGCAATGCAGTGGTTCGGGATGAGTGTAAATTGGTGAAAGTCAAATGTCAACGCGGGTGTATACTTTGTTTGATGCGGATACATGTAGTTATAGAGTGTTCATCAAACAACTCTGGCAACTCTGCTGATATTACGCAAAAATTTTGAATATTCTTTCAATAAGGGATCATACAGGATGATACAGTTTTTTTACTGGATATCAAAGTTTAATATTATTTTTTTGTTCTTGAAGTTTTCGGAAATGAGGCTTCCACGCACATATTATGTTCACGTGGTATTTTCATCTTGAAAAAATGTCTTCTCCTATAAGCAGGCTAGTCCTGCTATAAAATACTGACTCATCTTGTATATTTTGTCAGAACATTTCTTCAACACAACTTTTTGTCAGCGTATAACATATTATGGCATAATGTATCATGAAGTGAAACTCTAAAATACAGGGTGTTTCATTGGTAATTGGAAGTATGTTTACTGAAGACTCCTGAGCTCAATATATTGAAAGATTTAAACATTATCACTTTAAAATTATTTGACGTATTCGTATGACACTTGGCAGGAAATGTGTGGTGTTTGTGTAAAATTACTCATTATAAATCACCCTATAGGTATTACATTCTCCGTAAAAATACTGATTAAAATATTTGTGTCATTTTAGTTTGGATGAAATATACGACAATAAACTTTGAACTTCCACTTTCTTTCCATCTCCGAGCAGCATAGAAAGTTTCTAAGGTCAGAGGTCGAATATCAAACAGAATCGATGCGAATTCTTCCACCATTCTTCGTCATTTGATCGAATGATATACAAGGTGATTCGATTGATCGTAAACGAAACTAAGCAAAATCTTGCTCTCATTCGATTTGTCCGATTTGATTTTTTCTTCTCGGTTCTCGAAAGACCGGTTCATTAGTTGACGAAAACTTAGGTATACCGGGTGTCCAAGATAGGAATGAACAACCTGTTTATCTTGGTAACGGTAAAAATACGGATTTGGTTGGATGAGGAAAAATTTAAGGATAAGGACCTTTATGGTGGCTCTCCTTTTATTTTTGAAATAAAAAAGTGTTTTTAAAAGTGTTTTTAACCACCAACTTAGTTGCAAAGCAACCCTCGAGGTCTCATTGAGACTTGTATGAGTAAGGAAGACGGGGACCTTAACTTTCTGGTTACTGTTTAGTATGTTTGGAAAAAATCGAATTTGACAATTTTCGATTCTGTATTTTTTTTATGGAAATAATTTGGAGTACAACGTTTCGTCTTCGAGCATTTCATGAATCTATCATACAATAATTTATACTTTTCCTCGATTTCTCTGGTATAGGAGATTCAAATTTACAATATTTGCTTTTTCTGCTACATGAGGAGGTGCTTTGGATAATTCACAGTCACTATTTTCAATCATGCAAAAGAATATGAGTTCGTTTTCAACAATATAGATATGGAAGAGGCGAGCATTTTTTAGATATTTCCGCTCAAGAGCGCCAATGCTGGGAAATTGTCAATTTTGTGTTGAGATATGATAGCGGCGAAGGCCGAAGAATAGGATTTAGTTAGTACTTTCGATTTATAAAATGGAAAAAATTGTGCTCCCTCAAATATTCGCCTCTCATTGTGTAGCACCCTGTTTATCTAATTATTTTTCGAATCGGACATAATTTGGAATTAATACCCAACTTGCTGACCCTCATTTCCTGCTCGAATGTTCCCTGCCTTGTCGCATGTGGTTAAAAACATATAGAAAATGCCACTATAAACATGATGACGTTTATTATCAAGAAGTCGACGTTTTCTATGTTGTTGTCATGAACGTTGATCGATTTTTCCATCAAACTCTCTTTCTTTCGTGATGCAAGAGTTTCTGACGATACCGAAGGTGAGATTGAAGCTCTAGCAAGGGTCGAAAATTTGAAAATCATCTCAAAGTATGGTGTGTCCAAATTTTGATGCTTTCAATTGAGGTCGATAATTAGCGGCAAGCTTTTGATTCTTTCATAAACCCTATATATATATCTAACAATTAAATACATTATTTTTTATTTCTACTGTATTCGTATGTTGTTTTTCACGTGCTTTTTATATCACACAATATTATAGGTAATACTAAACTTTATACTACTCGAGAAGGAGAAAAATTAATAATAACCCATGCAAAATCATGGCAATTTTACGTGGTAACATAAAATCTGTGAAGTTGGCTGTGACTGCAGGGCTTTGGTGAAATGACGTTTCACATTATTCGCCATATTAGAATAAGAGTCGCAAAGAAAACATCATAAAATTAATGGAAAATCGTACTTTTGTTCCTTTTGCACGGAATCTGAGCATTCCTATTCAATTTCAGCATATAAATATAAATTACTTATTCTATTTTGGTTCCATAAGGAAGTCATCATGAAACGCCAATGCGTATTGAAATAGCCTTTGTTTCTATACGCATTTTTATTATTCGAAGGTTGGTACAATCGAACTGTCAAATGAAAGTCAGAAGAGTTTGGCCCAACTAACTTCTGAGCTATTTTGGATTTGGTGATACTAGCAGTGAAAAACGCAATGTTTTTATTGGTTAATTCTAAATTCAGAGTGTAATTTGATTTAAATTGACCAAAAAAAACAATAACAACATTGAATTTTTCACCGCTGGTATTGCAATAATCAAAATCGCTCAACTGTAAACTGGGCTTTATGCTTGCGCGTCAGATATTAATTATTTCAATGTCCTCATTGTTACTAATCGAAGATATTTCTGTTATTTGTCGATATTAAATCCAGTTTTTTCTTCAAATCAATTCAAAATAGAAAAAATTATTAAATCAATTTCTTTCAATAAAAGACTTGGAGCACTGTCCGCTTCTCTCGTCGTACTCCAAACAACGCGTGCGACAAAATAGCGTCTTATAAAACTTGTCTCATAATATACTATTTTCTATCGGTTGACATAGTAGACTTTGACGCTCTCAAATCTAAATTTGAACTTCCCACCAGGCAAATCGAGAAAAAGTATTATTGATTTATGATAATTATGGTGACATGAAATGCTTGAATGCTAAAGATATCAAAGTAAGTATCCTAAAATTATCGCGTTTGTCAGTTGAATACAAAGCAAAAATAATAGTACCAAAAAAGATAAATTTCAATTATACCTTATACTCTATGGAAGTTGATGAAGCACCATCAGTAGTAGTAGTAGTAGTAATAAAATATCGAGTTTTATTGTCTTGGAATTGCGTTCGTAGAAAAAATCTTGCGTGTATTTCGAACGCAAAGGTAAAAAAGTAAAAAATTATTACTTTTACTTCATAACACAGAGAAAACTCACATCTTTTTACCTTAACGATAAAAGAAGTGGAAAATTAATTTGAAAAACACTAGCAATTAATGATTGATGATGTCAATAATAAATAACCTGTAAGAAAATGAATATTTGTCTGCACTTGACACCTGTTAAGCCAGGAAAATTATGACAAATTAATTTTGCAGCTAGGTCAAAAAAATTCAGCTTCTCGTCATATATATAGCAAAGCATCCGATTGGCTCAAAACAACATCACGATTGATAATTTTCTCTGAAAATAAATGGAAAACAAAAAGGATATACTCACCTACAAAAAATAATCGACGCACTCAACAGATCTGGCGTCGCGACGCCACGTCCCAAACGGAGGCCAACCGATTCGCAATCTCGTCGATCCCCTCATGAAGACGCTGAAAAAGACGTCCGAGGCGTTAAACGAGACATTTTCAGAAATTGAAAGATGAAAGCGAAAATCGAGCGTTCGGACAAAAATAAAAAGAGGGTGATGAAAGGCCATTCAGGGGACATCTTTTTGCCTTCTGATTGTGTCGGCTTTTGTCGTCCGGAGGGCGAGAAATCATCACCCTGTGCATACAGAGTGATACCCCTTTTTCAAGCTCCATCATGAGGATATCGCAGTTATTATAGTAGATACCAGGTCGCGGTTATATTGTGGCGAAGTTACGCATTTTCATGCTAAACAATTATCTGAAAGAAAATTTGAGGTGTCTTTTTTAGTTTTTGATTTATTTGGGGAAAAACGGGAATTTGTAATTTCAGTTTTTTTTTTCAAATGAAAACCGAGACAATTAGACTTTCTCGAGGCACTTTGTTACGAGGAATCTTAATCTCTCATCGTATTTTCCAAGGCGTTTTTTATGTCAGAGATACAACACGCAACTTTGGTACTTCTAAAGGATTTCTGCATTTCTGAAAAGTCTGTTATTTTCTGTATAAAATGATGTATCACACGATATGTTTGAATCTTACATGCTGATCAAAATTTATAAGAAACGTATGAAAATGTCAATGAGCACACTATTTTGTTATTTGTTGTTTCTTTAGTTTGGTACCTAAATAGCTTAAAGTTTATTGAAAAAAAAAGCTTTATGGTAAACAGAATTGTTGAGGTTTTTTTCCATTCCAAATCACTCTTCGCAAAAATGATTTTCTCCCAATTTTATATCGTGTGATACATCATTGTGTGCAGGAAAAAAACATACGTTTCAAAAATGTCAAAACCCAATATGGCGGCCATGATATAAACCAAAGTTAATGGTTGCATTTCTTATAAAGAAGTGCTTCCAGGAAGTCCCAGTTGCAAACGTCTAGTTTAAGCTAAAAATGAAAATTCGACCGACTTCATATCACTCGAAAAACGGACACCCTGTATTGCTTGTTGATATTATCTCGAGTCGAGTGGTGGTTCAATGCGAAATGCTTTATGTGCTTTATGAAAAAGCTCAATTAATTGTATGCTTGGAGCCCTTTCTCATCTGTTTTTGGTGAAACAAAGAAACACATTGTATGCCTTCAATTTCATTTACTCATCTAATGACACAATGAAGTCGCTGTGTTATTATTATTCATTATAACGTATTCCATGCAAAACTGTTTAGTTTCATTAAAATATGAGAACACAAAATGTTCCTGTCGCAAGAATATCAAAGTTCTCAACCAAAACGTAAGGAATAATTTCGAAATTTACCTCTGCCCAATGCATAAGCAGTAGAAAAAGTATAGTGTTTAACTAACTCGAAATTATAATTTCGCACAAGTATTATTTACAGCATTCGCAATCATTGTGATCGTTAAACAATATACTATTTCCTACGACCACGTATGAAAACGTCAATAATCACACTGTTTTGTTATTCAGAAAGTAGCTCATATCACCATTATGGTATTGTTTATTTGAAAGAAAAAAAGCACTAGTGTTGATATGAAAAATATCACAACGGTCGCCTGAATTGATTTAGAAATAATTAGATATATTTTGAATGTACTCACTGTCAATATAAGCGTTCTCAAATCAAATTCATATTATTTATTGAAATTTCTGTCTCGTTTTGAATTATACTGAGAATTCTTTATCTACTAATTTCTACATAACCTCTGAATTCACTTTAAAATTGAAACCTATACTCTTTGCTGGAACTATTTCAATGTTGATGACAGAGGGTTAGATTATTCAAAAGAGTACGGCTACAGTTTTATGCGCGGCTTGCTGCTTGCATCAGTTTGATACCACAGTATCACCAACGAGAAGATTCTTTGGTATCACAGATGTTTGCAAAGAGTCAAGGACGCACTAACTCGAGTAACTCGTACGCGCTTGCGAACTACATACTTCTATGGTTCTGTATTCCTGGTTGCGTGATTACTGGCGCTAGCAGGCGAATGGTGTCAAGTTTGTTTATGTACGCTGGTGTCAATAACAACAAAATTTGTTCAAACTAAACCAACTCAATCAATCAGTAATTCACATAATGAGGAATTGTCGGAGAAGTATTCAAATATCATCTTGAATATGGAAATAAACAGTACTTGATATTGGATCAAAACCACCTGAAATTCTAGAGAACGCTCAAGTTACATTTTTGACAAGACCTTCCGCGAAATGAAAGTATTCGGAGTCGTAGGAAAAGTAGTGTACAAAACTCGTTGGAAAGTGCATTTCCTTCACTCGTTACGTTTCCGCACTCACCGCTACGCGGCTCGTGCTAAACGAATACTCGTGTGAAATATGTCACTTTCCACACTTGTTGTGTAATAGACTATATCCATACTTCATGTAATAATTGGAAGTTATTTCATATTTCACCCATTATCCATCATCGTCAGTAACCACTCAACCCAAAATACAGCAGTGAAACGAGAAATATAAATATTTTTAGATACAGACTTGTTTTTTATAATAAAAATATCGATAAACCGTTAAAATCAAGTCTTTAGTTCTTTCACAAATTCGTTTCAATTTAATCAATTTAGCCAATTACAATATATTTTCAGTAATCTAAATGAAAATCCACGGAAATAACCTGAAAATACTGTTCAAACGGAAGCAGGTATTTCGCAATATTTTCACATCATCCAAATGGGATGAATAAAGTCATAGCTTGCGACGAATTTACAATTTAATTTCCCTGAAAAGTTTGGCACTTACCACAATTCAAATAACTCAAATGTATCACTCAGTTTTCTTTCATTTCGAAAGAGAAAAGTACTCGAAAACTTTAGGTTGAACCACTTCGAATTATTTATTATAAACGCTCTGACACTGCTGTAATTGATGCAAGTCTTGAGAACTTCCCAGGTTTACCTATTGTTTTCGCAAATAGGCGAGGCAAAGTTAGAAATTAATTTTAATTAAAATATATTTGTGCGTTAAGAACTCGCTTCATGATGGGATAAACTTTGATGCATGGAAAGATCGCCTTACTTAGGTATATACAGTGCGTCCCAAATTCACCATTCGTTTCTCAGAAGGAACTAAACAAGGTAGGGACTACTTTCCTGACTAAGACCACGCCTGAATAATAGTAACATTGTCGAATGTAATTGGATATGGATAATTTCCACAATTGCGTCAGAATACGTGTTGTAAAGCATACATTTCAATTGGCAATCGATTAATTAGAATGTGTACGTACGTCACAAGAGGGCTTCAAACATTAATAAATGAAGGGCCCTCGGTTGATTGGTGTTTTCATGGAAACAGCAAATACCTAAATTACCGCAGTAACACAGTAATTATCATGGACCCTTATGACTCAGTGAACACATACTCGTTTGGAAATGGTTGAAAATGTCAATGTTGAAATTTAGTTCAGAACAACCAATCATTGAACACGTTATTGAAACGTTTCATTTCCATTCTATAGTATTTCAATGCAAAACATATTTTTATCGTTGGCAGAAAAATGAATATGAGCAATATTACGTTAATTTTCTTTAATAAAAATATACTTTACACTATTGACTTTTAACTGAAAATAACAGGTAATTCACGTTGTATGAATAATTAAAAATTAAAGTAATATCAACATCCGGTGTACCTAAATAAAACGTTTATCGAATGTACACGGATTATGTTGAATATGGTGAATGGTTCATTCACAGAGGTTTTATATATCTTATATTATGTTAAATGACGACCGATATTAAACGTTGAATTAGAACATTAATGAGTCTTAGGAATCTAACTTTATATTCTCTTTATACGACACCGTGACAACCAAGTGCATGAAATAGCCAAAAATATATAATTTGGTGAATATGATACATCTTTCAAACGTGAACTGATTTTACTAAACTAAGTTAATGACTAATTCACAAACGTATCATAGAACTCGTATTATAACTTCATGTTAATCCACGAGTTCTTTTAAATGTTGAAAATGAACTTGCATATAGGTACAACAAAACATAGTTCATTTCACTTTTTGAAATAATATTAGGTGGATATTATGTCTATTTGATGTACCCTGATATTGTTGAAAAAATGTAGGGAGCAACTCATCAATCAACATTTTATAACCTCCATATCATAAGAGATGTCACCACTTATAACATGTCATATATAGGATACGAGGCAAAATGATATTCCTAAAGTTAAAAATCGGTTCATCCGTTCGAAAGTTATGGCGATTTGAAAAATTATAGTTTAAAGAATTATTTAGAGATATTGTATTTTCTGGATAAAACGTTATCCAACCACATCGAAATAACGTTTATAGGGACAAATGATAAATCGTTGATAAAATAGTAAAAAGTTACGTGGCATTTCAGCGTTTTCATTTTCAAATTTCAAACGAATTTCCAACTGGCAGTTGACGTGGGTATGTTTTATTCGTCGATCTATGATATAATCTTTGCTTGGGGTATAGCGGTAATGATCACAGAGATACAGGGTGTGAAAAATTGAGATTTTTCAACTTTAGGAATTTTTATGTCGAAACTATTCATTACAGCGTACATGTCCCTGTATCAACTTTTCATTAACTAAACTACGCAACACTAATTACGTCGCACCCCGAAATTTTGCCCTTGTTTAAATTTGAATAACTTTTTTCTTCTTTTAACAATTTCAATTCTGTTTACACTGTTCGCTAGCCCAGTCTTTCAGCATTAATTTCGTACTTATTCGATACATAAGGTTATTTCCATAAAATTGCTACAGGGTGTTTTTTGGAACTGTGCAAAATTTCGAAATTTTCAAAAGGATCCCAAATGAAGGAAAACAGTTTTTTTTCAACTTTGACAGCAGAGGCATGAAGATTATCTCATTACCTTTGGCCATTTCCAAAATTGTCTTCCTATCACTTTTCTTTACAGAGTGATCTCAAAAAATCAATTTTTTGGTTTTGCAGTCATTACTTTTTTCCTCTTCAACCGATTTTCATAATCTCAGGCTCAGTTTGAAGCTGAAACCTCATATGAGAAGATTTAAAGATCAGAATTAACTCAAGATGAACATTTAGAATCGAGGGTTTCCTCAAAGGTGACCCAAATCTGAAACACTCTGTAAATCCCCACTGGGAGAAGAATTAAATGGAAATCAACTTGTTTTCGGAAGGATCTTTCATTCTGGACACATCCATATCTTTTTTTCTTTCAGTAGTCAAATATTGTGCATGAGAAAACCGAAATGAAACGCCATGTTCTAAAAAAAAATCAGCCCAAAAAAAATGCATGGTCCGTAACCAACGTAACAAAAATCATAATGAGTGACTGACAAGACAGGTTGAAAATTACGTTCTCGTGAAAATAAAGACCAGGACAGAAAAAACTATTCGTAGGTCTTCCTTTTCTGAAGATATGACTTCATAAAAAAATTCAAAATAAAAAAAATTTGAAAACAACAAAATTTTAGGGTAACCTTCTCAACCCCTATACAAAGTCTTCCATCATGTTTTGGATTTTTTTCAAAGAATTTAATTTTTTATGGGTACCGCTTGTCTCGATTCTGAAAAATAACTTTTTTTCGCCCTGTACATCAAACTATGTTACTTGGAGAACTCGAGTTCGGGCGATTCTTAGTAGTTTTGTACGAAACTCACGAAAATGATATGTAAAAAAATCACAAAAATCTCCATCCCCTTCATTCGTACCCAAAGTACCCCAAGGGGGCAAGAGAGGCGAAAGAATTTTATTTTTTTATATATCCGATCCCGATGTGAGGGTCATGAGAAATATGTTTACCGATATATCTAACCGTTTGACCAGCAACAATTTTACCCGCAAAAAAAATTTTGGGGGGGAGGGGGTAAAAAATTTTTCATCAGTATTTTTGGTGGTGATATTTTCGTTTCGATCTAACAACGTTTTGGATATTTTTCTTTTTTAATCGGGATTTCGAGGGGGATTCAGATTTGGGTCACCTTTGCAGAAACCCTTGATCTTTAATATTTATTTTTAGTCAATTCTAATCTTCATGTCTGTTCATCTAACGTTTCAGCTTCAAAATGATCGTGAGATTTTGAAAATCGGTTGAAGAGGAAAAAAGTTATGACTGCAAAACCAAAAAATTGATTTTTTGAGATCACTCTGTAAAGAAAAGTGATAGGAAGACAATTTTGGAAATGGCCAAAGGTAATGAGATAATCTTCATGCCTCTGCTGTCAAAGTTGAAAAAAAAACTGTTTTTCTTCATTTGGGATCCTTTTGAAAATTTCGAAATTTTGCACAGTTCCAAAAAACATCCTGTAGCAATTTTATGGAAATAACCTTATGTATCGAAGAAGTACCAGATTATAGCTGAAGGACTGAGCTAGCGAACAGTGCAAACAGAATTCAAATTGTTCAAAGAAGAAAAAAGTTATTCAAATCTTAACAGGGGCAAAATTTCGGGGTGCGACGTAATTAGTGTTGCATAGTTTATATCGATGTGGCTAAAAATTCTGATTTTGGCATTCAGAAAACATTCTCGCACATCAAGATACGATAGTTCAGCTTCGTAAATAATTTGAGAGTGCAAAAATGGTAGTTTCCACTTCAGAGAAATATTATATGCTTTGAATTTATACCACTGTTGAAATGGAAACTCGTGAATTTCTTGTGAACGATATTTATATTTCAATATACTCTTGATAGACATTTTTTGGGTCTTTATGGTATTTTTAAAATATAAGCTGAGATGAAGAAGCTGCTATGAATGCTGTGAGTATGAATGTGAAATTACAATATCCATCAGGCATTCAATCCCATATTATCTCTTTATTTATTCACGGTTTGAAAATAAAAAGTTGTACTTGTGAAGTCGTATTCATTTCAATACGTTTCTTAGAATAACAGCAGAAAAAAATTAAGGAGGATTCAGGAAATTATGTTTTTTTTTCGGATATCCCTGAAAGAATTTGGAATTTTCCAAATAACAAAATAGCATTTCGTTTGGCATTAAAATGCTTGGATCTCTGCTCTGTTGCTTTCCAAAAATGCAATTATTATTATTATTATTTCCTTTCGTGTGAATTGACCGATATCAACACCGACGAATTATTTGGACAAAGGGCTTCCAGTAATTATATATTAATTTCTGTCAATTGATTGCAATCGAACCATTATCTGGCCTTTATCTGTAATGGGATGCCTGACTGGATCGTTAAATGCGAATCCTGCTATATCTATCAGTTCCTGCAATGCATCAGCAGATGGCAAATAATTTACTAAAATCAGAGAGTCGATTCACGGATTGTTTGGTTCAATCAGATCGGTAATTGCGAAGATTATTAGGATAATTCAAGCTAGTGGAAATGTGACATTATCAGGGATCGAAAGATATATACAGGTTGATTACTGCTAGGAGTTGTGAATAATTAATGTTGTTGTTGGATATGACTGTTTCTATTGGGGGTTTCCGAACAACAAACCCACTAGAATAGAACATTGTATGAAGCCAACATGAAATTCATATTCATATGTTTTTCCTCCACAAGGGTTGCCACATCGTATCATTTGAAAGTGATAATCATCCCATGAAAATTTTTTTTATGGTTATATACAGGGTGCGGCACCGAAAACGAAACAGATCGAATATCTTATAGACACATGTGTTGTGAAAAAAATGCAAAAACACGTCGAATTGTAAACCAAGGGGGACATCTTTCTACCATAACTTCAAATGACAGTGTATGAACAGTGTATGAACTTAAAAATTGGAAAGGCTTGCATAAATTTTACTCCAATCATTCCAAACTACAATAATTCACAATAGCTGGCTCAAAGTGTTCTCCATTAACTGCCATACATGAGTATAAGTTAGTCTCGAAACGTCTGAGGTTTTGGAGCATTTCTGGAGTTATTTGACGACATTCGTACCTTTGAATAAATTTTTTTTTTCCGCAAAAGGGCGCCAAAATGAAAAGTTACGAAGCGAACACTCACATGGCTGAATTCCTTTTCAAATTACCTTTTCAGTGATGTGTCACACTTGGTACTTTCCCTATTTAAATTGTATGGGTGATAGTGACCAAGGGGAGGAGAGAGAGGTATGACAGTTGAGGTTATGGTAGAAAGATGTCCCCCTTGGTTTACAAATCGACGTGTTTTTGCATTTTTTTCACAACACATGTGTCTATAAGATATTCGATCTGTTTCGTTTTCGGTGCCGCACCCTGTATATCCTTCTGTTGGTACTTATATGAGTCAGATTGAGAGTGGAGATTGCGGTACTGTTGGTGAATGCGCCAACGCTGCTTATTTCGTTCAACCGATAATCAACCGAACTCTGACAATGACAGCGCGAAACGGCTCGTTTTCAATTCAATTTCTGTTTGATGATTCATTGAACGGCATTTTTCCAGTTTTGTGTAAAAATTTGATTAGGATTATATCTAAAAACTTTGTTTATTTCGTTCAATTCGAATTTAAAGGATGGTAAAACGCTGTAAAATGTCTAAAAGACAATTTAGAAGTGGTGACCAGAACACAACATTTCATTGGTGAGTTACTCAGTGTCGTATCTTTCGTTGTATAAACATTATATAATCATCCTAATATGCAAAATAATATGTGGTAATTTTAAAACATTCTCGGGTTTCCTTGAGATGAAATGATAGTGGATATATGGAAAAATTTGATCGGGAGAGAGAATATTTCTAGAAACGCTAGAGTATGCTCGCACCATTTTACTTCAAGTGATAAATTGGTTGGCCCAAGTGGTATGAAGATGCTCAGATTAGTAGATAAGATTAGTGGAATCGAAAGGTAATAACAACATGTTTGATGTTATATTTTTCAAGTTCGAAACTTGAAAACTTTATATTTCTAGAAAATAAACGATATATAGTTTGACATTTAACTATTATCATTCGAATAATAAATCTAAGATGTATATTTCTCGAAAACTTTGATTGAAGATTGTTTTTAGATTAGATTAACTTTTAGATCCTTCCAATATAGCAAGGCACTGGTACTGGGGGATTCTGTTGTTGCTATCCTGGTTTTAGAATGAGGTAACCCTAGTAAATGATTCAGATGTTGGTTTCAAACAACTACTGTGTACTGCCCTCGACCTTCAAAAATATCCATATATAGCGGATTTCCAGTTCATACAGTAGGATAATCATTCTGCTATAAGAATCACTCTCAAAAACTACCTTGTCAGTGTGTTTTCTAAAGGATTTTCTTGAAATTTTTGTCAATCTTCCTACGAGCTCCTATTTTGCTTCACTTGTAACGAAATAACTAACCAACAATGTAATAAAATCAGTCAACGACCCACTTAACAGTTCACTATTTTGTTCTGGTAGTGTTATGTGACTTTGATGGCATGATGAAAACTGTTCGTGTAGTGGAAACGGCCAAAAACATCTTCAAAACAAAACAAGCGACAGAATATTTTTTGTTTTTCTGGTGGAATTCGAGTTTCGAGTTTTTTTTTCGAAACTACAACAAGTATTTTGTTTCTGTTTGAGTCCGTTTGGTGGAAATCCGCCTTAAAGAATCATGATATTTTTTTCTTAATAAATTACTTCGATTAAAAAAAGTCGTTCAATCCGAAAAAAATACAATTATTCAAAATATGCAACGGTGTCCCAAGAGGCACCTCAACGAAATTATTATACATAATATCCACAAACTGTTAATCGATCAACAACTTGTAATACATCTTTGGACCAAAAAAAATCGCTGACTTCAACGCGGTAGGTATAATAAAAATCGAAAAAGTTCAAACTTCCAATTCAATCCCAAATCCTGTTCGTTATTGAATTCCCCCTTCTGGAACGGGATCTGTCCTGCACTTTGCCCGCATTAAAAACCCCCCGACCATATTTCCAGCGTACACCCATAACTCCGGATTCCCTTGGCTCGGCTCCGGACTAATCCGGATCGAGAGCGATAAGTTTGCGAGAGCCGCTCGTGAAAAATTAACGCTGGGAATTCGCGCGAGCCGTGAGAGGAAATGTGTCCCCCCCAACCCCCCAAACCCCCCCTCGTTCATCGGGATTGGAAAGTTGTCTGTGCACCTGTTCCCCAAGGGGACAAACAGCGAAGATGTAGCTGTCGAGGAATATTTTCGTGTTGTGCCGTTTCGGCACTTATCGCCTTCGATTCGTCTTTCGCTGTCAAGTTTTGGCACCTGCTCGTCCTCCGCACAGGGTGGTCCGAATTTTTTGCAGAGGAATCAAGTGGGGTGTGTTAGTAACTTTCGAATTGATGGACCAATTTTCAACTTCGCTCAAACCAATCTGCTCATTTTTTTCCATAGAATCCGTTTCCCCAATCGAAAAAATCGAAATCAGAAAAAACTTTTCTTAATCATAGAAAAAATGTAGCAAATCGTCATAACTTCCGAACGGATGGACCAATTTTCAACTTCGAACATACCAATCTGCTTGTTTTTTTTTTTTGAATGATTAAATTTTCTGAAAATAGTAGTCAGTGAAGAGTATATTGAACGCTGAACAATGAAATAAAACTCTCAATAGTAACTTTTCTTGAATCATCCGAATATATTTCGCAGGAAGAATTAAAATCGCCCAGTAATTTTTTACCGCCATTTGTTAAAGATGACAGAGATTGTCAATTCTTGTCCCACAGAACTTAAACCAACCTACCAGGTGACGTAACTTTTTTAGGAAAGGATGGAGAATTTCAAAAAAAGTATCCTAAACTTGTCGCATTTCTCAAAAAACACCGGTCCGTTCAATATAAAGTAAAAATAAGTTGGGCTATATCTTTTTGGTTCATAAGGTATCATAACTGTGGAATGAACATAAGTTTTCAAGTAGCCTCAATAGCCAACGGGTTCTCGAGCCGCCATCCCGGGTTCGATCCCTGGTCAAGGCAAATCTTTTTTCATCCATAAGTCATTGCCCCTTCTTGTCTGTTGAATGTATGAATAATAATTGGATTGAATTTAAATAAAATAATGAATATTTAATGAAATTAATGATTTAGATGAAGAATATTAGGACATGTAAGTTAATTGAATGAAGTTTTCTAGTCTAGGAACATCGTTCATTTAAAAAATCTTTTTTTTGCCGATCTCGAAAGATTCACTTTGCGCTCTAAATACACAAAAGCCATTTTTTCACAACAACCACGATATCTAAACTCTTCTATAGAAGATGAAAAATCGAACAAAAGCAAAGCAAATAGAAGAGTTCGAGCATGTGACTTTAATTTTTCTGTATTTCTCACATATTTTTTGTTGAATAAATCTTGACCTCAGTAGCACCGATGAATCTTGAAGAAAAACGTTCAACTTCCTGGTGTTCCGTCGACTTTGACCCAAATTCTGCGGATATCGCGGAAAATAATAGCCGAGTCGCCGGCAATTGTTTCGATATAATTAATGGTAATTAACGAACAATTACGCGAAATGCTAACTGACTCGTAATTCGTTCAGAACAATTGAGAAATTTCTTTAATAAACGAACAGATTCACGTATATCCATTGAGGAATTGCTTGGTTCATGATCTCATAATTATTGTGATAATTATTTTACCGACGTAGTGTGAGAAAATAAACACCCTCCTATGTCCCGTTGATATCTGAATGGGTTGCATGTTGAATAGGAAACGTGTACAGGGTTGACAAAGTTTCCAGGCGTCACATGGGAATCTTGTGATACGATACTTGAGAGTTGCAGGGTCGGTTTAATTCTTGATTGAATTTTAGCAAAGTTATGTAGTAGAAGATATCCGGATAAAATGTTCAACGACCACGTATGAAAACGTCATAGAGCAAGCACACTGTTTTTTTTTATGTGGAAAAATTGCTCATATCACCATGGTATTATTATTTTGAAGCAAAAAAGCACACGTGTTGAAATGGAAGAAAATCGCACACTCCGCATGTATCGATAGAAACAGTTACTCACTGTCATCATAAGTGTCTTTGTTACACCAGATAAATATTTATTAGATTTTCTGCCTCTTTTGGGATTGTAAGGAGAACATCTATACGTTTATTTTGAAAGAAATTATTCTGGCACTATTTCTACTACATTTCTGATGATGTTGATGGCAGCGGGAAGTCACATAATCAACAACTTTCTGCTAAAGAGTACGGCTTGCATCATCTTATAAGTTTCCACTTTTCACATTTGAGATAAAGTATCAACTGCTGTATTTCTGGTTGCGTGATTACCTTAAAGTGACAATAATAGATAAAAGGTGACAGTTGAAATTACTCACATATTCCTGACATTCGTGTAGGCCTTATTTCATATTTTCAATAGTAGGTGCATTTATTTCAAAACGCTAGAATTTTATAAATCAAAATGGCGGTACCGAGATGATGAGTTTTGAGATTATCGACAAATTCATTTCAACATTGAAAGTACGAAGACATAATAATGCTAAAAAGTACAAAGTAAAATAAACGTGGAAAAATATTTATGACAACAAGCTTTAATACAAATGCACTGAATTTTTTTTGTATCGTTCGATATAGGTTATTCTGTGAGCATCAGATTCAAAACTTGCCGCGAATACAAAAATAGTCAAAAATATAACCTCGATCAAACAATGAGAGAAATTGTTCTTTTTATTTCAGTACATTCGTATATAACACTATCTGAAATAATCGAATGGATATGAGAAATACAATAGTGGGGCCGTTTGAACTGAGACACGCCATTTCAAAATCGATTTATTTCGAAAACGGTGAATGATATCTAAACTAAACAAGGGTATCATTTCTATGTGAAACTGTTGATATTATCATATCTTCTGATCAAACTGCCGAAAAATGCATAAATAAAAAATTTGGGAGAAAAATACTCCTAGCACCTTCTGTTTCCCATGCCCCTGAACAAAATCTCAGAATATTCTCAATATTTTTGAAATAGCAGAAAAAGTAAGGTATATGGACGAAATTTGGTTATTTCGGGTTTCGAAAATAATAACAAAAAACCTTTATATATATATATGAACTTTTTTACTAAGTAGTTTTGTTCCTAGAATCTGCAGCTTAAATATTTCTATGTAATTTCGGGACACCCTGTGGATTTCTTAAACAGTTCACAATCCCAGTTCGAAACATAAATATATCCCCCCACAAAAAATAACATTCAAGCAAAACAACTCCAAACTAAATCCATGCTGTCCATGCTCCTGCCTATATTTAGTCCAACCCTCGCGACAAAATTAGATCCCCATCGTACAGCATCAACTTCCGACCACAACGTGAGACATCCTCCCAGAGTCGAGTGTCTCGAAGCCAACTCGAAATCCCATCATCCCCCTCCCTTCCCCTTCCCCTTCCCGACCCTCCCCACTCGGGCTTCAATCAACAAGTTACAACGGCCTCCTCGATGAAAGCAATTCCATCCCGGAGATCGCCGCCTCCAGGAGACTTAATAAGCTCGTAATAAAACGCGGCCGTCATTCTTATCGGCTGCCGCCGCCGCCGCCGCCGACCTGACAAAACGTCACATCGCTTCGGGGGGGGGGGGGGGGGGGAGGGGGGGAAGAAAAAAGGCCACCCGCTCTCGGCGTCTTGTTCGCGAGGATTTTTAGGTTGATGGTTGGTGGGCCGAGACTGAAATCCGCTTCGTTATTAGCTCGAACCGCTCGAAAAAGTGTCAGAATGATACATGTCAGGGATGTCTCAGATATGTGTCAGGTATGTGTCAGGTATGTATCAGGTACGTGTCGGAGAAAGCACATATCTATATGTAACAACAGACAATGATTGATATCATTTGATATTCCTTTTTCTTCAACACCACGAATACAGGTGATCAACTTATATTCCGGAGTTGTGTCAGATATGTGTCAGATGTATGTCAGATATATCTCAGATATGCCTAGATATGTCTCAGATATATCTTGAATATGTGTAACAGATGTCTCAGGTGAATGACAGAGATAGCACATAATGATATGTGATACTTCGTTACAACATCGGTGCATAAGTAACAACATACAATGATTGAAATTCTTTGATATTCCCTTTCCTTCAACACCACGAGTGTACAAGGTTATCAACTTATACTCCGGAGTTGTGTCAGATATGTGTCAGATGTATCTTAGATATGTCTTAGATATATCTCATATTGTTCTGTGATACTTCGTTGCAACATCGATGCATAAGTAACAAGACAATGATTAAAATTCTTTGATATTC
Source organism: Chrysomela aeneicollis (assembly GCA_029955515.1). Lineage (NCBI taxonomy): Eukaryota > Metazoa > Arthropoda > Insecta > Coleoptera > Chrysomelidae > Chrysomela > Chrysomela aeneicollis. The sequence goes on along the minus strand of JARUHQ010000021.1, from coordinate 10,838,440 downwards.
CCTTTCCTTCAACACCACGAGTGTACAAGGTTATCAACTTATACTCCGGAGTTGTGTCAGATATGTGTCAGATGTATGTCAGATATATCTTAGATATGTCTTAGATATTCCTCAGATATGTCTCAGATATATCTCAAATATGTGAAAGAGATGTCTCATTTACGTGTTGGAGATAGCACATATTGATCTGTGATACTTCGTTGCAACATCTGTGCATATGTGACATTAGACAATGATTGGAATTCTTTTATACTCATTCCTTTTCCTTCAACACTCGAATATACAGGTGATCAACTTATACTCTGGAATTTTGTCAGATATGTGTCAGATATATGTCAGATATGTGTCAGATGTTAGTCATAAATATCTCAGATATGCCACAGATATGTCAGATATATCTCAAATATGTGTAATAAATGTCTCATGTACGTGTCGGAGATAGCCCATATAGATCTCTGATACTTCGTTGCAACATATATGACATTAGACAATGATTGAAATTATTTGATATTCCCTTTCCTTCAGCACGTCACCTCTGTTGTCTTTTGAGATAACGGAACAAGGTTATTTCATGTAAAAGTTATAGATATACTCCACATTTTAAAATTATTTCATGATATGCAGGATGCTTCATGAAGTTACATGAAATCGAACTCATAGGAAAAAGAGATATTTTGATCCAAGTGATATGTCCTTAAAATAACTACACCGATAGCTGTATTTTATTTCCACCATACATTCGGTATAAGAACTTGCACAATACGATGTTTTCGAGACGTGTACGATACCAGAAAGTTATTTCGTTCTATTGCACATCATTCGAAAAACGGCCCAAAGTGGCCGACATTTTCACGCGGCATCGTGAGAATTCACAAAGCTCTCTCCACTTCCGACCCATGAAGTTATCAGACATTGTTAGCTTCATAGCTTCGCGGCAGCTTTCGTCTCCTGTCGCTCCCTTTTCAGCCCTACGTGCGGTATTATATAGGTACGTGCCGAAAAGTTTGCTTGTTGACTGTTCTCGAACCCACATGACTGTCCCAGATCATCGCGGATCTACAGGGTGACCGTTTTTGTAAGAAATACGAGTTTGGTGAAATTGGGGCAAAATTGCGCATTTTCATGCTGAACAATTAACAGAAAAAAAGTTTGATGTGTCATTTTAAGTTTTTGAATTATTTAAAAAAAATACGGAAATTTCTAATTTTTGTTTTAAACTAGAACGAGGCACCTTTTTACTAGGAATCTATATATGTCATCGTATTTTCTCGTCGTTCTTGATGCCAGAGATACAATACTCATCTTTGATTTTTCTTATGGGCGCAATATTGGATTATATCGTATTTTTGAAGTCTGTTTTTTCTGAATACAATGATGTATCACACGATTTGTTTGAACCATTGTCATTCTGAATGGAAACCCAGTAGGCTGGAACTATAATTGTCTGTTCACTTGATTCCCAAACGTCTGCCAAGTTGAGTTCGCTACTTTATTGAAGTCGTTCTTCAACACATATTACGTATCTATCCCAATGAGACAGATTTTTACTTCTACATATTTTTACTCAAAAACGTCCAATACCAACAATAACATCGCATTCCAACGAGAAGAAAAGATATTTTGTAGGTACTCACGTATTTTGGCTTTCTGAACAAGAATCCGGAGTCGAAACGCTTATTTCGTAAATACCCAATTTGATATCTCAAAAATGTATGCTATTAGAAACACATAATTCGTTCTTTTTCCGACTAAAATACCACACAAGCATGCATTTACTTGTTTTCAATACTTTTTAACGGAAAAAATCAATATTTTAATGATCATACATGCACGAGACTTTCATCTGTCAACTTGACACTTTCACTAAATGATTATTCAGCTGCCATCAAGCTCGGTTCCCGATGGGTTTTGTTAATTGTTTTGAAGGGCGAATTTTCTAAAACAATTTCTAAATCAGTTTTTTTTTGCTAAAAAATGTTGGCAATAAGTTTGTAGTATTTTAGTCAAAAGAAGGACCAATTTTTATTTTCTTTCTTCAGAGGGTATGAGATATGAATGGAGCAAATAAACAAATATACAACTCAAAGTGATATGCCAATACTTTCAGATACATCGCATTTAAGTTTCTTAATTTTGACCAAGTTTTTTCTACTTCGTGACATTATACATTTTTCACAGCGCACTGACACTGATTGACGATGTTTTCTTTATGTTTCCTGATCAATGAATCAATGATATCAAACAATTATGTGCTTGAAACAGGAGCTTCGTTGTGCTTAAAGAAGCGGGTTATTCAAAATGTAAATAAAAACGTTAGGTTATGCCCATTAGTAAGACACTTCAAGTTCGAAATAGTTCACGGTTATCATCAGAAAGAGTCGAGTCATTTTTTTCAACTAGGTGTTCATTAAGATCAACAATGCTCTCACAATAATTCATAGAAACCACGTACCGACCCTTCAACTGGCAAGTCCTTGCGGATCAGTCCGCATGGCAATCAGCCAGCCATCCAGCCAGCAGAAGAGATAGATCTGTCGGCGAAGCCAGAGGGTGGGGTGGGGTGGGGGGGGATGAGCGCTCAACTGCCCCCCTGGGAAATTCCCAGCGATATACCTGACACCGAGTGTTCGCATCCGCAACACCAGAAGCAACATTTCAGGGAGAGAGAGACGTCGAGCGAATGGTTAAACCATGCAGTTACGATGAGGGCCCTTTACCTCCTCACCCCCCATACTCAAAACCCCTGCGGTTATGGTCGAGCTTGTTTTATCGGATCCCGGACCGGGGTCATCGGATTCGGTGAAGTTAATGATGGGGGTGACTCGGAATGGGTGGTGGATGAACCACAAGGGTTGTGGAACGCGATCTGGTGTTTCGTCCTTTCAAGTGGCACAACGATGCATTTTTTTTTCAGGAGCTAAGTAGATTAGCTGAAGAGGGGTTCATGAACCCACTTCTTGTGTGGGGGAGAAACTAGTAGATAAGCAAGGAGAGTTCTGGGTCATTATCCTGTGTTTTGTTGTTTTCCGAGGAAAAAACGATGCACTTCCTTCATGGAGCTAATTAAATGAGTTAGAGGGAATGTGGAATGAACTCCTGGTTAGTTAAAGTTGATGATGTATAGCAAATTCGAAATGGTAGTTGATAAACCAAGGAATTTCTGTTTGTGTCATGATTCTGTGTTTTGTAGTTTTCCAAGGTTGTTGCACTTTCTCAGAGGGGCTAAGTGAATGAGTTAGAGAGATTCTGGAATAAACTCCTGGTTATAGGTAAAGTTAGTTATGTAGAGCAAATTCGAAATTATAGTAGATAAACAAAGGAAGTTCTGGGTCATGATCATGTGTTTTCTGGTTTCCCAAGGTGAAAACGATGCATTTTCTCAAACGAGCTAGATTTTAGATTATCGTAAAGGCTATGCAGCCTCTCAAGCACCTCGACCTGTCAGATCTTTTGTGTGTAATCCTCAATTTATTCGAGGCCCCCGGGATTCCGAGGCTTCTTGCAAAGTTTATCAGTTTCCTGGGAACTAGGTTCCTGACAGCTCTAAGAAAAGTACTGGGCATTCGCAAAGCAAATGTTCTGCAGTTTCAGCGAGGTTCTCGCAGTAGCGGCAACTATCACTCTCTGTTTTACCCATCTTTTTGAGGTGATACCTCAGAGGGCAGTGGCCAGTGAGGAGTCCCGTTACCAGTTTCAAGTCTTTTTTGTCTTTTGACTCGTGTGACTTGTGACTCGTGTGACTTGTGACTCGTGTGACTCATGACTCGTGTGACTTGTGACTCATGACATGACTCGTGTGACTTGTGACTCGTGCGACTCGTGACTCATGACTCGTGTAACTTGTGACTCATGACTCGTGTGACTTGTGACTCATGACTCGTGGGACTTGTGACTCATGACTCGTGTGACTAATGACATGACTCCTGTAACTTGTCACTCGTGACTCATGACTCGTGTAACTTGTGACTCATGACTCGTGTGACTTGTGACTCATGACTCGTTTGACTTGTGTGACTTGTGTGACTTGTGACTCGTGTGACTTGTGACTCGTGTGACTTGTGACTCGTGTGACTTGTGACTCGTGTGACTTGTGACTCGTGTGAATTGTGTGACTCTTTTGTGCATAACCCTAGATCTATTCGACGCCTGGGATTCCGAGACTTCGTGCAAAGTTTATCAGTTTCCTGGGAGCTAGATTCCTGACATCGGAGGGCACTAAGAAAGCCCCTTCCAGGAACTTGATCCTCTTGCAGAAGAATGCTGGGCATTCGCAAACCAAATGTTCTGCAGTTTCAGCGAAGTTCTCGCAGTAGCGGCAACTATCACTCTCTGTTTTACCCATATTTTTCAGGTGAGGAGTCCCGTTGCCAGTTTCAATTCTTTTTTATCCAACTAGAGAAACTGTTCAGCTTTCCTTGGCGAAGGGCTCACTAGCCTTTTCGCTTGTCTTTGTCCTGGCACTTTATCCCAATGAGATTTCATTTAATCTATTTCCCAGCTTCGAAACTTACATTCTTCATGAAACTGAGTTTCATCATGAGAGATGAAAATAAGTAAGCTGGAATGATTGTAGAACAAACTTCTGTTGTGGTACAGTTGATGAAAGGTTCAACTCGAAATATATTCTATCCAAAGTCAATTGAAAACAACTCGGGCACAAAAATCTATCGCGTACGATCAAAGAATTTGCAGGTATACAGGATGTTCCTTGAGGATAAGCATGATTTATGGAGTGATTCTACATGAAAAATAAATTATAGTTTGTCCTCTAAACTTTGGTCCAATAATACTACGTTGCAAAAGAAGATGTCAGCATTTGGGGCAAGCACTTTTGACACTGCAAACAAGCGTTGATTATTTGATCAATCGTTCGTTCAACTCTTTATAATTGATAATAAAATTGTTCGCAAGTTTCTCAACTATACTTGATCTGAATATCCCCGTTACTCATCCCTGATCAAAATGTAATTACCATATTTCTACGATAAAACGCATTCATTATTCTTCATGTATTATTTCTTCTTTTTTTAATGATCGACTACATCCATTAATTCAATAACTCAGAATTGTAGTATAACTCAATTTAGTGAGTTAACAAATCCTCTTTGGATTGTCGTTCTCTGTATTCATCCACCAATTAACTTTGCGTATTCTCGGAACTCGGCTCTTAATCATCGGGTCTGCAATTTTCCATTTCAACTTCAAAACACAATAAACACTAATTGCACAAATACAGGATAGGTGAATGAGTATACGAATCTCAAAGTTTCCACACGATGCCTTCACCACAATTAATATATATATCTTTTTTTCGAGGATTTTTATACCAATTGAATTTTATTTTCAGTTATTTATGATAAGTATTCAATTATCAACAATACAGGCTTGTGTTGCTGCGTCTGTAGTGGAAACTCACACGTTAAATGGTATATTATATGACAAGTGTGGAAAGTGACTTATTTCGCCCGAGTGCTGAAAATGCACTTTCCAAAGAGTTTCGTTTATTATTTTCACTATGACCATGGATACATATATTTTTAATATCTTGTGGAAAGTAATTTCAATGATATTTATTTAATTTTTGGATTACTGTTTTTTTTTACACAAACGATTTCATGGATATTTGATACCACACGCCAGCAATCACGCAACCCAAAATACAAGAGTAGAATGATATCGACATTACCAGAGATATATGTGTAATGTAGTGTTTTTCAGCGACTTTCATTTACCGAAAAAGAGTTTTACAAATTGGCGTCCAAGCAGGGACCTCAAGTAGGTAATGAAGGTATAATCACGATGAGTCCTTGATTTTCATCAGTGTGAATTCAGATATCAGTTTTTACTGACAATCATTTCTATATCGCGCGCTTCTACTTCAAATTAAAATATGTGTGTTTTTTTATTTCAAATAACAATACCATGGTTAGGTTCACGTTTTCATGCTTGGTCATTTGAAATGGTATACTACACAACAAATTCACATCATGTTTCGCACGAGTAGTCTGAAAATGCACATTCAACGAATTTTGTATACTATTTTCCATACGACCATTTTTTTTTATTTCGCGAGAAGTAATTCTACTTGATCGGTCTCCATAATTTCAGGTGGTGTCGATTCGATATCACATCTGTTTTTATATTTCAGGTAATAATTGAAATTGCTTTGACAAATCCAGATGTGAATTACTAAAGTTTCTTCGGCCGCACTAATAATTTTATTGATATTCATTATCACATGCCTATTCGAATGTTACGAATATGAAAGTTATTTCGAATGTCACCTTCCATCCATTGTCTTCAGTAGGTAATCACGCAACCAGGAATACATCAGTGCGTATTGAGATTAACCGAGAAATATAAGTTGTTGCTTTATCTCAAATATGAAAATTGAAAACTTATTTAGTAGCAAGTTTTTGATATAACAATACCATAGTGATTTTAGCTACTTTTCAAACAATAAAACAATGTGCTTTATGACGTTTTCATACGTGGTCATAGTAAAACGTAATTTCGACGACAAAGTCAACTGCCCAATAGTCAATAATTCGATTTTTGTTGCCATTTTCATAGTTTTCCAAATTTTTTCTTGGTAGAAAAAGTAAGCAAAGAAAATTGGCAAAGTTCGACTCCCGTCGTGGCACCAAACCGCAAACTCATCGATGAGTGATGAGAGCCATTAGAATCATTCAAATTCCCTCGGCAAAGGAATTCGGTGAGTCAGATGGACCAAAAAATAGACCTTTAAAAAATCGCTGTAATTCATTTAACTTCACCGATCTTTTCGTTTTTTTCCAACGCGCCTCATTCGATTATTTCCCTCGAATTTTTCAGCGTCGTCGGGATGAATCTGAGGTCATGCCTGCATGAGGGTTGACTGTACACAGGGTGATGCTTTTTCGAATCGATTCACGAGCGATTCGTATGGAAAAGTATCATTGAATAATTCTCGCTAGAACACTGAATGTAGATTATTCTTAATATAATAATGTTCTGATTAGCCAGAACATGTATTGATGATTGAAATTCAAAACTTTCATTGGTTCTCAGAAACGTCAGAAGTTAATATGAATTTTAATTAATCGCTACTGCAGCCCGGAAAATACAAATCGTAGAAAATAACTTCGAGCAGAGGTTCAGTTTAAGTAATTGAAGTGGCATTCTGAATGAAAAAGGGTGATTTTCTTGAAATCATAAATAGGTTCGGTGACCTGCTCACTCCCCTGACCTTACATCACTTGATTTCTAGTAGTGAGGTTATCTGAAAGATAAAACGTATTAAACCCATTAGGAAAATGTGAGAAGTTTTTAATCCATCGTAAGCACTTTGATTGGTTTATTTCCATGTTAGGAAGGACGAAACTTCATATTTTTATCATTTCAATCAGAAATATCAGGTAGCTCAGTAGAATTTGGTGAATATATTTCATCATTGCGAGAGAGAAGAAATAGATTTCATTAAATAAACCTTCCCGTGGTTAGATCTACTCGAATTAAATGAAATAGTACATTACCCATACAACAATTCTGGAAAGTGAGTTTTGTACACTATTTTTCCTACGAACTTAAATATTTTCATTTCGCGTTGAGTTATGTCAGATGTAACTTGAGCGGCCTATATAACTTCAGGTAGTGTCGATTCGATATTACTGTTTATTTCCATATAGGTAATAATTGAAAACTTTTTAGACACTCACAGATGTGAATCACTGAATTTTCTTCATTTGACCAAACAATTTCATTGACACATGCCCACACGAATGTCACGAATTTGAAAAGTATTTGAAATTTCACCTTTCATTCGTTTTCGTCAGTAGGTAATAACGCAACCAGTAATACAGCAGTATGTATTTACATTAACCGAGAAATATAAGTTGATGCGTCATTTCAATAATTGTGGAAAGTGGAAACTTCTATGATGAAAGTTGTACTCTTAAGCAGAAAGTTGTGGATAATGTCGCCCTCTGCCATCAACTTCACCAGAAATGTAGTAGAAATAGTTCCTTATAAAATTTCCATCAAAGTGAATGTAGAGGTTACCTATATCTCATTTGAAATCTCCTTGAAATCCGAAAAGAGGTAAGAAATTCAATAAAATGAATGTGTTGTAACAACAGCGCTCATGGAGAATAATATACTTTATTGTTTCTGTCCATTCATGCGAGCGTGCGATTTTTTTTCATTTCATAGCGTGTTCCTTTTTCTTTCAAATAACAATGCCATGAAACACTGTGCTTCATGACGAAATCATATACGTGGTCGTAGGAAATAGTATATTACACAACAAGTGTGGAAAGTGACATATTTCACACGAGTAGTCGTTTAGCACGAGCCGCGTAGCGGTGAGTGCGGAAACGTAACGAGTGAAGGAAATGCACTTTCCAACGAGTTTTGTACACTATTTTTCCTACGACTCCGAATACTTTCATTTCACGGGAAGTCTTGTCAAAAATGTAACTTCAGCGGTCTCTAGAATTTCAGGTGGTTTTGATTCAATATCAAGTACTGTTTATTTCCATATTCAAGATGATATTTGAATACTTCTCCGACAATTCCTCATTATGTGAATTACTGATTGATTGAGTTAGTTTAGTTTGGACAAATTTTATTGATATTGACACCAGCGTACATAAACAACCTTGACACCATTTACCTGCTAGCGCCAGTAATCACGCAACCAGGAATACAGAACCATATATAACAACAAGTACGTAGTTCGCAAGCGCATACGAGTTACTCGAGTTAGTGTGTCCTTGACTTCTTGCAAACATCTATTGTACCAAAGAATCTTCTCGTTGGTGATATTGTGATATCAAAGTGATGCAAGAAGCAAGCCGCGCATTAAACTGTAGCCGTACTCTTTTGAATGATCTCACCCGCTGTCATCAACATCGAAATAGTTCCAGCAAAGAGTATAGGTTCCAGTTTTAAAGTGAATTCAGAGGTTATGTATCAGACACATTGAAATTAATAGATAAAGAGTTCTCGGTATAATTCAAAACGAGACATAAATTTCAATAAACAATATGAATTTGATTTGAGAACGCTTATATTGACAGTGAGTACTTTCACAATATACCTAATTATTTCTAAATCAATTCATGCGACCGTTGTGATATATTTCATATCAACACTTGTGCTTTTTTTATTTCAAATAAACAATACCATGATGGTGATATGAGCTACTTTCTGAATAACAAAACAGTGTGATTATTGACGTTTTCATACATGGTCGTAGGAAAAAAACATTTTTTCTCGGTGTAGTTCAAAAACTCCCCCTTGTTCTCCTCCATTCAACGACATCAATTAATGAAATTGTGTTTGTGGTCTTTTATGGGCTCAAAAAATTTTCCTGCTCGCTTTCTTTGCTGTAGAAGCAACCGCTTATAGGTCGTAACGTCGACAAAGACAAAGTATCAACTCGTAAGGAAAAGGGCACATAACTCGAAAGGAAAATACACCCCCGACTTTTATTGCAATTTTACGGTGAACCCGAAAAGTGATGATCATGCACATAAATTTCATACAGTTCAGGGTGACCATCAATTTCCTATGATTCTGCGAGATTTCTCAGTCGTATTTGGAGTTTTCCACTTCACTGTATTCCTTTATCGTTGAACGTCTACAGAAGTTCCACAATATTTCTTTGTTTTTTTTATATAAGTTCACGTTGGAAAAAACTTGGAGGTTCTTCACTTTCAGTCTAATGGATTTCAGAGCATACCCCGATGAATCCAACACCTGAATATCAAAGTTTAGTCTTTTTTTATTATCAATTATGATCTCAGTATCGAGAAATGACACGAAAACTTTGAATCAGATCGATTCTGAAAGATACAATAACACCAGATGTAAGGAGAGCCATGAATGAGAGTATTTCAAAGTTCTGCGTAGTAATTGTCAGGAAAATAATTGTTTTCTTCTCGTGGTTACCAGGCATTCGAATTCAGATTAATTTCGATATTTTTCATCGAATTATTCTCTTTTTTCTTTCAATTTTTCGTCAACTTTTATTGTGGCGCAAGAATTCAGCCTTGCTAATGACACTCTTTTATTTCGGCTTCAGATAAGCTGTCCCTATCATATAAATTTTCGTAGATGATAGATATACGGAAATCACCACCTCAATGTAGACCTGACATTCCAGCAAATTAAAAAAATTGTCTGCACCGCATCCACCATCATCCGTAATCATCTCCACCCTGATTAATTGATCAATCAATCAGCCGTATCGATGATCGATTGTCACGTCCGTTCCCAAAGGAAAGACACGCCATTTTATCCGGGATCTGCATACTCCGCACCACTGGCGACAAATTGTCGGAATCGGGAATTCCGGCACTTCATCGATATCGATACGTGCCCGGGAAGAGTGGGGGGGGGAGAGGGAGGGGGAGGGGATACATGTGGGAGAAAAATTAGGAGGCGCGGCACGCCTACACCTGTCAGGTCAGGTCACTCTCTATGGCGTCCTATCGAGTGGATCAAAGAGAGGAGGTTCTTTGGATTGTCCGCCAAATTTCGGAATCGGATGAAAAATGTTGCTCTCAATAAGTAGGGGTACCATCACCTACGCCCCCCCCCCCCACTCTTTTCACCAATCAGATATTCGAGTCTTTGATGATGCAGTAGGTCGTCAAATAAACATCACAACACAAAAAGTCGAAGAACGTCAAAAAAACGTTGGGGTGTCAAAATTATTGAAGAATCGTTAAAGAAACTAGAAAGGAACCCGAAAAAAAAACGAATGGAAAACGTTAAAAAATACGTCACAAAACGTCTAAAGACGTGGACTGAAGTCGAATAACGTTAAAAACATTCAAGAACTGTGAAAAATATCAAGGAAATGTCGGAAACTTCGACAAACGCTGAAGAAACGTCAAAAAACGTTTAGAAAAACTTTCGAAAAACATCAAAATACGTTCAAAAAGCGTTAAAAATCGTTGAAAGCAGAAAAAGCTTTGGAGGACGTATGATTAACGTCAAAATAAACGTGAAGAACAAACAACGTTTAGAAAACCTGAAAATACGTTTGAGAACGATGAAAAACGTTTCACCTCATAATTAATCGTTTGAAAAAGTCAATAAAACGCCGAAAACGTCAAAAAATCTTGACTAATTGCCGAAAACGTCCAGGAAATACGTTGCAAACACATAAAACACGTTTGAAAAGTTTCAGAGTGAAAACGTTGAAAGCTTCGAACCTGTGAAGAAACAGAATAAACTTCAAGTAACGTTGGAGAACGTCAAAATAGAGAACGTTAAAAAACGCTGAAGAAAAGTTCAAGAAAAACGTTTGAAAAACATTAGAAAACGTTGAGAAATTGAAAAAAAACTTTAAAAGCTGTAAAAAATGTTAAAAGCTTCAAAAATCATTAAAGAAACGTTAAATAAACTTCAAAAAACGTTGATAAACGTCGAAAAAATCAGAAACGAAATCAAAAACTTAAGTGAAACGTTTTTTTGCGTTTTTTTATGATGCTGGAAATTTTGTTGTCTGAATGCCCATATTGACACAGCTAGAAATATTATTAGAGGATTTCATATCCTCGAAAAAACGTCGAAAAACTTGATGATGACAATTCGATTTTTGAAGTGAAGTGAGTTAGTGTAATGGAGTAATTCGTGCAACTTTTCGATTCCAACCCAATTGAAAGTATTATTAGAGGAGTGTTGTTCTATTGATTTCATTTTGGGCTTCTGTTGTTACTACTGAATCAGTTTATAGTGTTTTCCATAATCATTCCTTTTGTTCGTTCAGTTTTCGGAATCGAATAGCTGGCGGCATTTTTCATGAGACAGCCTCTCTATAGCCGAACAATTCCTCTGTGAACCCTTCGAACCTCACGATGCGCCCTTCGAACCTTCAAAGGGAACGGGCGAACACAATGCCATTGATCCACGCTTCATTAGAGACTGAAAAACGACAACCGCTCCTCGACAGAAGCCTAATCGCGGAAACATTCGAATGCGAGAAAACGCTAAATTAATTACCGGCCCCTGGGGGAGGGGGTGGCAGCCCCCACCCCCCACTATCCGACCCGCCGGAGGTGTTTCACGGACAATGGCGTCGGATCGAAGGGCCGTTTGTCAGGCCGAAAGGCAAAGGGTTGGAATCGGAAATGCATCCCTTGGTCTTGGGGGGTCGCGTGGTGAGAGGGATTTATCCCTCCTTCATTATGGTTGGTGGCGGGATTAGAATGAAAAGAATAACTAGGGATCGAATCCCATTATGCCTAATTCAGATTCAGGAGATTGTCTCAAATCAACCAGAATATAAAAAAATACCAATCGTTATGTCCGAGCGTTGTTTTCGAATACCACCCCTTATTCATCATCAAATTCATTTCATTTGGCTGATACACACTGTATACAATTGCGATGTATTCACCATAATTGAAAATAAACGTTCATCGTGAAATTGAAACAACACAAACTGCAGATGAATCTTCAAAATCAACATTTCACTAAGCGAATAGAAAATTAAATTTACTATTTTGAGAACACAATGTTTGCTTTGTATCAGAGCCACTATTATCATACGAATGCTCCATCAATTTTCCTCATCCCGACGCGAGTAGTTCACTCTAACCGTTTCTGGAGCCTTGCTCAAGGTCACCTCCCAATTCTCGTAGATTGGTCAAATTCCAACTGCACATGCGCGGATTTGCATCGTCATTTGACGTCACCAAGGGATCTAAACGATTATTCTAACACGAGAGCCTGTTTATTTTTCTCGTTTTTTACTTAAGTTTTTCTTTCTGTTTGTAATATTTTCCCTCGGTTTTTCAGTGTTCGTGTAAGGACATGTCAGAAATTCATCAAATACAATGTGGTGGCTGTAACGTGAAATGTATTGGACAAACACGACGAAGAATAGAAACCTGCTTCAAAGAACATATTGTTCATTGCAATTATAAATCACTTGTTGCCCATAATATTCTTGAAAATTGTCACACTATTGATTTGAATAACTCAAAATAACTAAGACATGTTACGAACAATGGGAAGTAGAATAATTTAGGAATCATTCATATTAATCATAGTAGAATCCCATTTATGAACCAATTGTTATTGACGTTCCACATAAATCTAGTGCATTTAGAGTTCTATGGAGAAATTGTATGGAGCGCAAAAATAAAGTAACACATGAAAATCCCAAATATCAACAGAAATGAAATGCTTGAGCTCTTATGGCAAACAAACTGCGATGCCATTTGGAAATATAAAGTAAGAGTCAATTTAGAGGCACAAAGCTAATTCTCGCTCCAAAATGCATTGCCCTCACCAAATGTTCGTTCTGGAATATAAATAATAGATACAAACGTACACAATTAAAGACAATTTTCTCTCTAACCAAACTCCCGAGATGAATATTCTGCCCGGCTCACACGAAATTTAGCGATAAATAATTCAACGCCCCATTCTACAGATTTATCTGAAAGAGCGAATTGGGAACCTTATCACTTCCTTACAAATTCATGTACAGTCAATTTGGGAACTTGAATAATTGAGTCGCCTTTCAAGCATCATTGGGACTGACAACTGTTCGTACGTTTCGTAAACAAAGTTGGTTTGAAAAACGTTTTTCCACCTGTCAATAGTGTCGATTAAATGTCACCGTCTATTTCCATTTTTCCATTGAATTATTTTTGTTTGACACCAAACGACTACTGAAAGATGAAAGTTATTTGAAATTTCACCTTTCATCCATTGTCTTCAGTAGGTAATCACGCAACCAGGAATACAGGAGTGCATATTGACATTAACCGAGAAATATAAGTTGGTGCGTTAATTTCAAATGTAAAGTGCAAACATCTGTGGTGAGTCCCTAATTATCATCAGAGTGAAAGGAAGTTATGTCTCATTTACACATTGAAATTAGTTGAGAATTCTCCTTATAATAAATATGCAAGTGGTGAGAGGAAGCTTATATTGACAGAGTTTGCTAACTAATATATAGGAAAGTTATATCCATACATACAAGCGTGCGCTTTTATTTAAAATTTCTTCGCATGTGCTTTTTTATTTCATACACCAATGTCATTTTGATATGAGCTACGTTCCAAACAACAGTGTGCTTTATTCACTTCATACATGACCGCAGGAAAATGAATTTTCCATCGACCACGTATGGAAACGTCATAAAGCATAGATAAAGCACACGTGTTGAAATGAGAAAAAAAAAATCGCACGCTCGCATGTATGAATATAAATAATAAGGTATATTAGTTGCTATTGTCACCATAAGCGATCACATATAATTTTTTGGATTTTCTGCCTCTGTCCGGATAGTAAGGACAATTCGTATCTGATCACAATGTGTCAATAAGACATAACCTCTACGTTCACTTTGATAGAAATTAGTCTGGAACTATTTCTACCACATCTCTGATGATGTTGAAGGCAGCCGGTCACACAATTCACAATTTGCTATTAAATAGTACGGCTTGCATCATAAAAGTTTCCACTTTTTATATTTGAGGTGACGCACCAACTCATATTTCTCGTTTAGTGTCAATTTCCACTGCTGTATTCCTGGTTGCTTGATTACCTACTCGAGGCAACAGATAAAAGGTGATATTTGAAATAACATTAATATTCGTGACATTCGTGTAGGAATGTAGTCATAAATGTCAATGAAATTATTTGTACAAACGAAGAAAATTCAATAATTCACATTGGAAGTGTACAAAATTCGGAACACTCGCGTCACTTTCCATACTTGCTACAAGGGTAAAACACTTTTTTCAAGAAGCAATTACACTTCTGAATGGAAAAGTTATGATGAATTTCTTGTCATTTGAGTGAAAACTGTTTTGAAAATTCCTTTATTTTGATACGTATTTGGAATGGATTTTTTTCAGCAATAACAAAGGTTTAGAATCTCAACATTGATAAATTTGTGGCACAATACATCATTTGGCTCCACCCAGTAACACCAAATCCATTAAAATTCTTTGTGAACTCAATATCGGATATAGATTGATATGGAAGCGCTCACAACGTGACAAAAAATAATCAAGATCGATATCGAACTCTGAAAGTTAGCGAAGGATTAATTTGAAGAGCATTTTTTATCCGTGCTTTTGTCTAGAACAGTAAACAGGGTGATTCGCGTAAAATTTACAGCTCGTCGTAATTGGAATAAAAACTCTGCTGTTCATACGCATTATTTCTGAAATATTGTCAGTTCCACTTTTTTGATTCATTTTGATCATATCTCGGGCTCCTTGGAAGATTTTGTTTTTCCAATAGTATGTTCTTCTTTCCTACTAGAGCTACAAAACTATACGTGGTTCCTTTTGAAATTGTGAGTATTCTTCAAAGCTAGGACGATTTCTTTCCATAGAAATTATTGATAGTTGATTGGGTCGTTAAATAACAAACATCTTCGATTGGTGACAATGATGAAATTGAAACGGATGCTTTCAGTTCATATACGACCATACTGCTCAGTTTATTGCTAAGCGATTTTGGCTTTTGCAATACCAGCATAAAAAACGCAATGTTGATAATGGTCAATTTAAATCAAATAACGATCCAAAATAAAATTTGACAATGACAACATTGCGTTTTTTACTGCTATTATCACCAAATTCAAAATAGCTTAGCAGTAAACTGGGCCAAACTCTTCTGACATTCATTTGACAGTTCGATTGTACCAACCCCCGAAGAATAAAAATTGCGTATCGAAACAGAGGCTATTTTGATACGCATTTTCGTTTCATAATGTATTCATTACAGAACCAATATAGAAAAATAAACAATAATCTCGTGTCGAAGTAAACTCAATAATTATAATTCGAGTGTTCTTGCTTACTCAAATAACTGTCAGACTGCCTGATGGTGATAAATAAGGTGAAAATCTATTAAATACTTGTTGATGAAAAATCCAGCGAGTTTTTGATATATGTTTTTATTTTTATATAAATACAATGTGATGTGAATTATCATAAATACTTGAAAAGTTACCAAAGCTTTAAAATATTATTTCCCCTTGGCAATTCTATCTTTGGTTATAATCCTCCTGGTTCCGCCCTGTTACGCCCCTGTTGATTGCCTTATTGCCACCCTTGTGCCTACGCCAACATCGATACGATGACGGCTTGTCGTATTTCCGCAACACCTTTTTCCGAGTTGACAAGATTAGGTGAAAGTCGAACCACCACCCTCTCTCAACCCCCTATCACCCCGTCGTGCATTTCATATGGACTCGATTTAACCGAAAATCAATAGCGGCCCTGTGTGTCGACTACTCGTTTCTATATGCACCCCCCCCAACCCTCTGTCCGTAATTCAGTTATGATGGGCGAGGCGTTTATTTTATACCTTTGTAGCCGTACATGCCGTGTGTACAGGGTGGTATTTGACAGTTCGAAGCTTCGGTAACGGAGCGTTCGATATGAATCGCCCTGTATGTTATTATGGTTTCCTGACATCGAATGTCTCGAACACTCAGATCAATGTTCGTTTAAATGATGTCTGAGAAAGGAAAAGCAAAAAATTACGTTTCCTCTAATATCTCGAAAAGTAAATTGGACAGCGAATCAAATATCTCGAAAAATTAAACAGATAATCAACTTTTTCAAAAATCATGAATACGCAAAACGCATCATGTACGCAACACTCATGATTGGGTGATCAACTTGCAGAAAATGGAAAAAATCGCTTTTCTTCAATCTCGAAATCTGAAATAGATAATCAAATTTTTAAAACTAAATTAGATAATGAAATTCTGCAAAAACCATGAGAATATAATGGATTTGTTCAACTCTCTTATAATGTCAACTCTCCAACGATTGAAATAACGTTGAAAATAAAGACGAAAATGAAGAAAAATATGTTCTTAAAATGCCTCGAAAATTAAAGAGATGAGCAAATTTTGTGAAAACTATCTGAAAAATATAAAGTAACGTTTCGAAAATCCAATCGGAAATTAACGGCACCATATTCAAAAACTAATGAGAATTCTGACATTCTCGATTGGATCGCCCTATATATATACGGGTACCCTAGAGATCCCTGATCCAATTCCACATTATACAGTTATATATATACATATAGGGCAATAAAAAAATGACCATGTGACACAAGCAATGGCAAATACAGACAAATGACATTCACAAATCATGCAGATACAAACATGTTTCGCATTATACGCACTTTGTCATCTGCCATCGGTGTAAATCAGGATATTTACCAGGTTAATACCTCTACCGTATACAGGGGGAGCCGTGGGTTTGAACAAATTGATTTTTTTTTCACAACTGGTTAAGAAAGTAGCCTTTGACGCTTTCAAATTTCAACACAAAATCGACGTTTTCCAAGGAATTCACTTGAGTGACAGCATTTGCGTTCGTGAGCAGAAAATATTGAAAAAAGCTCGCCTCTACCATAGGTCCGTTATATATGAAGCAAAAATAATATTTACTTACTGAAAAAAGTAAATTACAATTATATTTTATACTCTATGGTAGTTTGAGAAGCACAATCAGTTGCACCTACAAATAATAATGTATCGAGTTTTCTTGTCTAAGAACTGCGCGACTGTAGAAAAAATCTTTTGTGTATTTTGAACTCAAAGTGTCTTGTTTTTTTCGAATAGCAAATTCAAGTGATTAAGTTAGGTTATTGAAGCCTTTTCCAGACCAAAAAAAAACGTAATAGTAAGGGTAGAGAAATGAAATAATATTTCCGATTTCCTGAATCTGGATCAGAATTGGTATGTAGGGACTTCTTTGGTTTCCAGACACATTTTCTCGATACAAATTTTCGATATCTTGTCAAGTTGCCCATTTTTCTGCACTTTTTCAATTTCCCGCCAAATCTGAGGTCACGTGATACAAATCGCAACAGATTTTTCAATTTTCAAACATGCAAAAACGAAACTGTCATCAGAATTTTTCAGAAATGTCAGCAACGAATTGTCTTTCCACATGTAGCCACCTTTATAACGGACACTGTATATTGCCTCAATGAAATATCCCCCCAAAAAATGTGAACCCTGTATGATTCGAAAGTTGCGTCTCGGCGCTCAGAGACTTGTAATTATTCGTGCATCTCGACAAATAAACACAACGATAAAATCAGCTGAGAGAAAACCACCCTGTACCAGCAGACAAGCCGCCGTCGCGGCCGTCGCCGCACCCCGCGCTAACCTAACCTCAAATCCATCCGGCGGCACGTCACGCGAACCCCATACGAGAAGGGGCCCGTGATGGTCACGTGCCGTCGGCATCGCGACGCTGCTCACCTGCGAGGAAGACGACGTCGCCTGACCCCTCGAAACGCACCCCATGCCCGTCAGTGAACGTATTCGTCGGCGAACGGCCAACGCGTTGCCGATATTCGTCGGCGAACGGCCAACGTGATCTCGATATTCGTCGGAGGAGAGTGGCGACGAACGCGAAAAGGGGCGAACGCGACGAGCCGAATTCGTCGGGCCGGTCGCGACGACTGGCGGGCGAATCGTGGATATGGCGGAGGCGCGCGTCGATTGGTGGAACGCGTGCGGGTTTGGTTAGCGGAAGGGCGCGCGTTGCCTACAGGGTGATTCTCTCAGACGAATAAAAAATATGGACTGGTATTTTCCATCATTTTCATGTTCGAACAGTTATTCATTCATTCATTGATCTATATACAGGCTGTGCCATTTTCGATGTCCTTACAAGAAATCTCGCTTATTTTTCTAGATAGAGATTTGCACCCTTAGCGAACGATGGCTACTTTTCTGTGAAACTCACGATACCGCGAAGAAAATTTTCATCGCCTGCTTCGTTTTTAAGAAACAAGACCAAATGGAAAATATTACATTTTGGGACCTTCCCTGTATCTCAGCTATCTCTCAACTCATAGGAAAAGTAAAAGCTGTACCTACTTTATACATTTTTGTTGTTGTTCGTCGATCGGCTAAAAGACTACTCCATAGTTCATTAACCATTTATAGTTTTGGTGGAGGCGTCAATTATATTTATGACTGCTGTGATATTTTAATTCAGCTGAATATTTGACGGTACCGTCAATTATTCAAAGATCATGCAAGAATCTGAAAAAATGTTCACTAATGCAGAGTCGTATAATATGACGAAACTGTCTTCGAAAATGATCGATTGGCTAAGACTAAAGCGGGATTCACAACCAAACTTTTTGCGTTTTGCTTTTCACGTTTCGCCTTCTGATTGGTGGAGCAGAATTTGGAATCTAACTGACGCAAAAAGCTGAAAATTCTCAGCTTTTTGCGTTGCAAATTGAGTAACGCAAAATGTGAAGGTTATGTGGTGGTCTGGTGGAGTTTCTTTGACATGTTTTTACTCAACATTTTCCATAGTGATTTCACCTACTCAATGAAAAATATCCGTTCTATCAATATTGGGACGGATTTTTCTTTTCAACTAGAAATAAACCTGAATAAACGAAGAAGCAATTTTTGTCACCTCCAGTTTGCATGGATATTATTCTTGAATTATGGAGAGTCGGAAAACAAAAATTGGAAATCTGATTTGCAATTAAAGTAGAGGTTTTGTTCAGGTACTTGAATACATAAATTTCAATGCTTGAATGAAAAACAAAACAGTTTTTGTTGTGAATGGAATGCGCTTTTTGCGTCAGTTCGATTGCAGATTTTGCTTCACCAATCAGAAGACGAAACGTGAAAAGCAAAACGCAAAAAGTTTGGTTGTGAATCCCGCTTTAGTCATATAGTTCATTCATCATTTGTAGTTCTGGTGGATGCGCAAGTTATATTTATGGCGGATGCGCTATTTAAATTTGTGGTTGTTGCGCAACTGAATAATTATTCAAGTCATTTAAAACCCTGAAAAAAAACATGCTCACTGATTCAGAGTTGTATAATATGACAAAACTGCCTTCGAAAAAGGTCGATCGGCCCTTGGTGAAACGTGGTGGAGCTCCAAAATTACCAATTTTAGCAACCATCAATTGACTCCGCGGTGTTATTTTCATCTGAAAAGCAAATATGGAAGAGGATTTCTGCCTCCTTGGGTATGTTTCGGTTGATCAAAGTCACCCATGTTGCATATCGAGACTGCAGCGTTATCTAGGTCTTGAATAAAAAATAAAAATGTTTTCTTCTTGAGCCGAAATTTAGAAATTATTGTGCTAACTTCAATGAAAGCTGCACAATTCTCAAAGAGCAAGGAGGGCATGTGCATTGTCAATTTTGGGATTTTCATTTTTTTTTCCGGAGGTACCAAAAGATATTACCGGTGAAACCCTACAACTATTATAAACTACGCAACACTAATTACGTCGCACCCCGAAATTTTGCCCCTGTTAAGATTTGAATAACTTTTTTCTTCTTCGAACAATTTGAATTCTGTTTTCACTGTTCGCTAGCTCAGTCCTTCTGCTATAATCTCGTACTTCTTCGATACATAAGGTTATTTCCATAAAATTGCTACAGGATGTTTTTTGGAACTGTGCAAAATTTCGAATTTTTCAAAAGGATCCCAAATGAAGAAAAACAGTTTTTTTTCAACTTTAACAGCAGAGGCATGAATATCATCTCATTACCTTTGGCCATTTCCAAAATTGTCTTCTTATCACTTTTCTTTACAGAGTGACCTCAAAAAATCATTTTTTTGGTTTTGCAGTCATAACTTTTTTCTTCTTCAACCGATTTTCAAAATCTCAGGATCATTTTGAAGCTGAAACGTTAGATGAACAGACATAAAGATTAGAATTGATTAAAAATAAATATTAAAGATCAAGGGTTTCTGCAAAGGTGACCCAAATCTAAATCCCCCTCGAAATCCCGATTAAAAACGAAAAATATCCAAAACGTTGTTTGATCGAAACGAAAATATCACCACCAAAAATACTGAAGAAAAATTTTTTACCCCCTCCCCCCCAAAATTTTTTTTTGCGGGTAAAATTTTTGCTGGTCAAACGGTTAGATATATCGGTAAACATATTTCACTTGACCCCCACAATGGGATCGGATATTGAAAAAAAAAAATTCTTCCGCCCCCCTTGCCCCCTTGGGGTAGTTTGGGTACGAATGAAGGGGAAGGAGATTTTTGTGATTTTTTTACATATAATTTTCGTGAGTTTCGTACAAAACTACTAAGAATCGCCCAAACTCGAGTTCTCCAAGTATAATAGTTTGATGTACAGGGCGAAAAAAAGTTATTTTTCAGAATCGAGACAAGCGGTACCCATAGCTGTGTTCAGCGAAAAAAGTTGATCAAAGAGATAAAAAAATTTGTTTCATAGGCGTGCGCATAACATTTTTTTTTGGGGTCTAAAAAATTAAATTCTTTTAAAAAAATTCAAAACATGATGGAAGACTTCGTATAGGGGGTGAGAAGGTTACCCTGAAATTTTGTTGTATTCAGATTTTTTTTTATTTTGAATTTTTTTATGAAGTCTTATATCTTCAGAAAAGAAAGACCTACGAATAGTTTTTTCTGTCCTGGTCTTTATTTTCACGAGAACGTAAGTTTCAACCTGTCTTGTCAGTCACTCATTATGATTTTTGTTACGTTTTGTTACGACCATGCATTTTTTTTTGGGCTGATTTTTTTTCTAGAACATGGCGTTTCATTTCGGTTTTCTCACGCACAAATGTTGCCAACTGAAAGAAAAAAAGATCTGGATGTGTCCAGAATGGAAGATCCTTCCGAAAACAAGTTGATTTTCATTTAATTCTCCTCCCAGTCGGGATTTACAGAGTGTTTCAGATTTGGGTCACCTTTGAAGAAACCTTCGATTCTGAATGTTTATCTTGAGTTAATTCTGATGTTTAAATCTTCTCATATGAGGTTTCAGCTTCAAAATGAGCCTGAGATTTCGAAAATCGGTTCAAGAGGAAAAAAGTTATGACTGCAAAACCAAAAAATTGAATTTTTGAGATCACTCTGTAAAGAAAAGTGATAAGAAGACAATTTTGGAAATGGTCAAAGATTATGAGATAATATTCATGCCTCTGCTGTTGAAGTTGAAAAAAAACGGTTTTTCTTCATTTGGGATCCTTTTGGAAATTTCGAAATTTTGCACAGTTCCAAAAAACATCCTGTAGCAATTTTATGGAAATAACCTCATGTATCGAAGAAGTACGAGATTATAGCTGAAGGACTGAGCTAGCGAACAGTGCAAACAGAATTCAAATTGTTCAAAGAAGAAAAATATTATTCAAATTTAAACAGGGGCAAAATTTCGGGGTGCGACGTAATTAGTGTTGCGTAGTTTATTTAATGTTTTTTCCATCACGCATAGTTAAAGCTGTAGGTTACAACACGACACCCTGTACATACTTACTATTTTGTCTAACCGAATATGCCGAAAAATATCATTTTAAGCTACTTTGTCGTAATCTATCGAGAGTAAAGAAAAATCAAGCATATAATAAAGATGAATAAAGATGGTGTGGACAAGTTCAGGGACCAACACAGGGGTGAATAGTAAAAACGGGACAGTCGATTGATGAAATCTGCTTTTTATTTCGGAACCTTCATTTTGACAACTAGTTAGGCAATATCTGTAAAAAAATATGCCGATAATCATTGTAAAAACGTATGACTAGAAATCGCATCTTTGGAAGTACGTGTCGCGTTTTTATTCAAAGAATTATTCGTGTATATCGAGTACTGGCACTGTCTGGAATAGTTTGAGTAAAAAATATCACGATAACAAAATTAACCAACTAATCTTGTGTGGAATCGCCCAGAAAAACTCGAAACAGAAGAAGGTTCATCTTCACTGCAATTCTGTGGCCTGCTCGCTCACCAGATTTCAATCCAAACGAACAATCCACGATGAGCCGATTCAAGTCGAGAACGGCGAGTTGAAAATATTATTTCAAATATTTTTTCAATTCAGCATTCCCAGAATAGAAAGTTATTATGGCGGATATCGACATTTGACAGATTTAGGGAAAAATCTAGGAAAAAATTTGACACTTGACAAAATAAGTGTTCCATGTCAAAATTGAATTAAAATGTGAACAAATCCAAATTCTAGAACAATATCCTTTTTCTTTGTGCCTTTCAATTCTAAGAAATATCTATATTGATATTGTGGAATTTGGATTTGTTTCCATTTCAATTCAATTTTGACATGGAACACTTTCAACTGTCAAGTTTTTCCCCAGATTTTTTCCTCAATCTGTCAATTGTCAAAATCCTCCATGATAACTTTCTATTCTGGGAATGGTCAATTCAGCATTCAGTAACCATTTTATGATACCGGGCGATTCCCAATAGGTTGTTGGAATGTACCGAGTGATTCAATAAAGGTATCTCAGTAAGTTTCGTAGTCAAGCATGCCATGGCCGGATGAAGAAAAAAAAACAGTTCAAAACGCAATTACCTATTTTGTTTTTTTCGTTTAAAACGATTGAAGATATCGCCATGTGGTTTGAACTTATTATGTTGCAAATTTGATCTACTTTCCATTCACGAATTCGGACAAAAAATTTAAATAACAGACAACTTTATAAATCACCGCCCCCTAGCGAGGACGGTAAGAACCAGAATTATATAAATGGATTCTCATTTTATTCATCAAACCTTCTTTTCATGAACCATACCTTGTTAGCAAACTCAAGTTATAGATATTTGAAGTCCAAAAAGTTTAGGGATCCCCTCCCGCCTTTATTTCAAATCCTACAATGAAAAATTATGCATCAAAAAGATGGACCATTATGGTGGCATCAACGTGAGAGTATTTATTTACAAAATTATATGAGGTAATGTTTGAAAAAAATCAATTTTTTACACCACCGAAGCTATGACGCCTCCTAGCGGTGGACGTAAATATTTCCAGCCACTTCTCTTGGTCGATTTCTTCTGGAATATTTTTCCCAGACCTCACCCTTATTGAATCACCTAGTACAACCCGAAACGTAACCATTTTCGAAGCCATAATGAGAAATGTGGTCGCATCGAACGAAAAGCATCACTCTACAGGATGAACAACAAAGTTCGGCTTCAGTGCAAAGACCGCACCGTGGCCAAAAGCTGATCCAGCTCTGTTTTGTAGGCAATGAGCTGGTGTTGCCTTTCGGCGCATTGTTCGCATCCCCTGTTTGACGTCGCACCCTTCTGAGCCAGACCGTGCACGATCGCTCTCAGCCGGTACTCACGCTCTTCGTATCGTTTCTCCAAGAAGGATATCTGGAAATTAAAAAAAAATAACATGCGAAAGGACCTTTGATCATATAACAGACTATGTAGATGTTATGTAGATGAATAACGCAGCATCCTTGCCACCTCCAAACAACAAACCCACTAGAATAGTAACACCCCGAATTGTCTGAAGCCAACAGCATATTCATATGTTTTTCCCTCACAGGGGTTGCCACATCGTAACATTTGAAAGTGATGATCATCCCATGACCACATTTTTTCAAGGTTCCCAAATATATGACAGTGACAGCGCTAAACGTTTCGTTTTCGAATCAAATTATGTTTGATGGTTCATTAAACGGCATATTTCCAGTTTTGTGTGAACATTTTTGTAGGATTTTACGTTAAAAACGTTGTTTATACTGTTCAAATCGCTGTTGAATGTGTACGAGACGATTTAAAAGTGGTGACCAAAACACAACATTCCACTGGTGAGTTATACAGTTTCGTTTCATTCGTTGTATTAACGTTATCCACCCACCCTCATATGCACTTGGGCCATTTCATCACTTGTAGTAAAATAATGCGAACAAACTCTAGCGTTTCTTGAAATATCCTCTTTCCCGATCATATTTCTCCACACATCCACTAACTTTTCATCTCGGGAAAACCCGAGAATGTTTTCAAATTACCAAAAATGATTCGCATATGAGGGTGGGTGAAATACAACGAATGATACGACACTGACTAACTCACCAGTGGAATGTTGTGTTCTGGTCACCATTTTTAAATCGTCTCGTACAAATTTCACAGCGTTTCACCATCCTTTGAATTCGGTTTGAACAGAATAAACAGGGTTTTTAAGTAAAATCCTATTCAAATTTTCACACAAAACTGGAAACATGCCGTGTAATGAACCATCAAACAAAATTTTATTGAAAAACGAGATATTTCGCGCTGTCACTGTCAGTGTTCGGTTGATTATCGGTTGAATTAAATTAGCGGCGTTGGCGCATTCACCAAAAAATTTCACAATCTCTATAAAGACTCGGAATCTATAAACCACTTTATTTAAATGATGCGCTGTCTTATATGACGAAGATTGAATACATAGCTTTTGATACACTCATCTGATTCATATAAGTACCTACTGAAGGATATAAATCGGGAACCATAAAAAATTTGATCATGGAATGATTATCACTTTCGAATGTGGCAACCTCTGTGGGGGAAAAACAACATATGAATATGAATTCCATGTTGGCTTCAAACAATTCGCGGCGTTACTATTCTAGTTGGTTCGTTGTTCGAAAGAAAAAAAAGGCTGAAGGGTATTCGAAACAGCGGTGAAAACTCACCTTCCTCAGGAGAGACGGAACGACTTCATGGTTATCACCGCCACCGCCGCCGCCGCCAAGGGGCGGGGCAATCTCGGCACAGAGGCGCCCTCTATCGATCTCCTCTCGGGCGGCGTCGAGTTGCGCGCGCAACGTCGAAATAGAGACGCGCTGCAGTTCGAGCTGTTCCCGCAAAGGGGTGGCGCTCGACACGTAATCGGCCAGTTCGCGTTCGTGCGCCTCTTGCAGCGCCGTCAACTGTCAAAGTAGAAGAAATTAAAAGGCATATTCTAGGAAGCGTCAGACACTTATTCTCTATTGTTGAGTTTTATATAGAGAGAAAATATAGGAAATTTAGAGCCGCTATTACAGAAATTCACTCAAAATATCTTGGTGACATGCACCGGGTTTTTAGGGGTGTTTCCAATGTTTTTTTGACACCCGTTTCATGATGAGTATAGCTTTAGAAATACTCTGCATTTGGGAGGGATTCGCTGTGGTAAAAGGAGTGCGTAATTCAAAATGTAAATAAAAACGTTAGGTTATGCCCAGTTTGACACTTCAAGTTCAAGTTCAAAATAGTTCACGGTTATTGTGAGAAGATGTCTCTGCCTCACGGAGAAAGTGACGTCATTATTGTTTCCAGTGAACAGACAATATTACACCGTCTACTAAGGTATTCATTTAGATCGACAATAACTTGACAGGAAAGATGAAACCGATTTTCTGTGAAACAAACGCCATATTACAATAATTATAATTCCACTCACGTCTTGTATTCTCTTGGTTTTTAGTTCACGATAGTCCTCTTCGAGCTTGACTATTTGCCTTCTCAGACCGTCTCGCTCTGATTTCAGTTGCTGCAATTCCTCTTCCTTGCGAAAATCCTTTTCCGAATTGGCGCTGTTCGATCTGGTCTGCGACGAAGAAAGCTTTTCCGGGTAACTCCGGAACTCTTTCTTGTCGAGCAGGTTCTTCAGGCTGCCTTCGCGTTCTTTTTGCAGCCGCCTGTTTGTCCGCCGTGCGTCCTCCACTTCTTTTTGCAACCTGAATATGTCGGGGGAGTGTCTTAAGAATTTCAAAATAAATCCTTTCATGAGTTTCCGATAGTAATTTCACTTGATGAAAACTCCATTTGGAGTTATGAACGGGCAATCAAGCATATATTATTACCAGAATGAAATTAATGACAGAATGACAGAAGAGTGAATTCACCAGGTTGGCGAAACATCGGAACTTAGGAAAACAGTCTGAATAAAGTCACTCGAAGTCACTGAAGGGAGGATCATTCGAAGAGAGGAAATTAGGGAACCAATAGCAACGTTTAGTTTTGTATATGCTTCGAATCCGCTCGCGTCTAATTTATGGGCATGAGATCCGCAGTCGAAATACTAAATTAACTCAGTAGCCTTCAACCAACTTATCTTGAACAAATCCACGATTTAGAGTAATTAGCGAGAATAAGAAGTTCCAACAATTTTCTCACGAAAAATTCCTATAAAAACTCCGATAATGAAATTTGTCGACTCAGACAAAGTTCTTCAGTTTTTATAATCTCAGTGCCGCCCTCGTAAAGTGTAGAAAAAAGAACGTAAATTTACGAAACAGTTAAAGATGGATTATTATCAAACAGTTCGGCTTTTGTATAGTCATGAAAATCTTGTTGTGACTGTCTAATGGATTCGAATGATGATTAGATATTTTTTGTTATCCTGTCACGAACCCAGTTATTACGACCCTGTATAGGCCAACTTGAATGATGCAGAGTTGCAAAACAATACGTTTATGGGTATCTTTCCTTAGTTTTCATTTGGAAAAATAGATATTGGTATCTTTTTCAACTACATAATTATCAATCTTTGAGTTCTCCAATAATTTCATTTTGTGAAAAATCGCGAAAAACGTGTAGGAACAATTTTGATAAACAATATTTAAAGTATTGCCTAGTTGGCCTTCCAAAAACGCCTGCACTTGATTATTCCACGACTTTTCCAAGAATTTATCTACTTATTAACAGAAGCGCTGCATTTAAACCAATCACAACATTTCGCCTAATCAATAATGTTGCTGCTTAATGCACATACATACCGTACGATGACTTTTTCCTTGTTTGCCAAATCCGTTTGGAGCCCCCTGATGGTCGCTAAAAGATGAACGTCTTCCTTTTCCGAATGCCTTTTGGTCGGCAGCGTCTTCGAAGCCCTGTTGAGAATCGGCTCCGTTTGGATTGAAACGGTGAAACACTCTTTATGGGGAATGTTCTCCTCTAGTCCCGTTTGCGTGTATACGTCATAAGTGTCAACCTTGAAATAAAAATGGAAATTCTAGTTTTGGAATGTGATTTGTTCTAGCCCCATTCAGAGTTTTTAGCACATTCAGATTCCTGAGAATTGTGAATTCTTGACTCCACGATGAAAACGAATGTCGATTCTTTATTCAAACTTGCGCATGCGCATATTAGCGATTTGTCCCGCAGACTGTCATTTGTTTTATTTCTCGGTTTCAGACGATCTAAAATCTAAATAAACACCTAGTAGACGGTATAATATTGTCTATTCGCTGAGGAATTGACGAAACTTCATCTGTAAGGCAGAGACATCTTCTGATGATAACTGTGAACTATTGTTGAAGTGTGACATTCTGGGCATAAGCTAACTTTTTAATTTATATTTCGAATTACGCGCTCGTTTGTAGCACAGCGAAATTCTTGTTTCCAACACACAATTGTTCGATATCATTGATTCATTGATTAAAGAATCAGGAAACAGAAAAAAAGAACATCGTCAGTGATTGGGCTGTGAAAAATGTGTAATGTCACAAAATTGAGAAACTGAAATACGTGGCAAATAAGAATATTGATATATCGAAAGCACTCCAACGAATTGAAAATAAACGCGAACCTGGACTCAAAAAGCGGCACTCTTGAGTACTTTCGAAGGTATGGCCTTTTTTTGTTTCGGAAATCAACCATTTGATACGATTTGACATTTCAGATTTCCGCTATTAAAAACACACAAAAGTCAATGCTCCTTTAATCCAAAACACCACAAACAATTTACTTGTTTTCAAAACTTTTAAGCAGAAAAAGTTAGTACATTTTGAAATATTCGACTTTCAAAACCCATCGAGAACCGAACCAGACGGAAGCTGTAGACTTTGTGACAGTGTTGAGTTGACAGATCACTGTTAATTTTTTTCAAAATATCATTACATTCCACTAAAAAGTGTTGCAAACAAGCAGACCTTTGAGAAGTCAAAAAATTGTGTATTCACGAAACAAGCGTTTCCACTTCGGATTCTTGTTCAGAGGTGAGCACCTCCAACATTTTTTTCTCGTTGTGCTGAAGTTAAGAATATAACTTAAACCTGGAATTGGGTCGCTGACAAAAAAAACTGACAAATGAGTATCAAACGACTTTTGGGACTTGAGTGAACAGACAAGTTCAGTTCCATCCTACTAGGTTTCATTTTATAACGTCATAGGCCCAATAAACCACGCCCACCTTCCTCTTGAGCTGGTCCTTGAGATCGCTGACGTGCGTCTCAAGATCCTCGATGTGGTTCTCGTACTTGGACTTCATCTGGTTGAATTTCTCCTGGATGTCGGCAAACACCTTCGAGGATTGCGCCTCCCTGTTGAGCTGTTCACGTTCCAGCGACTTTATTCGGTCTTCGAGGATTTTTCTTGCGGTTGGATTGGCGTCGGCGGCGTCCTCCTTGGCTGCCACAATCAGCGCCGACACCGAGTCCGGGTGCTTCCGGGCTATTATCCGCTCCATCTCCTTGATCTGCCTAAGGAGGAACGGTACTTTTCATTCGTCCATAATTATATAAATGAGAGTGGTATTCGATTATTCCACTACAAATATATATATTTTGAAAGTAATATTTGTCTTCACTAGCTATAAAAACTACACAACAAGTGTGGAAAGTAACATATTACACACGAGTAGTCGTTTAGCACTAGTCCTTTAGCACGAGCCGCGTAGCGGTGAGTGCAGAATCGTAACGAGTGAAGGAATAGTAATTTACGTAACAAGTCCGGAAAATACTGTTTTTTTGGATGAGTGGACAAAATTCTAGGACGAGCGTAGCGAGTCCTGGAAGTCTGCGGGTCCAAAAAACTGTTTTCGGGCGTGTTGCGTACACAATTTTTTCGGCAACCGTAACAAATCAAAGAAACACATTTCTTTATTAGAACAAAATTTCGAACATGTCAATTCTTATTTATATTAATATTTATATTAAATTAGAACAATTGTTAATATTGAATGGATTCAATTTGTTTGAAATGCTTGGTATATTTAAGTGCCTTTTGTTGAAGTCAGAACAAGAAGGTAAAGTTTCCGTTTCACATTGATTGTTTTCATCTGATAATTTTTGTATGTTAGCTAATTTTATGTCAGATAGCTGTCAGTCGTTATTTTGCTGCTATGGTAATGATCAACTGCATTTATCAAAACCATCAAGATTTTCATATTTACAATGACAACAACGATGTGATTCTTCCCGGCCTAGTCCGGGAAGTACATACTTCCCAGACTAGGCCAGGAAAATGCCACTTTCTCAAAAAAAAATCGTCTGGAAAGTACGTACTTTCCGGACGGTTGCCGAAAAATGCATTTTCCAACGAGTTTTGTATACTATTTTTACTACGACTCCGAATACTTTCATTTCGCAGGAAGTCTTGTCAAAAATGTAACTTGAGCGGTCTCTATAATTTCAGGTGGTTCTGATTCGATATCAAGTAATGTTTATTTTAATATTCAAGATGATATTTGAATACTTCTCCGACAATTCCTCATTATGTGAATTACTGATTGATTGAGTTAGTTTAGTTTGGACAAACCATTTTATTGATATTTGACACCATACGCCTGCTAGCGCCAGTAATCACGCAACCAGAAATACAGAACCACACGAGTACGTAGTGCGCAAGCGCATAGACTCCTTGTCAAATGTAAATAGTGCAAACATCTGTGATATGATGCAACATGCAACTGATGCAAGCCGCGCATAAAACTGTAGCCGTACTCTTTTGAATGATCTAACCCGCTGTCATCAACATCATCAGACATTGTATAGAAATAGTTCCATTTAATGAATATGACAAAGGGCTATAGTACAAAATTCTTTACGAGTAAATCTCAAACGTTTTCGGCAACATTTGCTATCTTCAGGAGAGATTCCTGAAAAGTGATCAAGATTTATATTTGTTAAATAATGACAGAGTACATTGTACATTGTACTCTGTCATTTCCCGTTTTACAGTGGAGGCACTTAATACTTTCAAGATGCCATTTCGAATTTCATTAATTATTATGGTAATCGCTTTCATTTCTTCAATTCAAATTAGGTGTTGAGTGTGCAATCTTCCCCTAGATTGACTTTTTGTATAGATTTTTGACAAGTGAGTTGATACAAAATTTTTTTAAATTTATAATCTCAAAAGTTATTCAACAAATATAAATCTTCATATATTGATTCACTTTTCAGGAATCTCTCCTGAAGATGGCAATTGTTGCCGAAAACGTTTGAGATTTACTCGTAAAGATTTTTTGTACTATAGCCCTTTGTCATATTCATTGAATCTTACAAAGTACATACAACCTTTTTTTGGATAGTCCAGTAACTGACCATAATTTTTATCAAAGTGAATTCAGAGGTTATGTATCATTAAGACATTGAAATTAATAGATACTTAAAGAATTTTCGGTATAATTCGAAAAGAGACAGACATTTTAATAAATAATGTGAATTTGATTTGAGAACGCTATTATATTGACAGTAAGTACCAACTAATACGCCCAATTATTTATATCAATTCAGGCGAGCGTGTGATATTTTTCATTTCAACACTAGTGCTTTTTTTCTTTCAAATAACAACACCATGCATAGTGATATGAGTTACTTTCCAAATAACAAAACAGTGTGCTATATGAAGTTTTCATACGGGGTCATAGGAAAACATGTATATTTCAAAGATTGAATAATATATTTGAAAAAACATAATTTTGGGTTATATCTGAATAATGACAGCATATTTAAAAAACCTTGCTACCTCACTAGAGTCTACGTAAAAAACTGTTTGAGAAACAGTTTATACTTCTCATATGAGTTGAAAGATAGTTGAGATACAGGGAAGGTCCCAAAATGGAATATTTTCAATTTTTGTTCGCGGTATCTTGAGTTTCACAGAAAAAAGTAACCAACGTTTGCAAAGACCGCAACTTTCTACCTTTGAAAATAAGCGAGATATCCCGTAAGGACTTCGAAAATGGGATAGCCTGTACATTCTGGTGGACCCCATTTTGACCATTCTTTGAATCGATGCTCCTCATAAGGTTCAAAAAAAAATTTCCATGTACTATAATTTTAGAATTTCATTTTAGAAGAATAAAAAAACCTTTTAATTCCTCAGAATTCTTGGAAATATCAATTTTACCCCGTTCAATTCAGTTACAAATACTCTTTGACTGTTGTACCTGTTGAGATCCTGAATACATTTCGCGTCCTTCTCGTTTTGGACCTTCAAACTCTTCGCTTGGAGTTTCTCAATTTCCAAAAGCTTTTTCAACCCCGCCTCACTCTCCCTCAACTTGTCTTTGGCGTTTTGCAAATCGGCAATCTCCTCTTTGTACCTCCCCAAAGTGTGGTCGACTTCCCCCAAACGTCGCTCCAAAAGTTTGGTGGAGTTGAGGAGATCCTCGTAGGAGCTCTTCAAAGTCTGTTGGCTTCTATTGGCTGCGTCCAGTTGCAACTGCAAGGACGTGTTCATTTCCCTCGAATCTTTCAGTCGTTCCAGTGTGTTTTCCAACTCAAGGTTCATTTCCGGGGAGGAAATCGATTTGGCACCCAAGGATGCTTTCGTTTGTTCCAGCAAGGTGTTCGTTTTTTGTAGCTGCAACTAAAAAAAAATACGTATTACAACATAGGATGCAAATTCTTCTTACTGACTACATAAAATCGTATTTTTGGGTCTTAATTGTTGAAATATCACGTCTCATATTCAAAACGAAGATAAAAACTCAAAGTCGGTCGACCACAAAATATAATGGGAAATTCAAAAAAAATGTGTAACTAGTTTCGGCTTAACAGCCATCATCAGACAAAAGTAATCAGTCCAATATTCAGTGAAAATTTATATAAAAGGTTGAAGTTAAGACAACCATCTTGGAGCAAATTTAAAAACCATCAACACAATTTTTGGTGCGTCTTTACCTCACACTGAATCTTGGCGCTGACATGTTTTGTGAAAATCCGCCTCAAGACGTGACAAATTCACATCGAGACAGGCACGCTTGACAACTTACAGACCGGTTTCGGGATTATTGGCACTCATCAGTGCAGGGCAGGTGAACCAAATAGAGACCCTAAAATCTTCGCTCGTCTATTTTACCGCACCAAGCCGCGAACCAAGAGAAACGATTGGAATTAGCGACACCATGCGGAGGAAGAAAGAAACACTCCAGATACAAATCCCCCTAGTCACAAAACATGGTTTTCAGTCGTTCAAATTGTGTTTAATTTTTAATTGGACAAGAGAGATATATTATCTTTCTTTCAATTCAGATACTTGGTCTAATTTCATAGCTTTTTAATTTTGGCTAGAATACTTGAAAGAATGATTTTCTCACTATGTTATCTAATGTGTCGGGAATAACAAAACAAAAATAATTAACTCAACAAAAGGTGTGTTTCATCATATTATATATTGAAAATATAGGGGAATCATTCACAGTTTCCAAAATATTCAACATAACAGGTTTTTTCACTCATATCACTTGGAATGAATATTTATATTATGCGAAGCTACAGTACGATTATTTTCTGGTGACTCCTTCAAACGGTAGATCAAAAATTGACTACTGATATACAGAGTGCGATATATATCTTGCTAAACATTCAGATTTAATGTAAATATTATTAGTATACTAAAAGCGAACTCTGAAGTACAACAAACTTCATGCATGAAGCATTCATCATGACTAAATTTGGTAAAACTTAAACTATCTTTGACGACGACTATCGTTGTTTGGAGGTTTGATGGAAAGGGTATATTAGTGATTATGTTTAACATCATTTTTTTATTCATCGTTTTTGTTTATTTATGATATGAATTTTTTCCATCGGTCGCAGAAGATTCATTCCGATGATTCTTCAGGAGTCCTTGAAGAAATTAACCAAAATAAATGGTGTTTGGTTACTCGAACCTTCATCCTGTATAAATGAAGTGATTAAAATCGTGTGATCTTGTCCGATTTTTCGCACGATCGTAATGCGTTTTCTTCGAGATCGAGTTTAGATCAAGTTGTACCGTTCATTCGTGAATCGGGTCACCGCCGTAGAACGAGATCGTCCGGTATATAAGGTGAAGACCTTGGCCGTCAAGCGCCACACAATTATTATTAGTAGATATGAAGACGAGGCGAGTCTTTGTGTGGGTGTTTTTCGTTCTTGCGGTCAATGACATCGTCGACGGGGCCTATCTACAGGGTGAGTAAATGAAAATCACCCTTGGCTAACACAAGAAAAACCATACCTATATTTATATACAGGAAGTCCCGAAATTCGCGTCTATAATATTTCAACAAAGACTTTGATCACAGAATATAAAAAAGTTCAACTCAGTTGGGTTGGGAGATAATAATAATAATAATAATAATAATAATAATAATAAATATGCATTTTTATCAAGAGATATAGAATCTTATTGACAAAGCTTGAGCATTATAAGATGTACATGCCAAATGATGAAGAAGACAATTACATTTAAAAGTGAAAAATAAAATCATATGTATTAAAGAGTAACATAAAATACCAGTTCTGGGGTCACTTTTATATAAAAACAGAGTTAGTCAGCTAAAAGATTTCGTTAAAATATTCCTGCAATTTATTTTTGGTAGGTAATCCTTTGAAAGTTGTATCCTGAAGATAGTTTTTTCACAAAGCACAATTTTCAATTGATTACATAATAATTATCAGAATATGTATGATAATAAACTATTAAAAATAGCCATAAAAACACAACAAATTAAGGACATTTCAATATCAATCGTATAATAATTGATACGGTCCTGAATGAAATACGAAATAATTTTTCCTCTATCGTCTCAGCATCAAATAATTAGTCACCTCGTAGAATTTCATCGTATTTTTATCTTGATGCATTTTAAAAATACTCAGGAAAAACCATCTTTAAGACCCACCCTTCAAAGATATGTCCTATGTTCATATGAACTTATCGCACGCTAATGTTTGGACACCCTGTTCAACGAAATTTTCATTATTTTAAAAAATTTTTGGTTGCAAATATCTCATAACAAGGCAACATATGTATGGAAGCGTGAAAGGGCGAGTTGCAGCTCGGAATATCACTAAATTATGAGTTGCAACTGGGAATTTCACTCATTTTCGATTTTCAATTCGTAATTTTACTGAATTCTGAGTTACAACTCGGAATATTTCATTGCTGTTCCAATCAGAAATATTTGCATTTCAGAGTAGTTAATCGGAATTTGGTTATTTTCCGATGTGTAACTAGGAATTTAATAATTTTCCGAGTTGTAACTCGAAATTTAGTGATAATCCTAGTCGTAATTCGGAATAACAGTCCAAAATAAAAAACAATGGCCCTTCTACGCTTCCGTACATATGAATTTTTGCACCCAAGAGCTTTTTGAAATTCAAGCAAACAGAAGAGAACCCTTACTTGAAAGTTAAATTTCTGAATACTATTCCAGGTGAAACCTCGTTGGAAACTGCATCAGAGACTCCCTTCGAAATCGAAGAACCCGAACCGATTTTGAAGAACGCGGAAAACCAAGACGAAGTCATCAACGAGACCGACTTAGATTCAGTGGAAAACCCCCAACCGACAGCGAGAGTTTCCTATGCTGGAAACCAGCTATGGAAAACTTTCCTCGACAGCGGGGACGAAATGAAAGTTATTTCTAAGCTGAAGAAACAACGAGGTGAGCATCGCTTTATCAACAGAAACACCCTGTAAGATCAGCAGGATATCGAAGGATTTGAAACTGAAGTAACTCGAAGTTGGTCGACCAAAAATTGTTTTGTTCCAGATATATCCACTTGGGGTGGAAACAATTCGTGCGTCGACATTCTGGTGAAACCGGAATCTTTTGAAAAAGTTAGCAAGGCTCTATCAGATGGTAACATCGAGTACCAAATCGTGATCGAGGATTTACAAAAAGCGATCGACGAAGAAAACCCACCAATCGAAGACGAAACCAACGATCGAAAAGGTTCGTTTTGAACATTTGGTAACTATAATCAAAGAACACTTCACTTTACAATTATTGATATATAGAAGGCGAAACAATGAGTCCAGTATTTTCATTGCATTTATATTATTTATAATGACTAATATATGATTATTTTTTCCCAACAGGCTATCGTTTAACATGGAAAGCTTACCACGGATGGAAAGATATCCACAGTTACCTGGATTATGTGGGAGAAACCTATCCAGACTTGTGTACCCTGCAAACTATAGGAAAATCGGCGGAAGGAAAGCCAATCAAGGTATGTAAATCTCTTACGGATTTTGCTAGCTCAAACTCGAAGAAATTTATACAAAGCTTATTCATGGTTTTCATTCCTGTCGATAGCAGAATTTTTTGCTTTCCGTTTTCAACAAATAAAAAACACTTGCCTACGTCATAATTTGACGCTCTTAAGAGGCTCCAAGTTTGCATGTTAATTATTATCATTTGATTCATTTAGCAGATACAACAGCTGTAAACCTTAAGCAAAACCATGTAATAATCACACTTATCGTTTGGTGCGGTAAGAGATGATAAGTTTTTTTCTAAGAAGAAATGAGTGGTTTATAAACGAGCAGTCAGTCATGTATTGAATATAGAGTAGGGAGTATCATTCTTCGAGAGCGTCGTTTGGCGAAGAGTTTGGTGTTGTGCTGAGGTGTTGTGTCTCGTTTCCAGTTGAGTTAGGGTTAATATAAACATGCAAAGTTTATCAGTTTCCTGGGAGCTGGGTTCCAGACATTGAAGGGCTCTGGAAAAGCCTCTTCCAGGAACTTGAGCCTCTTGCAGAAGGGCGCTGGGCATTCGCAAAGCAATTGTTCTGCAGTTTCAGTGAAGTTCTAGCAGTAGCGGCCACTATAACTTGTTTTACCCATCTTTTTTGAGGTGATACCTCAGAGGGCAGTGTCCAGTGAGGAGTCCCGTTAACAGTTTCAAGTCTTTTTTGTCCAATTCGAGAAGCTGTTTAGCTTTTCTTGATGATAGGCTCACTAGCATTTTCGCCTGTTTTTGTCCTGGCACTTTATTCCAGTGAGATTTCATTTCATCTGCTTCCCAGCGTCGGAACTCTTCTCTCAGGTGGGCTTTGGAAAGTCCACAAAAGGGTTCTGGGCCGAGAAATTGTGTATTTGACCCTTCTTTGGCAAGGCAGTCTGTTTCTTCGTTGCCTTCAACTCCCTTATGACCTGGCACCCACATCAAAGTGACTTGGTTGTTCGCTGCCAGTAGTCTTAGGGATTGTTTACAGTTCCAAGTCAGCTTAGACTCACAAGTGTATGACTTCAGAGCTTTTAGTGCTGCTTGGCTATCTGATAGATTTTTGCTCTTCAAGTGTCCCCTTCGAGGCACTCCTGGACACATATTTCTAGAGTATACTATCGGATTGTATATTAATCATAGTGAGTACTAAATATGTGAAAATATTTACATGAATGAATGTTATTCGTACTATATTCTGTCTAGTGATCTTTATGGCACTATAGTGAATTCTTCCTCATGTTTGTTATAACACTATGGTAAATGTTATTCATGGGTGACTGGACAATTCAGAGCAGGCTAAGCTTCATATGAGAATCAGAAGGGAAGGGATTAGAAATCTGTGTTCCATCCCTGTACATCAATAAACTAATACATAAATAAACTACGCAACACTAATTACGTCGCACCCCGAAATTTTGCCCCTGTTGAAATTTGAATAACTTTTTTCTTCTTCGAACAATTTGAATTCTGTTTGCACTGTTCGCTAGCTCAGTCCTTCAGCTATAATCTCGTACTTCTTCGATACATAAAGTTATTTCCATAAAATTGCTACAGGATGTTTTTTGGAACTGTGCAAAATTTCGAAATTTTCAAAAGGATCCCAAATGAAGAAAAACAGTTTTTTTTCAACTTTAACAGCAGAGGCATGAAGACTATCTCATTACCTTTGGCCATTTCCAAAATTGCCTTTTTATCACTTTTCTTTACAGAGTGACCTCAAAAAAGCATTTTTTTGGTTTTGCAGTCATAACTTTTTTCTTCTTCAACCGATTTTCAAAATCTCAGGATCATTTTGAAGCTGAAACGTTAGATGAACAGACATGAAGATTAGAATTGACTAAAAATAAATATTAAAGATCAAGGGTTTCTGCAAAGGTGACCCAAATCTAAATCCCCCTCGAAATCCCGATTAAAAAAGAAAAATTTCCAAACGTTTGATCGAAACGAAAATATCACCACCAAAAATACTGATAAAAAATTGTTTACCCCCTCCCCCCCAAAATTTATTTGCGGATAAAATTTTTGCTGGTCAAACGGTTAGATATATCGGTAAACATATTTCACCTGACCCCCACATCGGGATCGGAGATTAAAAAAAAAAAATTCTTTCACCCCCCTTCCCCCCTTGGGGTACTTTGGGTACGGATGAAGGGGAAGGAGATTTTTGTGATTTTTTTACATATAATTTTCGTGAGTTTCGTACAAAACTACTAAGAATCGCCCAAACTCGAGTTCTCCAAGTATCATAGTTTGATGTACAGGGCGAAAAAAAGTTATTTTTCAGAATCGAGACAAGCGGTACCCATAGCTGTGTTCAGCGGAAAAAGTTTATCAAAGAGATAAAAAAATTGTTTCATAGGCGTACGCATAACATTTTTTTTTGGAGGTCTAATAAATTAAATTCTTTGAAAAAAATCCAAAACATGATGGAAGACTTTGTATAGGGGGTGAGAAGGTTACCCTGAAATTTTGTTGTATTCAGAATTTTTTTTTTATTTTGAATTTTTTTATGAAGTCTTATATCTTCAGAAAAGAAAGACCTACGAATAGTTTTTTCTGTCCTGGTCTTTATTTTCACGAGAACGTAATTTTCAACCTGTCTTGTCAGTCACTCATTATGATTTTTGTTACGTTGGTTACGGACCATGCATTTTTTTGGGCTGATTTTTTTTCTAGAACATGGCGTTTCATTTCGGTTTTCTCACGCACAAATTTTGACTACTGAAAAAAAAAAGATCTGGATGTGTCCAGAATGGAAGATCCTTCCGAAAACAAGTTGATTTTCATTTAATTCTCCTCCCAGTCGGGATTTACAGAGTGTTTCAGATTTGGGTCACCTTTGAGGAAACCCTCGATTCTGAATGTTCATCTTGAGTTAATTCTAGTCTTTAAATCTTCTTATATGAGGTTTCAGCTTCAAAATGAGCCTGAGATTTTGAAAATCGGTTGAAGAGAAAAAAAGTTATGACTGCAAAACCAAAAAATTGATTTTTTGAGATCACTCTGTAAAGAAAAGTGATAAGAATACAATTTTGGAAATGGCCAAAGGTAATGAGATAATCTTCATGCCTCTGCTGTTAAAGTTGAAAAAAAATTGTTTTTCTTCATTTGGGATCCTTTTGAAAATTTCGAAATTTTGCACAGTTTCAAAAAACATCCTGTAGAAATTTTATGGAAATAACCTCATGTATCGAAGAAGTACGAGATTATAGCTGAAGGACTGAGCTAGCGAACAGTGCTAACAGAATTCAAATTGTTCAAAGAAGAAAAAAGTTATTCAAATTTGAACAGGGGCAAAATTTCGGGGTGCGACGTAATTAGTGTTGCGTAGTTTATTTCTCTTCTTTCTCACAATCAGCATTGTTGCATTCTGCAAAGAGCCCTATAAAAGCAAATAGACTAGTTTAAGAGCTTCAAAAGAACCCGGTGTAATCAGCTTGAAACAACTCCATAAGAAACGGTTCCACCTTTGCCCCCAAAGACATGGTGGCCCTCCTCGCGCTCAACGTACACAATTCCCCCCCAGGTGCTAAAGATATCCAACGGTGACCCCTCCAACAAAGCCTTTTGGGTGGACGGCGGCATCCATGCGCGCGAATGGATAAGCCCAGCCGTGGCCACCTACCTGGTGCACCACCTGGTGTCCAACTGGGACGCCGAGCCAGACTACGTCAGACGCACCGATTGGTACGTCGCGCCGCTTCTCAACCCCGACGGTTACGAGTACTCGCACCAGGTGGACAGACTGTGGAGGAAGAGCAGAGGCAAAGCGGCTGGAGGTGGCGGCAAGTGCAGGGGGACGGACCTCAATAGGAACTTTGGGTGAGGCCATTGTCAGATGGAAATTTACTTTTAGTGGATGGTGTGTGATTATAAATTGTCTGTGTGATGAAACTTTTTCTGTAAGGCAGAGACATCTTTTGATAGTAACCGTGAACTGTTTTGAATTTGAAGTGTCTTACTAACTCATACAAGTCTTAGACTTACGAAGTTTGCCGCCAACAACAAAGTTGGTGGTTAAAAACACTTCAAAAACAAACACTATAAGCTAATGGTGGTATCAAGGTATTTTGGCCTCCTGTATACGAATATGAAGTCAAAACGCGGTACTCCCGAGTACTTTCGAAGATATGGGCTCCTTTTGTTTCGAAAATACGCCATTTGACATGATTTGACATCACAAATTTTAAGCTATCGAAAGCACACGTCATGAATTCGTCCTTCTTTCACCTAAAACGCAGAATAAATCTTTGTTTTTTTTTAATTGACCTTCAAATTATTTAAAAAAAAACATTAACCGAAGCCGACGAAAGCTGAACAATCACTTTGGGTCGTCAAGTTAACTGTCTCGTGTTTTATCGTTTCGAAAAACGATGTATTCTTTGAAAAATATTATTTTTTACCGGTTAAAAGTATTGAAAACAAGTGAATGCAAGCGTGTGTCGTATTTTATTAAAAAAACGAATTTTGTGTTTTAAATAGCAGAAATTTGAGTTGTCATATGGTACATTTACGAAACTAGCGTTTCGACTGCGGATACCTGTTCAGGAGGTCAAAATACGCGAGTATCTCCAAAATTGTTTTTCTTCTTGTGGGAACGCGGTATTATTGTTCCTAAAAACTGATATTGGACCTATTTGTGTAAAAATATGTCAGATTATGATGGATATGTGCCAAGGTAAGAAAAATTGGATCGCGGACAGAGAATAAACTGAAACAAATAAGCATCGAACGACTTCTATAAAGAAGCGACCTCAACTTGAGTGAACAGACAATATTATATAGTTCCAGCCTACTAGGTTTCAATTGGTTTGTTTTGGTTCTTCTCAGAACCGTTCAAATTGTTCACTTGAAGCAAATGCGGCGCATGAGCAGAACCGTTCTAGGACGGTTCTATAGAACGGACGAAAACCAAAACAAAGTTCACTCAGATAAACAATGATGGCGGGTGATGGTGCAGCGAAATTTTCATCGTAATTTTTTGCAGGTACCGTTGGGGAGGGGAGGGATCGTCCAAAAATCCCTGCAGTGACATTTACGGAGGATCCGGACCCTTTTCCGAGCCAGAGACTATGGCGGTGAAGCGGTTCATCACAGGTAAACGAATTATTTCTATCGAAAGTTGGAGAACGACTTGTGACCCAAACTGCTCGTTTTCCTTTGAAGCTGGTTCGATTCAACTCGAAAATAGAGAATCAATTCATGAAAAATAATTTTGCTATCTATGTTCGATGAGAATTTTTGTTTCAACCAATGTATTTCGACTTCAGAAATCCGAATTTAATGAGGAAATCGTGAACAAACCACTAATAATTCTCGAGATAATCCATGCTATCTTTCTCTTTGACATGATTGGGAGAATCCACGTTAATATTTATGTGACCAAACACTTCAACGTCTTCCACCAGGTGTCATG
The DNA here is from genome assembly GCA_029955515.1 of Chrysomela aeneicollis. Classification (NCBI taxonomy): domain Eukaryota; kingdom Metazoa; phylum Arthropoda; class Insecta; order Coleoptera; family Chrysomelidae; genus Chrysomela; species Chrysomela aeneicollis. The sequence continues at coordinate 10,797,054 of JARUHQ010000021.1, read as the reverse complement.
TTAAAAATATTCAATATAATCAATTTCAGAAATTAATCTCATAGTTCTCAATATAAGTTGCTTAATGGCTACTGAGGTAATTTAGTATTTCGACTGCAGATCTCATGCCCATAAATTAGAAACGAGCGTATTTGAAGTATATACAAAACTAAATGTATTCAGACTGTGTTCCTCAGGTCCGATGTTTCGCCAACCTAGTAAGTTTAATCTAAAGTCATCATGCTGTGCTTCGTATTCATAAATATTCTTATATCACCCACGCAATAATATATATTGTTACGGACTGTGCTGTGTTCCGAGAATACCGGAAATCATTATCTCGGCGGCGCGCTATAACATCGGTCACCGACGTACCTATTATTACTCCGGTAATTCTTAGAAGATCCTGTAATTTCTGGAGAATGATAATAATAATTATATTAAGTACGCGGCAGTGTCGCGGACAGTCAGTTTTTAGTTTGGAAATAGTCAGTTTAGAAAGAGAGCTAGTATTGTAACATTGAGATTTGTAAACCGAATATCGTTGTGATTTAACTAAGTGTTTATTGAGTTGTATTCCGAGTGTTGTGAATTTACGAACCCATCAAGTAGAAATATTGTAACAATATGTTTAATTTCCCGTTCATAATGTTAAGATATTTCTCCTTGGGTTTGTGAATTCAAAACACTCAGAGCAAAACTGAACAGTTTATTTCATTTAACACTCGAAATACAACTCAATAAACACTCAGTTGAATGATTTAGATATTCACTTAATAAGTCTCAATGTTCACAATACTAGCTTTATTTCTAAACTCAACTCTTTCCAGACTATAACCGACTGTCTGCGACACCGCGCTCCTTTTATATAGATCCGAAATCTCCTTTCTAGTAAAAACACCCTTTCTCAAGAGATAACAGGAATTAACTAGAAATAGAGCAATGAATCATCCGCTAATTGGTTTGTCGGCGAGCGAGGCCATAAATCACGACCATCAGTCATGCCGCCGCCGAGATAATAACTTCCGGTCTCGTGGAAGCACATTTAGTAACAATAACATTCCCGAGGACAAAACACATCAAGGGCAGAAACAAAGTATTCCAAAATTGTAAAAATAAATCACATGATGATTTGAAATAGGCACCCATGGCGCGGCCGCCCATTGGCGCGCCTACGTGTCCCTCCACTCGTACGGGCAGTACGTGCTCCACCCGTGGGGGTACGCACGTGTCGTGCCGCCCGACCACGCCGACCTGTCAGCGGTGGGGCGGCGGGCGGCGGCGGCAGTGAGGGCGGCCGGTGGGCCCGCCTACACGGTCGGCCCGGCGGGCGGCACGCTCTACCCGGCGGCGGGCGGTTCTGACGATTGGGCCAAGGGCGCCGCTGGCTTCAAGTACGCCTACACCATTGAGCTGAGAGATGGCGGCAGGTATGGAGATTTTCTTTTTTTTTTTTTTCGAGGTCGACGACGATGTTGGTTTCAGTTGCGATTGTTGCGAATCGAGGGCCAAAGGATTTGGGCAAAGCTTTCACCAAATACACTTTTTATGCCATTTCTAGAATTAATCTCGTTTTTTTTTTTCGATACGCATTCTTTATTATTCGGAGGTTGGTACAATCGAACTGTCGAATGAAAGTCGGAAGTAAACTCTGCTCAACAGTTAACTGGAATTTTACGCTTGTGCGTCAGATTTTGAATATTTCAATGTCATCCTTATTACCAATCGAATACGTTTCTGTTATTTATCGATATTGTATCAAATTATTTCGATAAAAAACATCAAATTAATGCAAAATAAAAAAAATTTATGACACACGTTTTATAAGACACGTCCTCGGACACGTCGCACTTATTCCTTTGGAACACTTCTTGCTTCGTTTGTCATGATTTCTCAGTTCATTTTAAATATGCAGTGACAAAGAAATTTTCAGAAACAGCAAAATTTGTAACGTTGCCGCTTTCAGCAGAAAGAAGTAGCAACTTCCACTTTTTTTAAAAAGTGGAAGGGAACATCCTGTGAAACATCAATTCATGGATCCATTGAAAATTGAGTAGCTGATACAAAGTAGTTGAAAATAAGTATACTTTTTTCCTATGAAAAAAATACAACTTTCCTTTACAAACTCACAAAAGTATTAAATTTGTGTACTTCAACAATCTTTTATTTATAGGTATGGATTTGTTTTGCCAGCAACATACATTTCTCCCACAGCCAAAGAAGCTCTAGCAGCAATTCGTGTGATAGCTGAAGCAGCACAAAAAGCTTGAGGCACCATAATATTTAATTTATAATAGTTATTTATATTTTCCATAAATGTTGAATTCAAAAATTGTTTTAATTTTTTCATAAAATATACTGTTTGAAAATAGAAATAAAAACTTTTGAATTCATATGTCATTTAGAATATGCTCGAGAATATGGATTGGAATTTAATTTTTAAAATTTCTATAATAAGGTTTTTATATGTGGATATGTATTTATGTAGTCTAGGTGTACCTATATGAATATGTTCAAAAACAAGTTGAAACTGTTGAGTTGAAAACATTGACTTACCTTCACTTCCTCCATGTCAAACTTCAAGCTCTTATTATTTTCTTCTAATGTGCTTATCAAGTTATTTTTCAATTCTAATTCAGCCTTGATTTGTTCTAATTGGATATCAAGTTTTCCATCTTGGTGATGCTTAACATAATCTACTACTAAACTTTGATTCATGTGTTGACTGATTGACAGACTCTTCACCATTTTATCTTGAAAATCACGGGAGTCTTTCAAAGTTGCTAACGATTTAGATTTGGAAATGTTGGATAAATTCTCTTTGGGTGTTTCAATAAATTCTTCACCTTTATTATGAGTCTGTGCATTTGTCAATTCTATGGGTTTTTCTGCTGGAGGAATCATTTCCAGCTTACTTTCTTCTGAAAAGTCTTCTGTATATTCTTCATCACTATGTTCTGGATCCATAGGCAATGGGCTTAAACTCCTTGGAGTTGGAGTAGAGTCTTTTGACAGCAAATCTGATATACTTTGTGAAGTTTTACTGTGCTGACTCAGCTGTTCAAAGCTTTTAGAGCTCTCTAGGTATATCTTTTCGGCTTCTTTCATCAGTTCGTCTATACTTCTATCGCCGACGCTTTTCTCATAGGGCCCCAAAGGGCTTTGTGCTGCTACTCGGTTTATTTCTTCTATTATACTGCCGACGTCTACATCGGAATCCACATTTTCTTTACCCAAGAGATCTACCAAGGAAGTGGAATGCTGTAAGTTTGATGCAGAAACTGATAAATTATTATCCTTTTCTGTAGAAGGGGCAGGTGTTGGTGGAGCGGATTTCAACCACCAGAAATTTGGACGGGATTTTGTTTCCATGTTGCTATCGATTAATCACAGGCGAGGTGATAATTGGGTGTTGAAATGAAATATCCCCTAGGAAATTATAATCAACACTGTTGAAAAACAAACTATTTTTCAAATTTTCATCACATTTTGAATATATTGACATTTTCAAATGACAATTGACTTGACACGGTGACGTCTTCTTTCTTTTACCGTAGCAGTTGTTAAGGTTTAGTGAGAAGAAGAATTTAGTCGATTCTACACATACTTGACGTCGTTCGATGTTGCAACGTTCTTGTGATTTTAATAAGTATGCTTGAACCGCTATTAACTAGAGGGCGTGAGTATGACCGTTTTTGAATTTACTACGTTTTTTTTTGAGTGTGTAAATACGATACCACGCTCACAAAAACAAAGATAACAGTTTTTTTAGAATGACATGCGAAATTGATTAACGCCGTGCTTCCACTTTGTGAAATACATTTTTCTTAGAGCCAAAAAGGCTTTTGGTTTATCTTCATTGAATTGGAGTGACCGCCTGGTCTTGGTAAGCCCTTTTATATTCTAGCTTTTGCAGTATTTGTTAGCTGAAATTCAATATAATTATGAATTTGAGAAAATTGTTTATGCCATGTTGTCGGGATATTACCATGATATGTTTCTCTCCCGTTCTAGGAATTATATCTTCACAAACGCTTATTAATTGTTACCGGCGTACATCGTTGAACCAAATAAAAAGTAGAATCCGATATCCAGAATTGATTTGTACAGGACCCTTTTTTCCCTTCTTGTTTTTACAGTAGAGGTATCGTAGATTATAATACATTTATTTATTTTAAAATCACAAATACAATACGTTATATAATAATTAATGATTAAATTTTACATTGAAAGAATGAGTGTAGCTTGTAAATTTGTATTTATGTTTCTGTCTTCAGAGATTGACGTTATTCTTCTCCAGCTTGTAATTTTTTCCCTTTTTCAGTAAGATGATGTCTAGCTACCCTGTGAAAGAAGACTGTAATCTACCTGCTGAAGCTTAAAGATAACATTTTTAACAAACTGGCTGAAGTTGAAAGTTTAAAATGTATTCATTGTAATGGTAGGCGTCAACCAACACTGATATTCGTGTTGATGATACCATTAACAGGCATGTTGAAGCCGATTTCCAGGTGAGTGAATAGAAATAGCCAAATCATATAGATATATATTATCTGGAGTTTTCAGGTACCTGCTGTAAATGTTATTATATATATTGTTATTGGAGAAAGTGTGTACAGGGTAATTCCATATATTTGAACAGATTCTACGGGGTTGATATTTGAAGATAGAAAAAACTTCAAATACAAAAGTTGCATACTTTGTTCTGAACCTCCAGTTATAACAGATGAATTAATTGAATATCGCTTATATTAAAATGGGTACCAGCTTCGTTATTTTCCATGGAACACCCTATATATTTTTAGAAGAGATTGAAGATCTATTGATATTTGGTTCAGTTGTAATGATGACACGACTGTGATTTGGTAAAATCAAATCATAACTCTGAATATTTGGAAAACGGCTGAAACCATCAGCAGCTGCCATGGCCATGTTCTCAATTGACTTTCTTGAACTCGGAGAGGTATGTTTATCAATGTATTTTTGTTTCAGGTCTTCTTGAATCCAATCTAATAATTTTGCAGAATACCTATATCTAATGTCCTGTTCGGTCATAAAAAAATCTTGAGTAAATTTTCTTTATTACAGGTGATCTACAGTTTATTTGATAATTATTTGGCTGAAGAGAATAAAAGAGCTCTCCCATATTTTTCAGAAGAAAAATGAATCATATATTCTAGAGGTTGCTATATATTTATTTATTTGTACCTAATTATAGATATTTATCAGGTTGATGACTGTGAATAAATGCACTTGTATTTTCAAAAATTCGAATAATGTGGTATTGAAATCATAAAAGAAGAAAATCAATCAAGATTTTATTTTCCAGATCTGATCTAGGAACAACCTGTATAGAATATCACACCAGTAATCAGTAGGTGTAATTTTTTTCTCAAACACCCAAGGATAGACGTCATGGACACCTTTCAGACCCATAATCATAACAAAGATGATTTTCAACCAATGATGGACCTGTAGACTATGAATTCCTCATTGGACTTGAGAATGGATATGATGGACACCCTGTAACACTGTTAATGTATGAGTGAACAAATTTTTTTATCTACAAATCAATAATTATTCCATAAATTTTCGATTTGGAACTGCTGGTTGCTGATATATCAAACTTTTGTTGACTGTTGGTATTTTTGGAATCGACAGCTTCACTTGTTTGTTTTTGCAGTTTTCTTATTTAAGCTTTACCAACTTTCTGCCAAAGCTTCTGCAAAACCTCCTCCTAGAAAGGTGCGGGAAGGGGGTGGGTGGATGGGGAAGGGGAAGGTGGGGAGGGGGTCGGGGAGGGTGGTGGGGGGGGGGGGGTTGCGGGGACCGGGGCGTAGGGGCTGCGGGACTGCGGGGCCGGGGTGGCGGGGTCGGGGTGGGGCGGCGACAGCGGCGGCGGTGGTGACGGCGGCGGTGGTGGCGGCGGGGCCCCGGCCCCGCAGCCCCCTGCCCCGTCGCTCCCGCCCTCACAATCTACATTCACTATATCCTCCTCTTACCCCCCCCCTCCTCCCGCTCTTCCTCACCACCCCCACCCACCCACTCCCTTCCCGCACCCATCCAATGGAGGGAATCGGGTGCGGGAAAGGGTGTAAGCGGTGAAGGAGGGGAAGGGGAAAGGGAAGGGGGGGTTGGGAAGGATGGTGGGTGTGGGTTAGGGGGCAGGGGGCGGCGGGGTGAGGGCTGCGGGGCCGGGGCGTCGCCGTCGCCACCGCTGCCGTCACCACCGCCACCGCTGTCGCCACCCCACCCAGACCCCGCCCTATCCCGGCCCCGCAGCCCCGCAGTCCCGCCGCCCCGGTCCCCGCAACCCGCCCCCACCACCCTCCCCGACCCCCCTCCCCACGCCCCTCCCCACTGCTCACTCTCTTCTCGCGCCTTTCGAATAGAGGAGGAGGTGGGAAGCAGAAGAGAAGGAAGAAGATCAGCGAGGAGAAGAGGAAGCAGAAGAGAAGGAGGAACATTGATGATTTGTAATTTTATTCAAATTTTTGACAATCAAAAGTGTATAAATTAGGTTTATTATGTGAGTCAAAAAATAGGTTCTTCACCAGGGGCGGATCTAGTATTTATCTGAGGGGGGTAAGATTCCGAAATACACAGTCGCGTTTCGCCAGGTGGGGGCGAAATCTCCTTCGCCCCTCTTCCTAAATCCGCCCCTGTTCATCACCCATTATCCTAGTCAAGAGTGAGTAGATATTTAGTAGTGTTCAACAGTTTTTCATTAGTTCCATACGTTCTTGATAGATTTCAGACCATTTATTTTACATTAACAAAGATTCTAATTGATTATAATATTGATTTGATTTAAACTATACTGGCGCCACCTCTTGGATGTCCGTTAACCAGAACCTCAGTTTTCAAGTGATGCTCCACAATTTTGAACTTACACCATATTGAACTAAACTTAGGATCACAGTATGAAACTCTGGTAAAACCGAAGTTAAGCCTTGACATGAAGGTCAACACAAGTATAACCTATTACTTTAAGGAAGAGGCCATAATTCTAGAAGAAGAAGAAGAATAACCTATTACTTTGTGATATTGTCATTGTTCAGTTTATTAATTATTTGTTTCGAAAGTGTTGAAAGAAAAAGCCTTTTTTGACTAAACATAAGGATATCAAGATATAAAAAATGGAGGGTAACTTTGAATTACTCCGCATTGAATACAGGGTATGTAGTAGTAGTATAAGGAAATGATCATCAAATTGATTTGGACTGATATTTTCAGGACGTTCTTCAAAAGGCTTTCCATGTAAATAATGTCGATCTCGTCGAACAGAAGGTCAAATCATTAAACAAATCTGAGACAGATTTCAAAACTCCTCTAGATCAAACACTTCGCGATGTTTTACTCAAGCTACTGGAGGACGAAGCCGACGTTGCTATACTCAAAAATTTCGTGGATTTCTCGATATCCTTATGTAGGCGAGGACTCAGTTCACCAACCACACCTGTAGTTTTGCTAGGAGATATTTTTGAAACACTTACACTCGACACTTGTGAGCGCATGTTTGGTTTTGTTGAGAAAAACGTAAATGTGTGGAAAGAGGATCTCTTCTTCAGTGGTTCCAAGAATATTTTGCTCAGACTTTGCAATGACCTCTTGAGGAGGCTATCTCGAACCACAGCGACGGTGTTTTGTGGAAAAATACTGCTCTTCCTTGCCAAGTTTTTCCCATTTTCAGAGAGATCTGGCTTGAATATTGTCAGTGAGTTTAATTTGGAAAATGTTACTGAATATGGCATGGATTCTGGGGATGATATTGTCACTGAGATTCAATCTGGAGATCAAAAACACACCATAGATTTCACTTTCTACCGTAAATTCTGGGAGCTGCAAGATTTCTTCAGGAACCCCAATCAGTGTTACACAAAAGTTCAGTGGAAACTTTTCAGTTCAGTGAGTTTGAATGTTTTGTGAGCAGCTTCAAGCAGATATGTTTGATACATTTTTTTTTTCAGCATGCCACAAGTATTTTGAATACATTCCATGGAATTAAATTGGACTATGTCACTGCAACTGATAATTCCAAGAATGTTGGTTATTTTCCAAAATATTTGACTAGTCAAAAGTTACTAGACCTTCAACTTCATGATGTGAATTTCCGAAGATCTGTGTTACTACAGTTCCTTATAGTTTTCCAATATTTCACATCCACAGTGAAATTCAAATCGTAAGTACATTTTGAATCATATAAAGTGAATGTAGTGATAATTTCATTTTGTTTTCTAGAGAGAGCTATGAACTGAAATCTGATCAAAGAGAGTGGATCAGCAACAACACAGATAAAGTATACAATTTGCTCAGAGAGACACCACCAGATGGTGAAGAATTTGCTCAGATTGTGAAAAATATTTTGAGCAGAGAAGAACTTTGGAATGCCTGGAAAAATGATAGCTGCCCTGGTGAGAGACTATTTTATAATAGATTTCATATTCAACCTACAACAAATATGAGCAAAACTCATACACACCAAAATTCTAATATGATTACATCAAAAGTAAAAATGTTTTAATATTTTATAAAGCAATTGAATTTATGCCATTGTTTTTTGAAAAAATATAATTTTGATCATATTGTTGTAGAAATCAAGAAATCTCTTCCTTCCCAAACTGATAATGAAACTAAGATAAACACAGAAAAACCATTGTTGGGAGATATTATAAAAGAAGCACATCAGCAAGGAAAATTCTACATTGGAAAGTAAGCATTTGATAATCATCAGGTAATTTGCTAATTCACGGTGCTGTGAATTTTTAAATTTTTTTGAAACGGGTATTTGTATGTATGAGGCTGATTTAAATTCAATTGGAAATCTGGTCGATTTAAAATCGATTGAGAGTCAGGTAAATCTGAAGTCGACTGAAAGTCTGGTTCATTTACAATTGGAAGTAAGGTCTAGCAGAATTCAGTTGAAATAAGTGAGTCAAGTTGTCATCTGAAGTAGTGTTTATTTTTCTAACATACAACATAAGGATTGAATGTACTGTACAAGGTGTCCCAAATTCGCGGGCCAATTACAAATTCTATGCTGCCAAGTTATAGAGCATGAAAAACAGAATCAGCTGTGATAAACTGTATTCTCCATTGAAATGAAGCTAATGAAAAAGTGATGATCAAAAAGAACAAATTGTGTTTTATAAGAATATCTAAAAAATCAAAAAACTTTTCAACTATTCCTTTGTTGTGATCAGTCACTCTTGTGGAAAACAACTTCACGTTAACGTGGTAATACCTCCAACCGGTATCGTGTTCCCCATATTGGCCCGCAAATTCACGACACCCTGTACTCGTTCGATGATATCATCTCCCAAAACGCAATAAAACAACAACATCAAAAATGACTCAAAAAGCGGCGAACTGACGCGGCTGTGGAATCAATGCCCGAGCAACCTGGAGGCGTGCAAGGACCGCGACTTCCTACCCACCTTGGACGACTACTTCGCGGAGGCTATACAGCAGGTCGAGGCGCCCCCTAGCGGTGCCGAGGAGAACCTCCTCAAGGACGGCAACTTCGGGTGGCGCGCTTTGCGACTGCTCGCCAGGCGCAGTCCGCACTTCTTCACCTACGGCTCGGTCATCCTCAGTCCGCTCTCCACCTATCTGGAGGTGATGGTGAAAAAGATCGCCCACGACAGGCCCGGCAAAGAGGCCGTGCAGGTACGAACGAAATTATTGGTCTTGGACAGGAAAGATTGGCAGTTGATAAATCGACCGAATCGTGTAAAAATTATTATTACCATTTGATGATCGTTTTCTAGTTGCTTTCAAAGAATGGCAAGTTTGCCGGAATTCAGATTTTTTTCTACAACCGTTAACAAAGTAGCCTTAACGTTTTCGAATCGCAACACAAAGTTGAACATTTCCGCCGAGGAATGTCATTTAGTGACAGCATTTGCGCTCACCTCCTTATGTAGCAGAAAGTGCGAACATTGTAAATTTGAACCTCATACTAGAGAAAGCGAGGAAATGTATGAATTGGCCATATTCAACAGCTCTCGGTAGCAGCTTTTTGAGCATTCTTAGGTTGGCAAGAATCAGTCATCAACGTCAATAGTCGTGAATGTCAGTTGTGCAGATGAATTTATGAGCCCACCAAGTCGTCAATATTTTTTTTATTTATATAAAATGTTCAGTTATTTCATATTTATAATGAATTTAATAAAACCAGGATATAAAAACAATCGAAATATATGACAGTTGACATTTATGACAGATTAGTACCAACCCTAGAACGTTAAGAAGCTGCCACCAATAGCTATTGAATATGGTCAATTATATGATATTGTCTAGGAACTGCGGTTCTAGAAAAAAAGTTTTGTGTGTATTTCAAGCCAAGGTGTCTTGCCATTCTCGAAAAATTATTATAACCGTCTTTTTCAAACGGCAATCTATCACTTTGCGCTAAAAATCCTCAAATAGCTATTATTCCACGTTATAATTTGTGAAATACTATGGAATACGTATTTTTTCGTGCGATAAAATTTTACTTTTAAAAATATCCCGAAAATGTAGTATTGGCTCCTCCACCATTTTGATGATGTACTACCTAGAAAAGACTTGAACGCTGAAATGTTAACTCTTTCCCGTCTGTACTGTGCAATGTTCGAAATTTTTGAACGATATCTCAGTTGATTTTGAGATAGATAGTAGTGGATTTCACATTACTGTTCTAATGAAAATTTTCATAGTCCTCCTTGTTTTCAAGGACAGGCGTGCTATTCTCGAAATCATACGTAGCCGATTTTCGTACGAATTTTGATAGATTGCGCATAGTTCTGGCAAGTTTGTATTCTCGAACCGTCTGTCGTAGTTCGTATACGAAAAATCTTATACGTTTGGACGCGTGTGTATACGAAATTGAATATTTTTATACGAATTTCAGCCGCTGACAGTGACATTATATAAGAAAATTGTATTTGGTTCCAGTTTTGATGTAGATTTTCGACTATTTATTATTGTTCTGATTGATATTTGTCCTGTGGAGTTGTAAAATGGCCAATTTTAATCATCTGATACAAATCTTCATATAATATATATTATCTCCTATATAATGTGGTCCTGCGAATCCCAAATAAGTTTGCACAATGAAAGAAAATATTCTGTAATCAAATGTTTCTCATTGCCTTTTGCCACTTCTTCCAATTCTTTTTTGCTCCCGGCATAGTATTCAATGTTTCTGATGATGCTAGGATTCCCATGAACCTCCTTGCTTCTTTAAGTGATACCTTTCATTTGTGAACTTCCCTAGAGGATTTCTCAATACTCCACCAACTCCGCTCTCTGTTCCGGAGATGTGGAACTCTTATACATTGCAGTTGCTGATGTAGTATCATATCAACATATGAAGTTCTCAAAGAAGTAAACTATCCGCCAAAATATTATGACTAAAACTAGTGGAGTTTATTTTTTTCCTAGACATATTCTCTCGATATGGTTGGGAACACTGGTAGCTGTGCAATGTTGTCATATTTTTCGTGCGCCCGCTTCAAAAAGTTTGTATGGATATTTAGTATGTTCTACTTCGGAGTTCGAGAATGCACTTGTATTGACGTATACGAATATTTTCATACGATATCATTCGTATACGAGAGAAAGTCGCATGACTTCGAGAATAGCTCCCCAGAGCGCTACCCGTCGCGCGATAACTGTCTTATTCCTCGTGGCCATGTTAATCGTCAAAATTGCCGCTACTGGGCTAATGAAAATCTTCGATGGATACGAAAATAATATATGCAAACTTCTGCTGAATATATTCATGTTTGGGAGTAATTAGAATCCATGCAATCTGTCTCTTTGAGATAATCAATATTGCAAAAAATATTAACTGAACACGAGACCCAACACCAAACTCTTCACCAAACGCCGCTCTCAATTCCTTGAGAAGAATGATACTCCCTACTCTATATTCAATACATGACTGACTGCTCATCTGCAAACCACTTTCTCCTTAGAAAAAAAAAACCTTGTCATCTCGTACCGCACCAAACGATGAGCTTTTGTCACCAGTGGAATGAATCAATGGATTAACGTAGACTATACGGTGTGATTATTACATTATCAAAAATGAAAAAGTCTGTCTCTTTGCGACATCAATATTGCAAAAGAACACGGACACAACACCAAACTCTTCACCAAACGCCGCTCTCAATTTCCTGATAAAAATGATACTCCCTACTTTATATTCAATACATGACTGACTGTCGTATGTAAACCATTTTCTCCTTAAAAAAAACTTATAATCTCTTAACGCACTAGTGGAATGAATCAACGGATTAACGACTATACGGTGTGTTTATTACGTAATCAAAATTTTGTTTTTTAAAAATAAAACTTGGCATGACTCTCTTTGAGACAATCAATATTGAAAAAAATATCAAAACAATGAAATTTTTGAGTGCCATTCGAAAGGTGTTGAATTCAGCGATTGAATTCAAAACAACGCGTCTCGGAGATGTTTTGTATGCACATTTTGTGCGAGCAAAAAAACCTGAAGAGGTCGCCTCCGTTCACGGCATCCTGTTTTTCCAACCCCCCACAGGACAACCAGAACGAGCACGAGCTGGACAACATCCTCACCGAGGAGGAGCAAGCGACGGAGGAGCTGAAGCAAACCGAAACAGAGGAACTCGTCGACGACGCGACCGTCCGAAACGAACACAAGACCATCACGCTGCCGCAGCTGAACCTCTTCAGCGAGAAGGTGGCGCCCCAGTGGGAAAAGTTGGCCGTCAAACTGGGCTACAAGCCCGATGAGATCGAGTTCTTTCGCAACGAGAATCCCAGCGAGATGGAGCGGGCTAGGAACATGCTGCAGCTGTGGCTCGAAGACGACGAGGATGCCACCCTCGAGAACTTTATTTACATTCTTGAAGGGTTGGAGATGGGGGAGGCGGCAGAGGCGGTGAGGCAGGAGCTGGCGGCTGCCATGGAGGTGGTGCAGTGACGGCAGCAACGAGTTTTGTGTTTTTGATGATTTCGATATTAAATTTGTATGGATATTTTGTGCCTGCTGTTTTGTTTTGAATAGATGACGCCGATACTTCAAGGAATCAGGTAACACAAAATAAACATCATCATTATGTGGCTGTGAAAAATGTGTACTTAATATCACAAATAAGTAGAAAGAACGTATATATATCAAAATAGTTAGTATAATTTCAATCTCTTACGTTGAGTTGTATATTTGTTCTACGCATAATTCATACCCACTGATGAATAAATATTTGTTAACCGCACTATATCAATTACTTTCGAGGATTCGGGCCCCTTTTGTTTCGAATATACACGATTTAATATCTCAAATTTCTGCTATCGAAAATACACAAAAAATAGTAATTCCTTTAACTAAAACATCACACACTCACATTTACCTGTTTTTAAAAATCGCCATTCAAAACATTTAAAAAACCCATCGACAACCCAATCCCACGGTTGATTGATCAAATTCTCGTTTTTTTAAACGTTTCCACAAATGATATATTTTTTGCTAAAAAAGATGAATTCATGCAAGTAACTATGGTAAATACAAAAAATGGAGGTCGCATCCTCGATCTCGTTTTTCGAGACAAATTCACTGGCGAAAACGAAAATTCGCTCTCGTCTTCTGTTTTCAAGTTAGATTTCTCGACACATGTGAATTTCCTTGTTTGTTTATAAAGTTACGAGATAATTCTTTTTTCTGTATAATGCATCAGTGGCGTCGAGAGAACATTTTAAAAAGAAGGTGCAATTTCGAGTTGAGGCCTAAAATTATAGTTTTTCATATGGGAATAATAATAGTTGACTATGATTTGATTGGAATAGATATTTTCCCTTTCTAACCATATGTATCATAGTCGGTCGGCTTTTGATGGGTAAGTTTTCAATCAACTCAAAAAATGTCTTAATAAACCAATATAATAATATTAATCATTATTATTTACAGTAAGTTTTAAAGTAATATAAATATATTCAACACGAAAAAAAATGTAGTAAATAATCGGTACAGTGTTAGGCCATAGGTCGATGATTCTACCACACTGCCCGGAAAATTAGACTCACCTGATGTAAAACCAAGATAAATTTTCATAATATTACATAATTCACAAGGTGCTCCTTCTGAAACAACGTAATGGGCGCTACTAACTAACTAGCAAAGTGCTTGTGCTAGAAAAACGGGCATCGCTGTATAATTGTTACATTAAATTTTGATGCTGGTGGATCGAAAGAGTTCTACAAAAAATCTATTCTTTCAAAATGGACGTCATGACAGGAATATTATATTCGTTTGAGGTTTGTTCAAGAGAGTTTTGAATTAATATTGCTTTGCTGTTATGTAATTTTTTCTTCAGGGTGGTTACTGTGCTCGCAAAGGGACAATTCGGGGACAATATCGAGATGAAATTGAATAAAATTTCACACCAGGAATCGACGAGAACAGGTGAGTTGAAGATATGTCAAAAATTACCAAATTAATGCTTATGTCATCACAATCAGAAGGACATCATATTACTGAATAATCTAGACAAAAATTATAATCATTGCAAGATTTCTGAATATTTAATGGGAATGTTTTAATCGTTTCGTACATATTTTTCATATACTACAATCACCATGAATACACGAACCTTGATACATTGACAAACTATTCATTATTACTAGGATTTAATTTTCAATACGTCATATCATATTTTAGAGTAGATAAGAATAATTCCCACCTAAAAAGATTATACGTTGTATTCACAATGTTATTGAAAAGTAAATAACTAATCTTTGAAATAAGACTTTCTTATCTAAGGAGAAGCATTATTGGAATATTAGGAATGCAGCAAACAAGAATGTCAGATGTGTGAATTCATTTGTATCGCTTTGTTTTTGGAGAACCTATTTAGAGAGCTACATACTATTTTTTTTTCTCAACGATACTCTCGCTATCCGCGATAGACTTGTGATTTATTAGAAAATAAATTCCCTGAACCTTTCATGGTGTATTCACAAATTACTTCGGTTAATGAAAATGGAAATAATGTATCGCAGATACAACAGAAAAGTTGATTCGCTATCAAAAATGGTCACCAGTGACATATTTTGGGACTACGACTTTCATTTTGAAGAACACCTTTATTTTGGTACATTTTCTAGAAATAGCCATATTCTCAAAATCATCACTATATGTATCTCAGAAACGTAATCTCTTAAGCTTACTAGAAAACACATTAAAAATATGGTTGCATTTATAGTCTACCATCTACATCAGAGAATAATTTTATCTTACTATTACCAAAATTATGAATTAAAAAAGGAAACCTTGCATACTCATCAACTACGTTATATTCGCGATATATTTATTAAGTATTAACATATCCAATATTTATTTACACAATCAAAATATGCATAGGAATTAATTTTTCAATCTTATAAAAGAATCCGTTTATCTTAGCCCCATTGTTTCCGAGAATCGATTAGAACATTGGGTCCTTGATTTGAACGAGAAAAATGGTGAAATAAATTCTAAATTAGTGTTTGAAAACTACAAACCAAAGTTGTGGAACCAAATAGATATATATTGTCTAAGGAAGACATTGGGGTTTATGTTAGATTTGTTCGAAAATGGATCACAGTGAGAAAGTTCTTCGGAAAGTTCATCCTAGGGAAAAGGCGAATATTTTTTCCTTATTGACATTCTTGTAAGTAATTTTTCAAATAGCACCCCATTATTTTTTCGAAAATACCATTTTAAATACAATTTTAAAAACCGATATATTTTATCCCCTCAATAATGAAATAAGTAATGCAAAAGTTCAAGCGGCTCTATATATTTGTTTTCTGGTTTTTTTTTCTGTTCTAAAAACAGTTTTCAGTTCAAAAACTGATAAGTTCTTGATAAAGTCTCAAATCGTCCTGGTATAAATTACAAATGCGAAAATTTTTTGATTGAAAATCATGATAATCGGTTTCTTCAGCCCATCCTCAGCCACGAAGGAAAAATAAAAAATGGAAGAAAATATAATATGTATGTCAAAAATCGTACAGGACAGATTCATTAGGACGGGATACTTGTTATTGTCATATTTTGGTGAAATTTGAACATCTGAACATTCGAAACTGATCGAGACCGAAACCTTTTCATCTTTGTTATGACATCCCCTGACATAATATATCATCCATTCCAGATATACTAGAAAACTCTTCAGATCTGGATTCAAGAAGGATCTGGAGGATGACGATTTGTACGAGGTGACCAAACAGTGCCGGTCAAAAAAATGCGCCGACCATTTGGAAGCTGCCTTCAAAGCCGAAGGACACAAAAGGTCGCATGCTTCTGTGTTTAGGGTGATATGGAACTGCTACGGCATCAGATATTTGATCTTGGGAATGTGCAGTCTCTCTTGGAAACTAATCCATAGGTGAGCGTTTCAGTTTTTTACTCATCTCAAGTTTAAGACAAAGTTTGCTGATATGGTAGGGTGACTCAAAAATGCTTTTTCAGTTTGTTGGAACCGAACGCTGTAGCGAAATTGGTCGCATATTTCAAACCGGGACAAACGCAAATGACTTTATATGACGCCCTGTATTACGCTGGCATAATGGTCGGCCTCAAGGCATTACACGGCTTCTACCACCACAATTACAGAGTGTATTTGCATCAATTGGCCATTCAGATACGCACATCTTTTTGCTCGATCATATACAGGAAGACCCTCAGAATTAGTCCTAAAGCTATGGAAGACACTAACATGGGTGAGTTTGATTTGAATGTAGGGGGCTTGACATCATCTGTCAAAGTGTGCGACGTTGCCAGGCTTTATAGAACTGACTGATAAAGAAGTGTCTAGTGCTCTGACCGTCGAACCATTGTCGTTATAAATGGAAACCTGGTAGGGTGGGACTATAATGGGGAAGTTTCCGTAATTCAGATTTTCATTACAAGTTGAAGTTTATGAAAATTCATCGGATACGTATTTTTTATTCACCTCCTGGTATCAAATTTGACTTGGAAAAAAATGCCCAAAAATGTAGTTACGGCTCCTCCACCATTCTGATGACGTACTAATTAGAAGAGCCTTGACAGAGATGGATAGATATTTTTATCATTGTCTTGAACATTTTGTTATTGCTATGATATCCAATGTATCATTTGTTTAATAATTCAAGTTGAAACTGAATTATATTTTGAAATTTCATTCCGGTGCCCAAGGGAATGTTGATTATAGACAAGATAAATATTAAAATAGAGTATTTATTCATTTTGAAATCATCGCCAGGTAAAAAATAATTTTGATATTGGCAATTTTTCTTTGAAGTTGCTTAAGCTAGTCAAATATTCCATGTTTTGATGAATATTTCGATTCATCCATGAAATTAGTGACTTCAATCTGGCAACAGTGCAAGCAACAACTCTCTACTTCTTCTTTTTTCAGTCCGTAGGCTCAACCGAATAAAGTTCAGTAACTTATAACCAACAAATATCCCCAAATGTCACTAAATCTAATTCGTACGTCATAGTGTTCCACCATAAAAATTTTATATCGCTGTATTTTGAAAACTAAAATTATTAGGATGATTCCAACAGTAATTCTAGACAGCAGAAACATAATACTTGTTATTCAAACAATAATTTCATGAAAATCATTTCGAAGGAAACTTCTCCATTGCCTGTTCTATCCAACGTCCCAATCGTTCATTTTAGTTTCCCAATTTTGAACACGTTCTTTCTGCTTGCCGATGTTTTTTCTGTTCGACACTTTCAAGTTCAACATAGTTCACAGGTATTATCATCAGATAAGATGTCTCTGCCTTACAGAAAAAGTTACGTATTTTTTTCATCAAAAAGACAATATTATATCGTCTACTAGGTGTTCATTCAGATCGACAATAGTCTGACATAATAACTTTTAATTGTCAAGTACTTGTTCAAAATATTGAATTGACGATGCGGCTGTTTTCTGGCCATCTCCATTCAATTATTTTGACATTTTGTGTTATGCTGATGGAAAATGGAAAAGGAAATAAATTAATCTGGAACTGATGTGTCTTGAATATTGTTACGTTATTTCCACTTGGGTTCGTGAATTTAAAACACTCAGTACAAAACTGAACAATTTATTTCACTAAACACACTTAATACAAATCAATAAACACTTAGTTAAATCACAACGATATTCGGTTTACAAATCTCAATGTTCACTGTACTAGCTTTCTTTCTAATCTGACTTGTCCGCGAAACCTCGGCTCCTATATAGGCAAAGACATCACTGTCCAGAAGGAATATGAATAAACTGGAAGCACTTCATATTCGACGGCAATGAATCATCCGCTAATTATAGCGGCGCGTCTGCGACCGATACCTCCGCTGTGAGTCACGCGTCGAGCGGATGCTTTCCGGCCTTCTCGGAAATGCCAGCGGTTCGTAACAATATGTTTTCAATCAATTATTGCGGAATATCGGTAACATTTAATGATTCAGAGGAAATATGAAATGCATTTGCACAGACAAGTTCTAGACACAGAGTTATTTTGACTTTTCGTAGTTTCACCACGAATAGTTCACCAATAATGACCCAACTGGCAACAACAACATATTTCAACATTCTCGATTGACAAAGAGTTTAACTGTTTGTATTTCATTGACAGGTAACATCGTAACAGTCATTACGAAAGATGTGCTTCAATTCGAGCATTCCATTTGGTTGTTCAACGATCTTTGGACGGGCATCGTGCAAATGATATTCGTTTGTTACATGATCTACAGTCGCATCGGGGTGTCTAGTCTTGTGGGGGTGCTCTTGTTGATGACCTGCATACCCGTCCAAGGTGAGCATCCTAGAGGGTACCATCGTGGTGCCTTGTGGCACACCTATCCGATAATGAGCAATAACTTTTTTTTTTTAGCTTTTTTGTCAAAGGTTATCAAGAGGATCAGGTCGAAATTGAACAGAAGAACTGACGAACGTTTACAACAAACTCGGGAAATTCTATCCTCTATAAGAATAATTAAGATGTACACGTGGGAGAAAATATTCACCAATAAGATCAACGAAGCTAGAAAGTAAGTTGTGATCACACTTTCCCTTGCTGTTCAACAAACTGTATATTACAACCTCACCGGCTGAAGAAACCAGAAACTAACTGCCTTTTTCTTAGTACCTACTATAAGCATGTGAATTATAAACTATTCAAGATAACAATTTCTAGAACATTTATAAACAAACAGGGATTTAATAGTGATTTACTTTTTCTCTTCAAAAGATCGTTCAAATCTTGACTCCAATGTTGATTCTACTGTATTGAAGAAACATTTTTTTAGTTGAAAACTAATGGTGGATTTATGTAGCAATTTTAAGTCATAAGTTTTTAGTATCAAGATTTAAGACATAAAGGAAAAAGGACCATTTATGCAGGAATTATTAAGGACTGTCATGTCTTAAGGGTAACTTCTCCCATTGGTCGATTTCTGTGGTTCAGTGTCAGTGGCACTTTTGCGCCTGTACACAGTTGCCGGAAGTATCAATATGTTGATAAATAGTCGGATATTCTGCATTAACATCTTGGTATTGCTATGATATCCAATGTATCATTTGTTCAATAATTCAAGTTGAAACTGAATTATATGGCAATTTTTTTCAAGTTGCTTAAGCTAGTCAAATATTCCATGTTTTGATGAATATTTCGATTCTTTCAAGAAATTAGTGACTTCAATATGGCAACAGTGCAAGCAACAGCTTCCTACTTCTTCTTTTTTCAGTCCGTAGGCTCAACCGAAATAAGTTCAAAAAGTTATAACCAACAAATATCCCCAAATGTCACTAAATCTAATTAGTACGTCATAATAAAAATTTTATATCGCTGTAATTTGAAAATTAAAATTATTAGGATGATTCCAACAGTAATTCTAGACAGCAGAAACATGAAAATCAGTTCTTAGAAAACTTTCCCATTCAATGCCCAAGTAGTTGTTTTCTGCTCGTTGTGTACCTTTTATGAATGAATACACCTTAGATGTTTCTTGGTGAATTGTTGACGGTCGAGATTTTTTTTTCTCATTTCGATCTTGTGTTACTACTTGCAATTCGTGGCTTTCCGTTTGAAAACTTGTTCTTCACAGCATTGTGAAAAATAGCACCGAGAAATAAAAACATTTCCAGGAAAGAAATGAGTTCACTGTTGAAAAACAGCATCGTGAAAACGTTCATGATGACGATGAGTCACGTGATGTCAAAGTTCTCCTTCTACGCCCTCATCATGATCTACATATGGATGAACGAATACAAAATCAGCGTCGAGGACATTTTCTACGTGACGAAGATCTTCGGCCAGTTGAAGATGATCATGGGCTTTACGTTCACAATCGGATTCACTAGGATTGCCGAGCTAGTCGCCTCCTTGGAGAGGATCCAGAATATCCTGAACCTTGAGGACCTGCCCGAGGATCATGTAGGTCAGTCGTTTGTTCTTTTTCACGTTTCCTCCGCCAGGTTTTGTATTTTTCGAGAAATATTCGGGTTCAGATTGAAATGCTATTATTGAAAAAGTTTGATTGACTTCATGAATATTTAGTAGTTTTTTTCCACCCAAGAGAAATTGACTCAATACATTTGAAAGGCGTCAGTCATACTAGTTCAGGTTAGTTGAGAGCCAAGTTTCCAGTTGTATTGATATTTCCAGTATCTCAAAATATAGCTTTTCTTTTCTTTTAATAAAGTTAATAGTAATTTATCACAATCTATCTTTAGAACTCTCAGAGAAAAGGAATGCTTTTATAGCAAGAGTTGTGGAAAAGCAAATTTAAAAGGCTGATTAAGTGAACAGACTGAGTTTCTTACTATAAGTAGGTACTTTTTACCTTTTATATCACCAACTGGGTTGGTGGTTGAGTGCGTTGAGGCGCTGGCGTGCTATTCTCGAAATCATACGTAGCCGATTTTCGTACAAATTTTGACAGATTGCGCATAGTTCTGACAAGTTTGTATTCTCGAACCGTCTCTCGTAGTTCGTATACGAAATATCTTATTTAATATTTAATATTTTCATACGAATTTCAGCCGTTACTCAATACTCAGCGGGTACTCAATAAATAAGTCGATAAATTGATACAAATGAAAAATACCTACGAGAATCCAATAGTTCTAAATATAATTTTTCTGGAAACGATCAGATAAACCCGATGACGAGCCGCAGATCGACATCCGCGATGTGAGCGTCAAGATGCGCGGCAAGCAGATCCTGAGGAACATCCAGGTGAAGATGGAGGTGGGGTTGACGGTGGTGACGGGCCACCTGGGGTGCGGCAAGAGTTCGCTCATCAAGCTCATCCTCAAGAGCTACCCCGTCGGCAGTGGTGAGATGAGGACGAGGGGCAGGAAGAGTTACGCCTCGCAGGACGCCTGGCTCTTTCCATCGTCCATCAAGCAGAACATTCTTTTCGGGGAAAAGTACGACTATGAGCGGTACAAGAAGGTGAGGTTGGTTTATTTTTTTTGTGGTGTTGGGGGAAGCAAACCGACCTCGAGGGAATCTTTGTTGATGCTTCCGAGCAACTTTTTTTAGAACTTTGCCGTCACCTGGATCATTTTTCATCTAAATAAAAGCCTAGTAGGTTGGAAATATTATTGTCTGTTCACTCAAACTCCAACAAACGTTTGCCAAGTTGAGGTCGCTACTTTATAGAAGTCGTTCGATACTCATTTGGTTCAGTTTTTTCTATGACATATTTTTACTCAAATAGGTCCAACACCAGTTTATAGGAACAATAATACAGTGTTCCAATGAGAAGAAAAACAATTTTTGAGATACTTCCTTATTTTGACCTCCTGAACAGGAATCCGAAGTCGAAACGCTAGTTACATGACACATCAAATGTCTGCCATTAAAAACACAAAATTCGTCCTTCTGAATAAAATACAACACACACTTGCATCCACTTGTTTTTAACACTCTTTGCCGAGAAAAAAAATAATATTTTTCATAGAATGCATCGTTTTTCGAAGTGTTAATAAAACACGAGACAGTCAACTTGACACTGTCACAAAGTGATTGTTCAGCTTCCGTCGACCTCGGTTAACGATGGGTTTTTCAAAAATTTGGAAGGTCGATTTTTTCAAAAAATATTAGTTTTATTCTGCTAAAAATGGTGGTGTTTTAGTTGAAAGGAGGACGAATTCTTGACGTTTGCTTTAGATAGAAGAAATTTGTGATGTCAAATGACGTATTTTCGAAACAAAAAGAGTCCATCTCTCTGAAACTACTTGGGGGTACCGCGTTTCAACTTCAGATTCGTTTACATGCAGGAGTTCTACACAGTTTGGTAGCACTTTTTCAGTTGGTACTTATATGAGCCATATGAGTGTATCAAAAGCTATGTATTCAATGTTCGTCATATAATACAGTGCCTCATTTAAATAAAGTGGTTTATAGATAGCACGTCTTTTTGGTGAATGCGCCAAAGCCGCTTATTTAGTTCAAGCGATGATCGACCTAAGGCTGACAGTGACAGCGCGAAACGTCTCTTTTTCAAATTAAATTTTGTTTGATGATTCTTTAAACGGCATTTTCCCAGTTTTGTGTGAAAATTTTAATAGGATTTTACTTAAAAACCTTGTTTATTCTGTTCAAATCGAATTAAAAGGATGGTGAAATGCTGTTGAATGTGTAAGAGACGATTTAAAAGTGGTGACCAGAACACAACATTCCACTAATGAGTTACTCAGTGTCGTATCATTCGTTGTATAAACATTATTCACCCATATGCTAAACGATTATTGGTAATTTGAAAACATTCTCGGGTTTCCTCAAGATGAAAAGTTATTGGATATATGTAAAAATAAGATCAATAAAGAAGAGATGCTAGAGTTTGCTCGCATCATTTCACTACAAGTGATAAAATGGTTGGCCCAAGAGGTAAGAAAATGCTCAGAGTAGTAGATAAGCCTATAATTAGTGGAATTGAAAAGTAATAACATGTTTGATGTTCCTCAAGTTCGACACTTTGAAACTTTATATTGCCAGAAAATAAACAATATTTTTGTGACAGTGAATTAAATCTATTATAATTCGGCTAATAAATCAAAGATGTATATTTTCAGAAAACTTTGATATTACATTGTTTCCATTCAGTCTTAGGAAAAATGGATACGATCATTTTGTTACTAGGTCAATTTATTCAAATTCAAATCCTCCAAAGATAACAAGACATTGGTACTGAGGGATTCTGTTGTTGCTATCCTTGTTTAAGAATGAAATAATCCTAGTAACTGATTCAGATGTTGGCTTCAAACAACTACTGTGGCAAAGATGTTTCCTGACTCTGGTCAATGAATCAATGATATCAAACAATTGTATTTTTTGGAACAAGAGCTTTTTACCAGTGAACAGACAACATTAATCATACCGTCTACTAGTCTTTCATCTATATCGACAATGGTCAGATTTCCCCTAGTTTCTCCAAAAAACGCCCCTCTGCCGCTCCCACAGGTGGTCGAAGTGTGCGCTCTAGAGTACGATTTTGCGGCGCTAGAGCGCGGCGACGAAACAATCCTCACCGATGGCGGCACCAACTTGAGCAAGGGCCAGCAGGCGCGCGTCAACCTCGCCAGAGCGGTCTATCGAGACAGCGACATCTACCTCATCGATGACGCATTGACGGCGCTCGATCCGCGCGTCCAGGATCACATCTTTGACGAGTGCGTGCGCGGCTTCTTGCGCGGCAAACTCATTGTTTTGGTCACGCACAATGCCAAGCATATCGAGAACGCCGATATGCTTATCGTTATGGCTGATGGAGGTGTTAAGGTTGGTGTGGTTTCTACATTTTGTTTGTATTCAGCTCTTCCAAGAAGATTACAATTAATATTATAGTAGGCACTAGAGCTTTTTGTTGATACGATTCAAACGAAGAATAAAAGTTACACAAGCATAATTCATAGAGAAAATATAATTGGCAGGGAAGAGAAGGCTAATAGCCAAGAAAAGTGCTCAGGAGACAAGAAAATCCTACAGGGCAGATATTTTTAATACTTACTGGTACAGTTTGAACCGAGAATTCAACATTTTCAATAAATATTGGTCAATTTCAATTCAGAAATTTTCAAAAAAAAAAAAGAATTGCACGATTGAGAAAGCGTCATTCCCTATTCAACTTGATTGATTTCAGTTCATAATGCGATATTTTTAATAAATAATGGTTAATTGACCAATCCCATGGAAAAAAGTTTGGTGAAAAGTTAAATGGCGGCTTTTGACAGCTGTCGCTTATTCTTGTGTTTCAATCCCTGTGATGTACTTTTTAAATGGCGGACAGCTGACATCTGTCGGGAATCACCTATTTTTGTCCATACATATATTATGTTGTACCACGTGACCATTCATAGTACCTACTTTCTTGCAGACCCTTCTAGACCAAAAAATTACTACAGGATGCCGGATCTGGCGTAAGCAATAAGATCTATGGGAATTACAATCAATTTTAATTTTTTACTCAATTTCAATGTTATGTTAGAACTGTGAATTAATCTTAAAATCGTGACAAAACTACATAGAAAAGGTATAATTTGAGGACAAATTTTCAGGAACATAATTATTATGTTCATTCTGATTTGAATGTTGTCAAAAATCTGTGGATGAAAGAAGAATACTAGATAAAGGTGAATGAAAATTCAAAGAAATGTTTCTTTTGAAGAACAATACGAAATCAATTGACATCAACAGAATATTGAACAATATAATGCTAGAGATTTTGAATGAAAATAATAATAAAGAGTATGTACTCATTCAAAGTTTATTTCAAGAATCAAATCGTTATGGACTATTGATGAGACTAGGGAAATCAAAATGGATTGAAACTCTCGCAATAGAATGACAGCTGTTCGCCATTTAGAAAGTATATCACGGAGCATAAAACACAAAAATAAGTGACAGCTGTCAAAGGCCGCCATTTAACGTTTCACCAAACTTTTTTTCCGTGGGATTGGTCAATTCAAAAGCAAAAGGCGCAACTTTACCTGCCAGTGCGAAAAAGTGATTTTCAATAACTATTTCCCACTTTTGCCAAATGAACCTATTAGGACAACTTCATCATCTAATATCCATGACAGGTTCCCGATCAGAAAAAGAATTTACTTCGTTCTGACACCGGTCAGATTTCGGTCTTCACTTTCCATAGAACATTGATGATTATGTTGAATGAAAAGGTGGTAGTGTATTTCGGTCGTAGATTTTTTCGCGAACTTTGAAAATATGTCGACTCTTGGACGAAGTTTTGAAAAGTGAACAATTTCATCCATAAAAACGAATCGCCTACGTGTTCTGATCCATGAAGACATAGTTTTGGAAAGTGAAGTGTACTTTTCAAAAAAAAAAACGTTGCTTCTTGCGCAGATCGCGGCCAAACAAAACGAGCTGTCGGCAGAAATCCTCGAAGAAATCGAGCGCGAAGAGGAGATCGTCGAATCGCTGATGAAGGAGAAACTGAAGGAGGCGGAAGCCGAAGCAAACGCCGCCGTCGAAGACGATGTCGTCGACGACGAAAAGGCCGAGCTGCTGGCGGTGGGCGACGTCGCCAACGCCAAGCCGAGGAAGCGGCAGGTCTACCACGAGGAGAAGAAGCAGGGCGGCATCGACCCCAAGCTGTACTCCAAGTACATCCAGTTCGGTGGCGGCTTCTGGTTCCTGCTGGTCATCGTGCTCTTTTTCGGCGCCTCCACGTTCAGCGACTCCTCGTCCAACAAGATGTTGACCAATTGGTGAGGAAAGAATTCATTTCTTGAAAATTCAATATTTGTCACAAAGTAAACTATTTGTTTATTTAGAGCAGTTCCTAGACAAGAAAACTCGATACTTTATTCAATTAACTTACATTTCATAATATTCTTCATCTAAATCAGTAATTTCATCAATTATTCACTTTTTTATTGAAATCCAATCCAATAATTCATACATCTAAGAGAAAAGAAGAAAAAATTACTTATAGATTGAAGAAGCATATCCCTACCGAGGGATCGAACCCGGGCTGGCGGCTTGAGAAGTCGCGCTTTGAACCCGTTGGCTATTGAGGCTATTTGAAAACTTATGTTTATTACACAGTTATAATACGTTATGAACCAACGGATTGGTGGTATTCAATAAATACGATAAGTTTGGGATACTTTCTTTGATATCTTTAGCATTCAAGCATTTCATGGCATCAGGTCATGAATCTATCATATAATTCATACTTTTCCTTGATTTATCTGGTAGGAGGTTCAAATTCACAATGTCCGCACTTTCTGCTACATTAGGAGATGTGTCACCATTATCATTTTCCATCATGCAACAGAATGATGAGTTCTTTTTCAACAATGATATGGATGCGAGTGCAAGTATGCTGTCACTTAATGGCATTATTTCCGCGCACGAGCGGCAATGCTGTCACTTGATGACATTTTGTGTTGATATTTGAAAGCGTCAAAGGCTACTTTGTTAACCGTTTGTACAAAAAACTAATAGGATTATTAAAATGGAATTATTGAAACAATTCGACCACCTCATCCAAGAATATTTGAGACTGTATCAATGAAAAATGAAAATGTTTTATAGAAAGTAATTGAATTTGGGTAGGAGACATCTCAATCTTTAAGCAAGGTGAAAAATAATATCTTTCCATTGTCGATGTGAATAGTTATTGTCAAATTTCAATGAGTGGGCCTATATTAGGTAAGGAATTTTCGATAAATTGCCGGTTTGTTCGCAGGGTGAACCAGCAAGCGAACCTGACAAGCTCGATGGAGAAATACTTTGGCAACGCGTCTGTTGACCTGGACGAGATGGCCGCCTCTTTGGCGAACGCGACGTCAGAGATGAACGCGACAGCTGTCAACGAGACGTTGGAACGCATCGCCGGCTTGCAGCGACTCGAAGTGCAGGCCGCCAAATCGATCAACTTGTACTCGGTGCTTTTGATCTCTTCTTCTGTGCTCGAGATCATCAAGGCGCTGCTTCTTGTCAAATTCATTGGTAACGTAAAATCGGAACGAGTTTTTCGAAATGTTGTCTCCATGTTGTCTGGAAAACTATGGAATCCCATGAAAACTTGTCAGGAATAGTGGGATGCTACGAAAATTCAATTTACCAGAAAAACTAATTTGTTGGAAAAACTTCAGAGAAGCAGGAAAACCATATTATAATGTTATGAAACAGGAAAACCTTTCATCATAATAAATAATTTTGGTTAGGTAAACTCTATATTGTCGAGAAAACCAAACAATGCTATGGAAATAATTCAAAATTAGCAGGAAATCTCAAATCTCATAGCTAAACTGTAGAATCCCATGAAAACTACAAAATGAAATGACATGAAAACCTGTCATTCTTAAAACTCCATATTGCCGAGAAAACTCCATATTGCCGAGAAAACTCTAAAGAGTCTAAAGAATGCTATGGAAATTCTAGATTACCAGGAGAAATCTATATTGTTAGGAAAACTGTAGAATCCCATGAAACCTCTAGATTTTTCAATAAAACTTGTCAAACCTTTCAACAAAAAAAAACACTGATTTGGTTTGGTAAACTCTATATTCTTGATAAAACTCTGAGGAATACTATGAAAATTCTAGATTTCCAATAAAACTCTAGATTGTTGGAAAAACCATGAGAACTACAGAATGTAACAACATTAAAATCTGTCAACATTAAAAATTCAGGTAAACATTATATTGTCGAGAAATCTCTTGAGAATGCTATGGAAATTCTAGATTAGCAGGAAAAATATATATTGTAAGGAAAACTGTAGAATACCATGAAAACTCTAGATTGTTGGGATAACTTCAGAAAACCAGCGAAACTATAGAATGTAATGAAACATAAAAACCTTTCAACAAAAAAAAACTGATTTGGTTTGGTAAACTTTATATTCTCGACGAAACTCTAAACAATATCATGAAAATTCTAGATTTTCAAGAAAACTTTTATTCTATAAAAATTGCAGAGAACCAGAAAATTATGAAACGGGAAAACCATGTATTATTAAAATAAATGGCGTGACAAAAAAATGTAGATTTTCAGATAAACTCCACATTGATAGGTGAACTTTGAATTGCCAAGAAAACTCTGAATTGCTAGAAAAACTCCAACTGTTCAAAAAAAGTAGGAAAAATGTAGAATGCTATGAAATTTCTAGATTGTTAGGAAAAATATAATGCCGGAAAATTATAAAATGTCATGAAAACTATATTTTTAGGAAAACTACACTTTCCACAGAAATTAACGCACCATCAAAAAATTAACCAATAGTTTGAGAAGTCTCTTTATACGCATACCGGGAGTAGCAATTATATCGTGTATTTTTGGTGGTGCGTTATTTATTTTTTTTTTTTTTGGAAAAGTATATACAAGTCAAGAATGCAAGAAAAACTCCAGTCTAGATTGTCCAGAAAACTGCACCTCTTCATTCAACAATGATCTGATAATTCACAGTGAACGCCTCGTTCTTCCTGCACAAAACGATGGTCCAGTCCGTCATCAAGTCCGTGATGGCCTTCTTCGACAACTTCTTCGTCGGCAACATCCTTAACAGGTTCTCGCAGGATCTCTACGTGGTCGACGAGGTCATGCCGCACGTGATCACCATGCTCATCATGGTGAGTTGCCTTTTTTTTTTTTCTGTGTGGCGATGATTTCTTAATGTGATTGTTTTCCAGACCGGCTTCATGCTCGCCGGTACCGTCGGCCTGATCGCCTCGGTGAACTGGAAGTTTCTGGTGCCGTCCGTCGTGCTGCTTGTGTCGCTGGTTGTCATGCGGTTCATCTACATCCCCACGTCGAGGAGTCTCAAACGATTAGAGGCTGCCAGTGAGTCAACTTTTTTTTTTTTTTTTTTTGAAACGCGGAGAATAATTCTTCCATACACTATATGTCATGTCACTCGAAGGCGGATTCATACACAAAGCTTTTACATTAATCTGTTACTTTTTCTCACTGTGATTAGACCTTTTTTTTCCTTTAACGATTTTGATAACTTTATGCACGACCTTCATTCACTTCTATAATTTATCATACATTCTGATAATGACTAAAATACAACAGATAGTTTGAATTTCTGTATAATTTTCCCATGTTTTAGCTGAAATTAAGAATAGTATATTACACAACAAGTGTGGAAAGTGACATATTACACACGAGTAGTCGTTTAGCAAGAGTCGCGTAGCGGTGAGTGCGGAAACGTAACGAGTGAAGGAAATGCACTTTCCAACGAGTTTTGTACACTATTTTTCCTACGACTCCGAATACTTTCATTTCGCGGGTCAAAAATGTAACTTGAGCGGTCTCTATAATTTCAGGTGGTTTTGATTCGATATCAAGTACTTACTGTTTATTTCCATATTCAAGATGATATTTGAATACTTCTCCGACAATTCCTCATTATGTGAATTACTGATTGATTGAGTTGGTTTAGTTTGAACAAATTTTGTTGTTATTGACACCAGCGTACATAAACAACCTTGACACCATTCGCCTGCTATAGCGCCAGTAATCACGCAACCAGGAATACAGAACCATAGAAGTATGTAGTTCGCAAGCGCGTACGAGTTACTCGAGTTAATGCGTCCTTGACTCTTTGCAAACATCTGTGATACCAAAGAATCTTCTCGTATTCTCATATCAAACTGATGCAAGCAGCAAGCCGTGCATAAAACTGTAGCCGTACTCTTTTGAATAATCTAACCCACTGTCATCAACATCGAAATAGTTCCAGCAAAGAGTATAGGTTCCAGTTTTAAAGTGAATTCAGAGGTTATGTATCAGACACATTGAAATTAATAGATAAAGAATTCTCGGTATAATTCAAAACGAGACAGCAATTTCAATAAATAATATGAATTTGATTTGAGAACGCTTATATTGACAGTGAATACCTTCACAATATACCTAATTATTTCTATATCAATTCAGGCGACCGTTGTGATATTTTTCATATCAACACTTGTGCTTTTTTTCTTTCAAATAAACAATACCATGATGGTGATATGAGCTACTTTCTGAATAACAAAACAGTGTGATTATTGACGTTTTCATAGGTGGTCGTAGGAAAAAACATTATCCGTTTGACAGAATCGCGCCTGTGCAAATCACATTTTTATTTTATCTGTCGTTGAAAGAAGAGAGTTGATTATCTTTCAATGAGTTATTAACGGAAAATCAGGCATATACTATTACCATAATGAAATCAATGATGTTAGAACATTTTTTATAAATACGAAGCACAGCACGATGATTATAGACTAAAATTACCAGGTTGGCGAAACTTCGGAACTAAGGAAAACAGTCTGAATAAAGTCACTCGAAGTCATTGAAGGGAGATTCATTCGAAGATAGTAAATTAGGGAACCAATAGCAACGTTTATTAGATTTGTATATACTTCAAATCTGATTTAAGGGCATGAGATTCGCAGTAGAAATAACTCATTAACCCAGTAGACTTCATTTATTTCATCTGTGCTGAAACAATCATTTCATCTCTCAGACATCCCTAAAGTTTTTCTGATTTTGCAATCGCAACGCAATCAAAGATTAGTGGTTTGCAATATTACGTAAAACTAAATAACATTCAGTGTGGGACTGAGTATGCACCCAACTGTGCTTACGAAGGTATTGATGGTTGCATATCCTTCAGGTAAGTTATTATCATTCAAATTAAGTAAGTTTGTGCGTGGTTTTTACACCATGTTGGCTTTTTGTTCATCTTTTTATGATTGATTTGAAGTGAGGAAATTGATTCTTTCAATCTTTCCTTGAGAGACTTGCTGATAGTGAGAGAGAGATTTTGATTGATATCTTGTGAAAGGGTATGAACTCTGAATATATTGCAAACTTTGATATATTTTATCTTTGATAACTTATGGAGTTGGCATTTCGGTCATTCTTTTAGGTAAGAAATAGAGAGAACAAAAGTATATGATAAATAAATATTACTGTGTAATCATTCTTTTAGATCAAGATAATCATTTGATTTGTCAGTTATACCATCATTCATTTTGAAATTAAAATCTGGTTTGGAAAAGTTCCGGGTTTTTATTCTGGTGGAAAATTAATTCAGCCAACCCACGAGAGTTAATTTTTTTTGCTCAATCGACTGATTGAGCATCGGAAAATTTATTTCCAAAGATTATTAGCGACCGTTAGAAAAGCTCTCGTTACCTGTGAATTAGGTTGAAAACCATACTGAACCTGATCGATTCTCACCTCATTTTTCAGCTCGCAGCCCAATTATCGGCCATCTGAATTCGACTATGGAAGGACTGACGACAATTCGAGCGTACCGAGCGCAGGATATTCTCAAATTCGAGTTCGACAAGCACCAGGATTTGTACACGAGCGCTTACTTCACTTCGGTGTGCGCCCTCGGAGCCTTCTCCCTGTACATGGACGTATTCTCCGCCATCTACGAGGCGTTTGTGATTGGAAGATTTTTGTTCCTTGACGTTGGTGAGTTTCCGTGGCTCGAAAAATTGCCCCTTGAATGGATTACATTTCCTACATCAGAAATTATTGAACGGATAATAATATATTCTGAATCATTTACTTCAGCAATAATTCGTACAGAAAAATTATGAAAGCTGTCTGAACTAGGCATTTTGATGATCAAAAGCAGGTGATGAACATAAATAAACTGGAAATACTATTTTACATAAGCCGCTGAACAGTGAATGCACTTTCCAACGAGTTTCATACACAATTTTTTTCACGACCATGTCATGTCAAATATTTACCTAAATTAGCGGCCTCTGTAATGTCATCTGGTGTCGATTCGATATCACTATATATTTCCTTATTTTAGGTGTAGTAATTGAAAACTTTTTCGACAATTCCAGATGTTGAATTGGTGAATTTTCTTGGTTTGCACAAACAATTTCAATGATATTTAAAACCACATTTCCAAATACATGAATTTCACGAATATGAAAGTTATTTCAAATGTCACCTTTCATCCATTGTCTTCAGAAGGAAATCACGCAACCAGTAATACAGGAGTGCATATTGACATTAACCGAGAAATATAAGTTGGTGCGTTATCTCGAATGTAAAAATGTGGAATCTTTTGTGATGCAAGCTGCACTCTTTGGTAGCAAGTTGATGTCACCGATTGCCATCAACGTCATCAGACATATAGTAGAAATAGTTCCCGACTAATTTTCATTAAATCATTAAACACTTGTTTTTTTTTCCAAATAACGCAATTTCAAGTCCAAATAATAAAACAGTATGCTTTATTATGATTTTTTCTTGCGTGGTAGAGGGAAAACAATATTATGTTCGTCTATTGTTCAGCTATTCTCTACCCTGAAAGAAACTAGGTAAAAAATAGTCTTCACCACCTATAAACTTGTATGAAACATTTAATATATCGATTTGTTATCCATTGGTAATGTTATGTTGTTGTTTCCCTTTCACTTGGTTTTTCAATGAATATTAGTCGACCAAAGTCCATTTTACACTTCCACGATCATTAGAAAGAAAAAAACATTTTCCAGAAGGAAATTGCTGAACAATAAAACATAACGCACAATAGTAACTCACTACAGATCACCCAAATACTTTTACATATTTGTTTGAAAATTCAAATCTCTCAGTGTGCAATATTTCAATCAAAACCATATTACCCGGTGACGTCACATTTTCAGAAAGTAATGGAGAATTTTCCAATTTTGAAAGTCGATTTCAGATCATTTATTCTTATGCTAGATACGGTATGTTTTATTTGTTTGGGAGATCCGGGGGGCGTTTCAAAATTTTTACCTCGTGATATCATAGTACTTTTTTGTCGGATCTATAATCTAAGGTGATAACCATTTCCCAGACACGGCCGCCGGCGACGTCGGTCTGACGATCACACAAGCCGGCATGCTGGCAGGCGTGATGCAGATGGGACTGCAAGAGTGGTCACAGGCCGAGAATTTGATGACGTCATTCGAGAGGGCGCTCGAGTACACTGCAACAAAGACGGAACAGGAGACGGGCGCCAAGCCAGAGAATTGGCCGAGTCGGGGCGAGATCAAATTTTCGCACGTCTCGTTGACTTATACCAATTCGCACGAACGCGTTCTGTCCAATATTAGCTTTCATGTCAAGCCCAGGGAGAAGATTGGCATTGTCGGCAGGTGAGTTAGTTGGTTATTCTCGTAGGGAAGGTGGGATTTTTACGAGTCGGAAACATTTTTTTTTTCTGAATCGTTCTCCT
Organism: Chrysomela aeneicollis; assembly: GCA_029955515.1. NCBI lineage: Eukaryota > Metazoa > Arthropoda > Insecta > Coleoptera > Chrysomelidae > Chrysomela > Chrysomela aeneicollis. The sequence goes on along the minus strand of JARUHQ010000021.1, from coordinate 10,763,879 downwards.
CCAATCACTGGAGAAAACTCTTTGATGTGCAGGAATTAGGAAAGCTATATCACTAAGAAAACTATATTTTCAGGGATATTATAAAATGTCATGAAAACTCTATATCGTTAAGAAAACTCCAATGTCAGAAAATTCCATCATTATGGAATACAATGAAAATATGAGTTTGTTGAAAAACTCTACATCGTTACAGAAACTAAAGAATCCCTCAAAATTTGCCTCATGGCAAAAAAAAATTCAGTAAAACCTTCTGTAGTCGAAAAACCTATAAAATAAAGAACGATATAATACGAAATACTAGATGGAAAAGTCAATATTAGAAAAACTATATAATCCATGGAAAGTTGAAAGAACTGGCAGGAATTCCCTTTTTTTTGTTAGGAATATTGTGAATACTTTGTTTAGACTGCCGGTGAAAATCAATGGTTAGGAAAATTATTATAGAATGCCCCAGAAAACTTGAAATGGCCAAGAAAATTTCAGATTGTTGGACAAATTCAATTGTTTCAGGAAAACTATATAGATTTTTCAGATTATCAAATCTCACAGAAAAACGCACAATTCTCAGGAAAACTAGTTTTACTATAAAAACTCTATTTTGTTAGTGAAAATGTATCTTGTCCAATAAAATTTAATTCCTGGAAGATTCTATTCAACTGCACGAGTTTTTCTTTTTAAAAAATTTTGTAAATAACCAATTTACCAATAATTCACCAAAGATGAAAGGTGAGATAAAGTCTGTGATAACTTGAAGAATCGAAGAGTACTCACCGTTTTTGGAAAAGTACATTTGAAAACAAACTCGAAGCCACTGAAAAAAGTCCTTACTGTTTTATTTTCCAGGACCGGAGCGGGAAAATCGTCGATAATCTCGACGTTGTTCCGACTGTACGAATTCGAAGGAGAAATCACCATCGACGACGTTCCAACGAAGAATCTTTCCCTCACGTTCCTGCGACGACACATTTCCATCATCCCACAGGACCCCATCATGTTCTCGGGAACCATCAGGTTCGTCTTCTTCCACTCGAACCTAACCTATAACCTAACCTAAAACATCTTTTCCAGGAGCAACATCGACCCCTCGAACGAGTTCACCGACGAAGAAATCTGGACGACGCTGCACAAGGTGCAACTGGACGCCATCACCCCGAGCCTGTTGACGGACGTCGCGGCGACCAATTTCAGCACCGGCCAGCGTCAGCTGTTGTGCATCGCGCGCGCCATCATCCGTCGCAACGCCGTCGTCGTTTTGGACGAGGCCACCGCCAACATGGATCCGGAGACGGAACGTCTGGCGCAACGCACTGTCGACGCCAACTTTGGCGAACGGACGCTGCTCGTCATCGCGCACCGTCTCGAGACTGTGTTGGAATGCGACAGGGTGATGGTGCTCGATCAGGGACGCATCGCCGAGTTTGACACGCCGCAGGTGTTGAGGGTGAAGCAGGATGGGATGTTTGCCGGCATGCTGCGCAACGCCGGTCTGGCATGAAGTGTTGTTTGACTTTTATTTGTTTGTTGGGTGGTACGAGATTTGTACCACCTTGAAAAACGCCTCGATCGCCGCGGTGGTTCATTATTTGGACCACTGAATTTTTTCGTGTTGGTATACGGTGGTTTATTTTGTCCGACTCACGTATGTTTTATTCAGTTCTTTATAACTGCAGTGATATCAATTTTATCAGTGGAATTACGAACATTTTTCATCAAAATAATACATCAAAATATCTTTTGAGACTAGCAAATTCCTTGATGACAAGAAATTAGAAAAGTTATATTTGCGAAGAAAACTATATTTTCAGGAAATAAACTATAAAATGCTAAACTACTAAAGAAGACTACATCTTAGGAAAATTGTAGAAAACAATAAAAACTCCAGTTTGTTGAAAAATTCTTGTTTGAAAAACTATAGAGCCCCTGGAAACCTCTTCTCTATTACAAATAGAAAGAAGACTAAGGTTAACCCCTAATTGAAAGAGTTGACATGCAACTTTTCTGGGGGCATATCAACTGTGCAGAAGACGACATTTCAATCTTGATTTTCCAAAGAAATTAAAAATCTATCCATGGGCAGAGTTTACATGCAACTTTTCTGGGGGCATATCAAATGTGCAGAAGACGACATTTCAAATCTTAATTTTTCAACGAAATTAAAAATCTATCCATGGGCAGAGTTTACATGCAACTTTTCTGGGGGCATATCAACTGTGCAGAAGACGACATTTAAATCTTAATTTTCCATAGAATTTAAAAATCTATCCATGGGCAGAGTTTACATGCAACTTTTCTGGTGGCATATCAACTGTGCAGAAGACGACATTTAAATCTTGATTTTCCAAAGATATTAAAAATCCATCCATGGGCAGAGTTTACATGCAACTTTTCTGGGGGCATATCAACTGTGCAAAAGACGACATTTCAAATCTTAATTTTCCAAAGAAATTAAAAATCTATCCATGGGCAGAGTTTACATGCAACTTTTCTGGGGGCATATCAACTGTGCAGAAGACGACATTTTAAATCTTAATTTTTCATCGAAATTAAAAATCTATCCATGGGCAGAGTTTACATGCAACTTTTCTGGGGGCATATCAACTGTGCAAAAGACGACATTTCAATCTTAATTTTCCATAGAAATTAAAAATCTATCCATGGGCAGAGTTTACATGCAACTTTTCTGGGGGCATATCAACTGTGCAGAAGACGACATTTAAATCTTGATTTTCCAAAGATATTAAAAATCCATCCATGGGCAGAGTTTACATGCAACTTTTCTGGGGGCATATCAACTGTGCAAAAGACGACATTTCAAATCTTAATTTTCCGAAGTAATTAAAAATCTATCCATGGGCAGAGTTTACATGCAACTTTTCTGGGGGCATATCAACTGTGCAGAAGACGACATTTCAATCTAAATTTTCCAACGAAATTAAAAATTTATCCATGGGCAGAGTTTACATGCAACTTTTCTGGGGGCATATCAACTGTGCAGAAGACGACATTTCAATCTTAATTTTCCAAAGAAATTAAAAATCTATCCATGGGCAGAGTTTACACGCAACTTTTCTGGGGGCATATCAACTGTGCAGAAGACGACATTTAAATCTTGATTTTCCAAAGATATTAAAAATCCATCCATGGGCAGAGTTTACATGCAACTTTTCTGGGGGCATATCAACTGTGCAAAAGACGACATTTCAAATCTTAATTTTCCAAAGAAATTAAAAATCTATCCATGGGCAGAGTTTACATGCAACTTTTCTGGTGGCATATCAACTGTGCAGAAGACGACATTTAAATCTTGATTTTCCAAAGATATTAAAAATCCATCCATGGGCAGAGTTTACATGCAACTTTTCTGGGGGCATATCAACTGTGCAAAAGACGACATTTCAAATCTTAATTTTCCAAAGAAATTAAAAATCTATCCATGGGCAGAGTTTACATGCAACTTTTCTGGGGGCATATCAACTGTGCAGAAGACGACATTTTAAATCTTAATTTTTCATCGAAATTAAAAATCTATCCATGGGCAGAGTTTACATGCAACTTTTCTGGGGGCATATCAACTGTGCAAAAGACGACATTTCAATCTTAATTTTCCATAGAAATTAAAAATCTATCCATGGGCAGAGTTTACATGCAACTTTTCTGGGGGCATATCAACTGTGCAGAAGACGACATTTAAATCTTGATTTTCCAAAGATATTAAAAATCCATCCATGGGCAGAGTTTACATGCAACTTTTCTGGGGGCATATCAACTGTGCAAAAGACGACATTTCAAATCTTAATTTTCCGAAGTAATTAAAAATCTATCCATGGGCAGAGTTTACATGCAACTTTTCTGGGGGCATATCAACTGTGCAGAAGACGACATTTCAATCTAAATTTTCCAACGAAATTAAAAATTTATCCATGGGCAGAGTTTACATGCAACTTTTCTGGGGGCATATCAACTGTGCAGAAGACGACATTTCAATCTTAATTTTCCAAAGAAATTAAAAATCTATCCATGGGCAGAGTTTACACGCAACTTTTCTGGGGGCATATCAACTGTGCAGAAGACATTTCAAATCTTAATTTTCCAAAGAAATTAAAAATCTATCAATGGGCAGAGTTTACATGCAACTTTTCTGGGGGCATATCAACTGTGCAGAAGACGACATTTCAATCTGAATTTTCCGAAGAAATTAAAAATCTATCCATGGGCAGAGTTTACATGCAACTTTTCTGGGGGCATATCAACTGTGCAGAAGACGACATTTCAAATCTTAATTTTCCAAAGAAATTAAAAATCTATCCATGGGCAGAGTTTACATGCAACTTTTTTGGGGGCATATCAACTGTGCAGAAGACATTTCAATCTTAATTTTCCAAAGAAATTAAAAATCTATCCATGGGCAGAGTTTACATGCAACTTTTTTGGGGGCATATCAACTGTGCAGAAGACGACATTTCAATCTTAATTTTTCAACGAAATTAAAAATCTATCCATGGGCAGAGTTTACATGCAACTTTTCTGGGGGCATATCAACTGTGCAGAAGACGACATTTCAAATCTTAATTTTCCAAAGAAATTAAAAATCTATCCATGGGCAGAGTTTACATGCAACTTTTTTGGGGGCATATCAACTGTGCAGAAGACGACATTTCAAATCTTAATTTTCCAAAGAAATTAAAAATCTATCCATGGGCAGAGTTTACATGCAACTTTTTTGGGGGCATATCAACTGTGCAGAAGACGACATTTCAATCTTAATTTTCCAAAGAAATTAAAAATCTATCCATGGGCAGAGTTTACATGCAACTTTTTTGGGGGCATATCAACTGTGCAGAAGACGACATTTCAATCTTAATTTTCCAAAGAAATTAAAAATCTATCCATGGGCAGAGTTTACATGCAACTTTTCTGGGGGCATACTCACACTGTACTTGAACCTTCGTAATAATACCAAAAATAAAATTCATCAACAAATTTATTGTACAACTACAGGAAATAATTGTACTATATACAAAGGCAAGGATTAAAACACAAGAAAAAAAATCTAACAATCACAGTCATTGTGCTTGATCTAAAATGAATGTATTTACAATCAAATAAGTTATTAATATAAAAATTACAAGGTGAGTGGAGAGTATTCGAATGTAGTCGAGACTACAAGATAACCAAAAAATCAGTTCAACTGGAATATGTCATACTTACGTATGACAAATTCTGTGAAAGTGAAATAATCCATATTGTTGTTAATGAAGCATTATTTTCAATTTTAGCGTGATATAAACTGCTCAGCACTTGAAAATATCCAATGCAAACATTTCTCTAGCTTTTCGGCGTTGGTGCCGAATATGGAATCGAAAAGCATGATGATAATATGAGAGAAAAAAACTACATTCCCCTTGCCGAAATACGGTGAGAAAACTCAACCTCTGCTCTTCAGACACTCGGCGTGGAGTTTTCCAACGTCAGCCACTTTAGATTATCACCCTGTATAAGTTTCGATAATGCCATCGAATTTCTCGAGTATAATTAGGGCCGTAGGCCAAGTTTCAATGCTCCACCTGTCCGAAAAGCAGAGTGACGGACGGAAAAGTAAAAGATAGACAGTTTCCCCCACATATTTCAAAAAAGGAAAAGTGTTGGCCGAGATTTTTCCACAGAAACCTCATTCTGTGTACTACTTCAAAAGTTCCTAGAGGCGGGAGAGAACGAAGCACAACTAAATGATGTTCAAAAACCTAAAAAAAATTCAGAAGTCCGGAGCAGTTTAACTTCGAACCGAGACCTAGACATTCTTCTCCCCAGCTTCCTTCGTCTCGGCTTCCTCTTTAATACCGGCATCAGCCTCGTGGCTGCCTTCTCCGTCGACTTTCGCGTCTACCAGCTCGAACCTCTTCGAGTTGTCCTCCTCCTTCTCTTCGGCCGGCTTCGGCTGCTCTTTCTCCACCAGCACAAAGTCAGTCGACGTCGTCGTCGCCTCGGCGCTCTCCGCTACCGCCTCCAAGCCTGCGGCTGGCTCCTCTTCGGCGACGTCTTCCTTCCCCGGGGGCGGCAGTGCACCCTCCACGTTGAGGGCCGCCTTCGTCTCCAAGATGCCGATGGCCTTTTCGATGCACTTGATCGCCTCCTTCCTCGACGACCTTATGATATCTGAAACGGTTAGGGTAGGTTGAGAGGGTGCGTGGGGTCACTCAAATTTGACGCTCATCTTTTTTTTTTACAGTTGCAACCGTAAATCAGAGTGGACACCGTTTTTGATAAGTATTCCTTAATCTACAGTTGACACTGTTTGGTGGTGACTCTGTGAATTAGACAAAAAGTAACAAATATACAGTCTTAAATGTGAATGAGACTATCTGAAAATCCTCGAATAAATAGAAAATCTTGGTGACGTCCCGCAGCTGGGGTAAAAAAAAAAAACATAAGTCAGCCTCACCTTGACCTTGCGTATCGATGTTGTCGAGCTTAATCAGATTCCTCGTGAGCATCTCGTCCAAATACAAATATTGCTTGTCGCGCGGTTTGCCGTCAAACTTTTGCGCCTGTTCCATCAACGCCGACACGTCCTTTTGGATCACCTGGATCTGCTCGATGGCGGCGGCCGTCTTGTTTTCGGGTGGCGGCGGCGCCGGCTTCGGCTGCTCGGCCGCCCCCGCAGGGCTAGGCCCACGCTGCGCCTGCGCAGCAGAGGGGGCGGCCGCCGCTTGCTGCTGCTGCTGCTGCCTCCTCGCGGGCGGCTCTTCAGGGGGGAAGCCGCCGCGCCAGCTGTCGGAGAAGGGCGGCCGCGGGTCACGGTTTAGGTACTATGGAAAAAAAGGGGAGGGGGAATATTTTGATTGTTTTGTAACGACCGAAACGTTGCAAGGATCGGCACATCAATCATTATCATTATTATTATATTTTAACGTAGTTCTACCTGAGTGAACTGCTCGGGCCTTTGACCAAACAGCCTTTCGGCACGCGGCGGCGGCTGCGCAAAGGCGGCGGAGGCGGGGGCGGTTTTCCTCGGCACCACCGGCTCGTCCCTGCCCTCGATCTGGATGGGGATGATGCGTTCGACGGGCCTTGCCGCCTCTTGATGGGGGGCGGCGGGGTGATGCTCCGGGTCCGCCATGTCGGCGGCGGTAGCGGCGGCGGAGGGTTGGTTCACCGGGATGTTTATGCTCGACGTGTATCTCTGACCTACGGGGGTGAACAACGAGATGTGTCAACTCCTCGATCCACACACACACACACTTTGTTTTTCATTGGGAAAACAGCAAAGTTTACTTTCAATTTTGTTCTTGGGTGAATGAAAACTTTGTAAGTCACAAATAATTTCCTTTTTATTCTAGAGTTCTAGTACTTTTATGCAATGACATTGATTAGCGAGTTCACTACTTAACAGACTAAGAAAATTCCACTTCAAACTATTTCATGATAATCTATTCATTTACAAAGAGACTGTGTGTGATGAAACCATCCCTTTCAAAAAGTCAACACGTGATTTCAGTCATTGAAATAACAGCGACTTTTTCTACAAATTTTTATAATTATTGAGCACTTCAATACCACAATAAACTATGGAGATCAAGGAATGCATCAGATTTATCAGCGACAAACTATGTTGAAAAAAAATACAGTCTCTGCTTCCTTGACATTCACGTTGAGTTTTTCTATGTCATCCATGTTAGGATCCTCTTTCCCTAAAAATTTTGATGAAACCATTGAACTCCTAAAATTTTATTTGGGCCGTGGGCCGAATTTTAGTGCTTACCGATTCGAAAATCTGAAAAACTACATAATTCACAGCATGAGATACACAAACCCACTCACCTTTTTCATAATCTAATAACCTAAGCTGAGATCATAGTGAAAGAACAATGGTGAAATCACTTATTTTTCCCCCTGAAGGGGGCGCTATCGCTCCACAGCCTAAACTATTTTATTATTGCTGTCGAAATATCAATCAATATCTCGTGAATCTGCTAGAGTTCTTGCCAAATCATATAATTTCTTAAAATTCCTTATAAAACAACACAATTGACAATGACATTATTGACAACTTCACGTCAATGATTTTACGGGCCTGCTCCTGCCTCAAAATGATTGTAATTGTTAAACAATTTATATGGCTTTGCACAGGAGTAAATAAATATTCACCATCTTCCATCCACCATGACCAAGATAAAAAAAAAAAAGGTAGCTTGTAAAATGTACAACAGCGACGGACGGACCTTTATCTGTGGGCGGCGCAGACATCGACCTGTGGTTCCTATCATCGACGGCCTCCTGCCGCTGCCCGAGGTCGGTGGTGTTGCTCTGCTGGATGGTGGAGGACCTCGCCTTGGGCGCAGCGTTCTCTGCAACACCGTCAGGTCGATCGCCGCCCTCGGGGGCGGTGTTTTCCGGAGGCGGGGCGTGCTCTTGTCGAGACGAGCCTGAGGAATATAAGCGAACGATGCAAGAAGAAAAGGATTTTTGGTTCGATTGCATCAAAGAACAATGGACAAAAGTTCGATGGTGTGATGAGAGTTTCGAAATTTTGGGGGACTAGTATGGGATGCGGAATATTTTCACTTTTTCATTTAGATTTAGGGTAACTAAAACCAATCCCTTCATGCCATAACTGTACCCAAAATTTCGAAAATACATTGTTATATTTTGATTACTATGAAACGCAAATGCGTATTGAAATATCCTATGATGCGATAAGCAATTTTTAATTCTTCGGAGGTTGGTACAATCAAACTGTCAAATGAAAGTCAGAAAGAGTTAGGCCCAGTTTACTTCTGGGCGATTTTGGATTTGGCGATACTAGCAGTGTTTTGATTTGTAAATTTCAATTCAGAATGTGATTTGATTTGAATGTCATTTAAAGTTGAATTTCAGGTGATTTTGACCCTTATCCAAATTATCAAAATCACCTGAAAATCAACTTTGAATTACATTTTATGATATGTCGATGAATTCAGCGTTGAATTTAGAAAAGTGTTATAAAATATGCAGGTCCGTATTGAAAAAAATGAGGTTGAGGGTGGCCCAGAGCGTACGAAACGTTGGATACAAAATCTGATTATGTCAAAATGAGGATAATTTACTGTCGAATAAAAAACTCCTGTGACATTTTTTGATAATATTCGAAATAAAGTGGGAAAAAAAAAATCAAAATGACAGAATTTACTTCTTTTATGATATCTCAATAACCGGCCCTGATAATCTCGATTTGTTTGAACTGCTTGACAATGCTTCTATCAATGTAACTTTTTCTCCATTTGACCGACCTTCTAACTCTTATGGTTTAAAAGTTACCAATACAATCCCATTAAAAAAGTGGCCACTCTGTATATTTGGGTAGGACACTATATGCAACATATGCAACCAACCATACTCAGCACAGATATTTCTAGTTGCCTATAGGTGTAGGGTATTTGTTTTTTATTTTGTATAAACAAAATACATAAAATAAATTGGTATAATAATAGTGAAGGTAGGTGTTTCAGTACAGGTATTGTTACTCAGAATGATTCATCTTCGTGATTAATAGCCATTATTATACGCTTCTTGAATCATATATTATAATAGAACACTGTGAATTGTTACAATTCCTGAATTTATGTTGTCACATCAAGTGACAACATAAATTCCGTTTTCTAAATATATAATAATCAATTTTCCTTCCGCCAAATCTCCATCATAACATACAGGATGACTTAAAAATCGATTCGATTCGGGTGTATACCTTGCGAGCCGCCAGACCCACGTCGTGGCTCGTAGAAACGTTGGACAAACTCTTCGGGATGGAGTCGCTCTCTGCCGGCGGCGGCGAAAGGAAAGCCACTGCCGAAGGTTTCTCCAAAGTCGTCGTCGTCGAAGCGACCATCAAACTCTGGGTCGACCTGCGCCCGTTGAGCCCTAGGGCTGCCGCCGCGGTGTGCGAAAGTGTCTAGGTGCTCGGCCAATTCTGACAATGATAATGATATGGTTTTTCTACAAACGGTTAACAAAGTAGCCTTTGACACGGCTTCGAATCTCAACACAACATTTTCGAGGAATATGTCATCAAGTGACAGCATTTGCGCTCGTGAGATGGAATATTGAAATAACGCTCGCCCCTACCATAGGTATGTTGTGTTGGAAACGAACTCATATTCTCTTGTGTTAAATCTTTGACTTTGGAATAAAATTAGCTCATCAAATTTGGAGTCGCATTTAATATCTATTCGCCTAGTTGGTACATCGTAAAAGCAATGTCTCGCAGTATTTTTTTATCAGTAACAAAAAAGTATAAAAAGTGAGAAATAAAAAGATTCTACTCTACACAGAATACTAAACCCTATACTGGGTGAGCTACCTAACATCTTGCATGATTGAAAATAGTGACTATGAATTATCTGAAGCTCCTCCTCTTGTAGCAGAAAGAACAAACATTGTAAATTTGAACCTCATACTACAGAAATCGATGAAAAGTATGAATTATAATATGATTCATGACATTGTGCCGTGATATGCTTGAATATTGAAGATATCAAAGTAATAGTTGATTTATGCAGCAATTTTGAGTCATAAGTTTCAAGTCTTCAAATTTTTAGTATAAAGATTCAAGACATAAAGGAGAAAAGAAAATTTATGCAGTAATTATTAGGGACTGTTATATCTTAGAGGCAACATTTCCCATTGGTCAATTCCTGTGGTTCTGTGTCAGTTGTCACTTCACAATTTCTGTAAGCTGGCCGTCGTCAATATCCATTTTTTCTTTTTATAATCTGATATACGTATAAATAAATAACACAATCACAGATAATAACCAATAAAACCTTCACAGAATTCAAAACTTCGAACGCTTGTGCAAATATGATCAGTTTTAAGTTTCAAGCCATAAGAGATAAAAGTTGGCCAACTTTCTTAGGACTTGAATCTTATGACTTGCAACCTAAAACTCATGTATAAATGGAAACATTGAAAAATAATATTGACTAAAAATGGTGAATTTAAATTACACTTCATATTCTATGGTAGTTTGAGAATTAAAGTACTGAGTTTGAGTGTATTTCGAGCGCAATGTGTCTTGTATATCACTTTGTGCTCTGAATACACAAAAAATAACTATTATTGCCAAAAGAAATATTTGGTTTGAATTTGAATGACTGCTTTTTACTTGATTTATTTACCTACCCTTTCAACAAAATTGTATCTTCTAGAGTACAAAGAATGATTAGATATTAACCAAAAAATATATGTATATATATCAACGTTTCGTTATTACAATAGCTTCTTCAGGTATCAGTACACAGTGGTGTACTCTTTGTGATGTACAATTATTACTATGGATGTTCATCAAGTATAATAGCCAAGTGAATTGAAAGTCACCCCTGTTAAATGGCAAATCTTGGAAATCTTTAGCTAGTGAAATAATTAATGAAAGTTTAAATACCTGGATGACGCTTAGCTATATCATCTAGCGTTGATCTCAAACTTTCGTCCCGATTGCAGGATCTGTCAAATGGGAAGCCGCTCTGAAAATAATATGAATAATGTTTTGCCATGTTATACTAGAATGAGTAATAAGACTAAAATGTTATTAGATAATGTAGTGTTTGCACAGATTGGCCTTGAAGTACTTTCAGTTGAATAGTAAGAAATCAGAAATTGAGATTGGCTCTGAGGATAGGGACTTCTAAAATTTAAAGCAACTTGTCCCAGGAAAGGTCAGAACACTTCTCCAAATGAATAGATAACATCCAAAACTGTATTACATTATATTATCACTCTTATCCAAAGTTTCCTGGTGATACATAATATTTACATTTCTAATTATGATGTCTCCGTTTTCGCATCGTTTTGATCAGTTACAACAAATCGACAAGTATAGATGCAAAAATAGAATTTATATTTAGGTTGGAGATGGTAATGTTGGTTCCCAATTCAAATCTTGAATATTTGCTCCTTAATCCTTTTATACCAATGGCCTATTCAAAAAGATATTTACAAATGATCTATTTATATATTTGCATATTTTCAGCACATTCTCTCACCTACATTATAGTTTTTATTTATTAGAAATACAATAACTTGAAATTGAATACTTACGAAAGGTGTTCTAGAAAACGACATTTTCCGAAAACTAAACTAGAGTGAGTGATAATCACTGAAACGAGAAACCTTTAAATAATATGAATTCTTCTAGATATCTAGAGAAACTCCGTCTACAGAATCATCTGGAAAGTACTAAAATTAACAGTTAAAACTGGACATCCGAATAAGCAGTTGGTAATGCTGTTCAACGTGTTGAAAAAACATAGTAACGTCGAAGTTTGTGTATTCTCATTTCAGAACGTTGTGTACATAGATGCATCATTAAAAATATAGGAACGAATCTATTTTCGAAGCGTATTGAAAATAGAAAGAATTTGCAATGATTTCTTGAATATGAAACAAAATAAATATAAAGTACTCACCAAATTTGTGGTATAATATGGGGCTAAAAGGGCTAAATAGATTTGTTTGAAGTTTCTGACAGCACTTGAATGACATTGACATGACATGAATGACAGGATAGCCGACAGCATTGAAAGCAAGAGAAGAAGATGTACTGTGATATAATGACATAAGTCTTGTCAATGCCAATATAAATTGTGTGTACTGTGATTCCAGGAAAACCAAATACCAATTATTTTATTTATATATAAATAAATCAAGAAATAATGGAGAAACATTAAATAAATTTCGAATTTTCATTGAGGTAACACACTGAATTATTCAATATGAGCTTTGTAGATTTCTGTTTATTTTCAGATATCCACATTTTTGCACTTGGGGGGTGTTTTTACAAAAATTTGGAAAAAGCATTATAAAATGGATGTGACTTCTCGAGCTGAATCTCTGATACATGCCTAATGGATGCGAGAACAAATTTTCCAAACCTAGGTGTATCAAAAGATACAGATTTTCTGCATGTATCATACACTGGAAGGGATAAGGATGCAATATCTGTGGATTCTGCTGGATGTGGAAGAAATACTTGCAGGGAAGAAACCTCATCTGGTATAGCTGTTGCTAAGATTTCCAACAGCACTGAGCAGACACAAAGTAATCAAAAAAATGTTGAAAGTAAAAGTGTTATGAGAAGGCCACAGTTATTGAACAATTCCTATTGCTCCTACTCTAGTGCTTTCAGTTTAGAAAATCCAGAAAATGAAGAAAAAGAAGCCAAAAGCTTGATTCTGGTTAGGTGTGACTTCAAGAAATCAGTGAAAAAGCATCCTTATCATCCAGCTCTGACCCCCTTCAATCGTTCAACTTCCTTGATGAACTACTTCAAAGAAGAACAGAACTGCACATTGAACCAATCAAGTTCATCTCAGACATATTCAGAATCTAATAGTATGCCATTGGTGAGAGATCTCAAAAAAATTGATCAGAATGTGAGTTTATTGAATAATGACAAAAACAGTGCAGACTCTGATAGTAATTCTATGGATTCATCAAAAAACTCTGTAGATACTTGTGAGGAAGCTCATGATATATCTTCAGAGAGCCCTGAAAGTAGAAAAAAGGACTTTTGCAGTTATCTTCAGCTGATGAATCCTGCAGATAAGAAGGAAATATATATTTTGCAAAATAGAAGGTCCACTAGAGTGAGAAATTTGGCTGTTATGCAAAAACAAAAACAATCAAAGAGTGAATTGTCAGAAACAGAAGTGAAAAGCACTGATAAAGTTGAAGATGGTGCAATTCAGGAGAGTCCCAAAGAACTTTTTGTGAAAATGGATCAGAGAGATGATGGTGAGAATAGACAAAATCATGAGAGTTTTAGTTTTCCATTTCCACCAGAGCATTTGATGAAAATTACACATGACTTTGATATTACTATGGGTAAATTAGTTCCTAGTCTGAAAAGGATGTGTAGATACAAAAAAATTGAACTTTTAACTGGTAGGGATAAAATCAAACCATGTCCAACTGAATTTGAAATATGTGATGAAAATGCAGTTTCACAAAAAAAAGAACCTACAGATTCATCTGGAAGTGATGAGTTGGATACTTTGAAATCAACTCCCAAAAAAAATGTACAAAGAAAGAAGGTCACTGGTAAAAAACTATTACTTTCTGATAGAACAAACTCCTTGAGGAGCAATAAAGGTGAATTGAAGAATGTGCCCCTCAAGAAATTGTTGAGGAAAAAAGATATTAAAACATCCAAATGGAAATTACTGAAGCAAAAAGAATTGAGGGAGAGTCACAAAGTGTGCAAAGAAGAATTCAAAACATCTAAAAGACCTTCCAAAGCAGACATAACCAGCCCCCAATGTGAAATTGTGACTGTTCCCTTTGCAGAAGAAAACAATGATTTGGAACATTTCATCAAAGACATGGTGGATTTTGAGAGCCTCAGTGAAGAGCACAGAAAGTGTTTGATAGAAAGCAGAATTTTCTCAGCCAAACCACCCCCTGAAGTAGAAAGTCCACAAATGATGAATGAATCTTTATCTTCTATCAGAGCCATATCACCTTTATATGGATTCAGCAAAACAGAAGGAGGCAGCTTGAAAAATAAAGTGCTGAATAATAATTCTTCTGGTTTGGAGACTCACTTGTTGAAACAAAATCCACATAAAACCACCAAGGAAGTTATAGCAAAGGGTGACAGCAAAAATGCACCCTTGTATGGAAATAACACTTATCTCATCCTGAATTTTCATGGTACTGAGCCAAAACAAGGTAGCAAAGAAAACAACTTGAACCTGAAGGAGAATCCCAAGAAAAGTGCAGAAATTTCCTTGTCAGAACATGATTATGCTGGGCATCCTAATAAAAAGGTAATATTAATTTGATATACTTGATTATTATCATTGCAATTTTTTCTGAACTGAAAAAGGATATTTTTTGGTTTGATTATGAAATCCCAGATGATTGACTGGGAAATTACTTGATTTGGTGGATTTGAAAATACCCATACAAATATACAGGGAAGTCAGGAATAGGGATAAATGAGAGCATGTTTATTTTCTGTGATAATCAACCTTTAGAAATGTAGAAAATCATCTTTTCTACAGCTATGTTTTGGATTTTTTTAACAATAGTTATGCCTCAATAACAAATGAAAAATTAATGTACTAACAGTTATTCACCAAATTCCAGAAAGGAAACAGAATCTTAAATAGGATAGACATTGTTATCATGTTGATGAAAAAGTAAACAATTCAAATCATTATCATAATGGAATACAGTCCATTATGATTATATAATTAATTATGATAGGAGAAACACTTTGCAGTTTTTGAATTTTTATTTGACCATCATTTGAGGCCAGTTTGAGACTAATTAATTCATTCTTATCACCGACATTTTGCTCTTCTAGCCTTTTATAGTTCAGCTGGCAAATCCACTTCTGGTTTACAAAGGATCTGATTACACCATAGTTTATGGGTCTTAGCCTAATGCCCTTCCTATTTTTAATTTTCTGTTTTGATTAATTGCTCTACAGCTGGTATTCATAAAAAAAAGGATATAGTTAGTATGCCAACATTGTGGAAATAATGACCTTTTATTAAAAAAAAAACGTCCAAATTGAACAAGTAGTTCAGACAAAAAATGTTTTCAAACATGGATGTGTCATTTGAAATAATAATGTTGACAAGAATTTTGAAAAAATTGACAACATTCTAATCCGCATTGTTTTTAAATCACCCTGTACAAAATTTCAAAAATATCTAACCAAAGGTCATCGAGATATTCACCTGGTTTCACACTTTTTTTTTTTTTCGATCGTCATAGAAGAAAACTGAAACCACCGACGTGGTGGACGTTGAAACGGTCCCGATAAAAAACGTGCACGTCGGCTACGTCGAAGTGAACACGAAATTCATCACGAAGAAAAACAAGTTTGAGATTCTGCCGCACAACAAGACCAACGACGTGAAATCGCTGCACCGCAGCCTGCAGTTCGACAAGAAGAAGGGCGACGCCAATCTCGCCGTCGACGCAAGTCTGAGCCACGAGTGGGGCGACGGCGCCGGCGCCGGGGCGTCCCCAAAGCAACAAAAGTCCAAGAGGCAGTCACACTCGATCGCCATCAGCAAGGAGAACGGCCAGGTGATTAAGGCCTTCTACGTCGACTACAATCTGATTGTGTGCCAGGAGTACGTCATCTCCTTTTGGATGCAAACGCCGTTGGGTGAGTTACAAATTGACCTGACTTTCAATCCACTTCAAATCAACTTGACTTCCAGCTATCTTCAGATCTACCCGACTTCATATTGACCAGTGTTTCAGCAAAGTTTACAGAAATAATATATTCTGTAAACTTTGGTTTCATTCAACGTCAAATCTACCTGACATCCAGTCAACTTCAAATCGACCAGACTTACAGTCGGCCAAAGATCTACCTGACTCCCAGTCAACTTCAAATCGACCAGACATTCACCTAAGATCTACCTGACATTCATTCAACTTCGAATCTACCTGACTTCCATTCAATTCCAAATCGACCAGACTTACAGTCGGCCAAATATCTACCTGACTTTCAGTCAACTTCGAATCTACCTGACTTCCATTCAATTCCAAATCGACCAGACTTACAGTCGGCCAAAGATCTACCTGACTCCCAGTCAACTTCAAATTTACCTGACATTCAGTCAACTTTAAATCTACCAGACTTCCAGTCGACTTCAAGTCGACCAGACTTTGAGAGATTAACCAATAGGTCTGGCATTTTTCAGGCAACATCCTCGGCTCGCAGGACATGTGGGTGCCGCGCGGCCACACGCAACGGCTGGTCCTCAACAACAAGTGCATCCAGAAGGAGTCGATGGAGAAGGTGATTTGCACGGAGACGAGCGTCGTCTACATCGAGCTGTGGATGAAGGAACACAAATCGGAGATGCGACAGGGCCCCGTTGCCGATGTGTTTGTCACCCTGTATTTCTGGAAGCAGCGCCAGACCGGGCTGGACAAGAAGGTGTTGCAGCTCGAGAACATCAATGGGTGAGTTTTTTTTTTCTCGTTTTACCATCATGACTTTCGAAAATAGTTGAAGAGTTTTTTGGTTCTTTTCGTTTTCTTTCCGAGCGGTTTTCGAAAAGTGAAAAATTTCAATTTCAACGTGGCTCCAAAAAAAAAAAAGACAACTGCAAAAGTATCGAAAAGAGGACATACTGAACATAATACATGTCTTTGACTTCCCAGCTGACTGGAAAATGATAATCTTTACAGATTCGCCGACGACGTTCAATATTCGGTGATGAAAACGTCCCCGAAAATCATCGTCAGTTGGCACTCGGCCAACGAAGACACCGCCACCAAGAGAACCTTCATACACGCCTATCTGTTGGCCGGAGATTTCCAAACGGTCTCCAACATTTACGATATCGAACCCGTCGACCATTACGTGTCTTCGCTCCACAATATAGAAGGTTAGTGTACGGATCAGTTGACTTCATATCGACCAGACTTTCAATTGATTTCAGATCGACCTGACTTCCCCATTAGAGGGTGATAAAAATTCGTTTTTGTTTTTTTCAGACTGCGACAGCTTGATAATGGGCTGCGGAGAAAACAAAATCACCTTGTGGAACGTGGAATACGGCTACATAGTGGCGACCATCGAGCTAACCGAAATTAAATCTCCGCTCTCCACGTTATGGGTGAAATGCGATCGGGTATGTATGTGCACGTGTTTTGTGTCATCCCTTGGCTAGACATTCTTCCTTCGGACCTGAACGTTATATCAATAATTGCATTTTTTCAGGGTTTCCTTTTTGCTCTCCAGCAATGCGTCGATCGGGAACTGAGATTGGTAGCAATCAATGGCATGAATCGATCGTGGAAGAAACTTGCCAGCTATCTTCCACCCGAAGGTTTCGACAGGTCGGTATATTGTGGCATTTACAAAGTCATTGAGGAAGTTTCTCTCATGAAATTATTGTTTGCATAACTGACGTCTTGAATGATTACTGAATTATCACTTTTGATACCACAATATCTTCAATAATCACTTGATTTTTTTTTTGATAACTCGAATATTTAAAAAATATATGTTTTTAATTGAAGCTAGCGAGAATCCCACACCGAAATGAGGCCTGTTATCTGAGAGATAATTTTGGACCAATACTCCAGTTGAGATTATGCTAAATAAAATAACTATAAGATACCGACTTTAGTTACGCAAAATAATATGAAATGTAGCTGGTGGTAGTTCAAACCAGACTAGACCAATAAAAACATACACTGGCCCTTCCTATCTCTAATGCATTACATTGTTTGAAAGCAAGATTCAACCACAAAACCTTATAGATGAGACACTTTGCCCATTTTGTTTAATATACCGACATTTCGGATCTTTAAATTTTGCGCATCGCAGTTACCGAAAATATATACACAGTAATGATTGCCAATAAACATATCATTGTATCTGATTCACATTCCAGATAATGAAGTTATATGTATCTATGATCAGAGGTTGTTTAATCTGTGCTGTGATAATCCTCAAAACTTTTATTGCTTTTCCTTTTGAATTATAGTTTATGGATGATACATTGCAAGAACACAATAAACCCATTCGAAATATTGGATCGTGAATCGTGTTAAACGAAAACATTTGTAACATAACCAACACAAAATGATGACAACGATGTAAACAAAACACGCGATCAATATTTTAGCGCCTGCGCATATCTTTGACTGGACCTTCAAATCTTGCGCTTTCGACACCTCTCTCTAATTTTATTTGCTCTGTCTGTAAGGTTTTCTAATCTGTGCTTTGACATATTAACTTGATTTGAATTGAGGAAACTTCCAATTGAAAAGGCTCCGCGGCTGTAATGTTTTTTTTTTTTTTCAATCGAGAGGTTTAATCGATTTTTTTCCGTTTTTCCTTGACAGATTGAGAGGCGTCAGCTTGGAAAACGGCCTCCTCATCTCCTTCTACGACCAGGGAATCCTGTGCTGGAAGGCCGAGACGGGTGAGCCAGTGGACGAGATCAGCCTGGACAATGACGTCATACCATCAGGAAAGTACGTCATCGTCATCGAGGAGAACCAAATCATCGTCAAGCATGTCGTCACCCACTTGATGTCCTTGTCGGTTGACGAAGCGTGAGCTAATTTTTTTTCATGTTCGGCAATTTCGACAGATCGTTTAAAGTATTTTTAAATGTGGTATTTTTATAGTTGGAAGATTATTCGTTGTTTCATTACTTTTTATGTACATACACAGATGGATGATTTTATTTACTGTAGGCGGTTACGTTTTTGGAAATATACAGGGTGTTCCTTCGCAATTGCACGTTTGACCTTGTACCTACTACTAAGTCTAACAACAGTTTTCAAAATATTCGGATATTTTATGCTTCAAACGGAACGACCTGTATATTCTAGTTTTTTTTTTTTTAAATGGGCACATGAGTTTATCCTACAATATTTCAATCACTCCAGCCGAAGATTGAATCAATATTTATTTAAAGTGTTTTATGGAAACTCAAAGTTTACTATCATGACGAAATCGTTCATTCATTTTCAGATTAGGGTGTTGTGGTCGTGTGAAAAGATTCATGAATTGAGCGTTAACAGTTACAAGAAATAGCTTGTTTGTCTTATAGTTGAGAAGTTCAAATAAATTTTGATACATAACTGTTTCCATCAACGAGTTTTTTTGTACCTACTTTTCATCCTGCGCCTTTTTTATTCATTTGTTCAGTTCCTTCTTTCACGATGTGGGTTGGATTATTTTTCTATGTAATGGTTCGAATCTTTTCTTTATTTATGGAATAAAAATAATCATTTGAGCAGTCCACGAAGCATCCGGATTAAAATGTCATATTCAGCATAGTTAATATGCCCCCAGAAAAGTTTGAACTTGGCCCATGGAAAGAATTTTAATTTTTTTATTGGAGAATTCAGGATTGAAATGTCATCTTCAGCACGGTTAATGTGTCCCCAGAATTGTTATTTTTTATCAAAAATAAAGGGGTTAGGTTAGATTTCATTTTCGAACGAAAAATTCGAAGTCTTCGTAGAGCTTTCAAATTTGGTATCAAGGAGCATCAAGAAAAAAGTTAGTCATATTTTTCTCTACTTGGAATCCGTGCAGATGGCAGAAAATCACGAATAACTCGAAAAGTATTTCAGATATAAGGAAACGGACTTTGGAATCGTGTTCCGACGTCCAAAACACCTCGTTGCAATTCCATTTTTTTGTGTATTTTGTGTGAGGATTTTTTATAGATTGATCTGGGATTGATTATGAATTCAGGATACTTACACAGAAAAAAAAAGTACATTTTCATTCAATCAAACAAGAAATCCAGAAAAAAAAAATTGTCGTGCTATGCAAAAAGATTGTATTTGATAAATTGGCACGACAACGGCCCCTCGCGAGATGAAAGAAAAACAAAAAAACAACTCATGCCTCCCCCACATCCGCTGCCCCCTGCTGCTGGTGCGCCGCCTCCTCATCTTCCACCCCCATCTCCTGCTCGAGTCTTGCCGCGCTCTCCACCGTCTCGGCCGAATCGATTTCGACGACGTCCGCCACGACGCCCGTCATCAGCGCGTCCGCCTGCTCGGGGTGGTGCGTGCGCACGTGGTCGCGTAGTGCAAAATCGCGCGCATAGATGGCGCCACACACGAAGCAGTCGAACTTCAGGTTGTTCTCCCTCTGCAAGACGGGAAAACATTCCATTATGCATTGGCACCATTATTACTTGACATTTTTTCGACAACACGAATTTCCCCTTACTTCCGAATAATAAAAAACGCGTATCAATTTTATATTACGATATGTATTTGCGTTTCATTCATTCTCATTTCGAAAAATCTAAGCAGTATACCACAATTTCATATATTGTTACGACATTAGCTCTTAATTTCGTTTAATTAAAACACTCGGTACAAAAACTGAACCACCTACTCGCAATACGATTCGATGAACTCTCAATCAAAAACCACTTCCGACATTCGTGGTTGACAGACGACGTATGGCTTGGACGGGAGGGAAAAAAAATCATTACCTTGTGTGTGTCCATGTGAGCCTTTACAGCGTAAAGGGAAGCAAACGGCCGGTTGCACTCCTTGCAATTGAACGGTTTAGTGTGGCTGTTGCGGTGACCAGCCAACTGCACCGTTGTCTTGAAGGCCTTCGGGCAGTACGGGCACCTGTGTCGAAAAATTCGCCGATAAAAAGGTGCAAGTGCCAAGTTTGTTTGATGACCGAAAAACTTTCGTGTAAACTCTATAGGCTGTCGCAAATATCAAATGATTTGTCGAAACTTTCAAAGAAAAAGGTTACAAGTGCCAAATGTGTCTAATAGCTGGGAAAAATCAACATAAAAATTATTAATGATAATAATAAAAGGTAATGATTACCAAATGTGCCTAATAGTCAACTTTCGAATGATTGATAATAATAAAAGGTGATAAGTACCAAATGTGCCTAATAATAAGTAAGAAAAATCAATTTTCAAATGTTTTCAAAACGCCAAGAGCTCAGTTTGAAAGGTTATAAGTACCAAAAGTATCTAATAGCTAAGATTAACCAACAAGTTCTCGGACATTGAACAGTTTCTCAAAACAAATAAGTATCAAATTTGTCTGATAGCCGAAAAAAAATCAAACTAAAAGTCTCATATATGTAATGATTCGTCAAAATGCAAACAAAATGGTTTGAAAGGAAGTACCAAATATGTCTAATATTCAAGAAAAACCAACTTTCGTGCAACCTTTTGAACTATGCTCTCCACCATTTGACGAATCACTCGCTCAACCCCAAAGTCGATCAATTCGTTCGTTCGATGCACGTGGCACTTGTAACCTTTCAAAAGAGGCTTTGTATTCGTGAAATCGCATGTCCTGGTCCATTTTCAACCCCCCCAAAGTCGTTGAAATCGTGGCACTTGTAACCTTTTCAAAAAAAAACAAAAAAAAAACCTTTCCGCCCTCACCCCTCCCCACTCACCTGTACGGCCTCAAATCCGAGTGGGTGCGCATGTGATGGTGGAAGACGCTGTGCGCCTTGAAACGTTTGCCGCAATGCGGGCAAGCGTGCGGTCGCTCGCCCGAATGCGTGCGCAAGTGCAACGTGAGGCAGTAGCTGACGCGGAACGCCTTGCCGCATATCTGACAAGCGTACGGACGCTCGCCCGTGTGGATGCGCTCGTGCTTGACGCGTTCGTGCGGTCGAGAGAAACGACGGCCGCAAAAGCGGCACGGGTACACGCGGTCCCTTATCACAAACAATCATTTATTATTACAATTATTTGTCATTTAGAAGGATGACGATGACGGTAAATGTGTTATTTTTTTTTCTTTATAAACACAAAGTAGCCTTTGTCTCGTTCAATTCTCAACATAACATTGACATTTACCGAGGAATATGTCATCAAGTGACAGCATTAGCGTTCGTGAGCGGAAATATTGAAATAACACTCGCTCTAAACATATCCTTAAACTATTGGATTCTGTCCAAAAAAAAGGCAATTCGTCTCTTCAGTGATGCCTCATCGCTTACAAACTCGCTCACTTCTTTGGAACACTGTAGAAAAGTTGGCGATTTATCTCTATTTAATAGATATTTTCATGGGCGATGCTCTTCTGAAATATCAACAATCGTTCCTCCATTAGCAGTCTCTTCGAGATTAACCCGTCAATCTCAGTCTTCACACCCCTTCGTGGTCACTTTAAAGAACTGCAGAACATCCCTTTCCAAAGACTCGTTTATCCTATACCAGAGAAATCGAGGAAAGAATTAATTATGATTCATGACATATCAAAAAAAGTATTCTGAACTTGTCGCATTTCTCAAATAACATTAGTCCGTTGAATATAAAACAAATATAATAGGTGAGTATGACGCGGATATCATAAAAGAGCTAGAGGTTACAAAATCAACAGAATACTAGGTGAGCCATTGATATGATAACTAAAAACACAGGAGATTTTGGTATTCTAAAGAAGAATTTCACTGTGTTAAATATGACTGTGACATAGTTACTGAAAGAGGTGAACTTCAATTATAATTCATCATAATCTATGGTAGCTTGAGAAGCACCATCAGTAGTAGTAGTAGTAGTAGTAGTAGTAATAATAAAGTATCAGAAGAAGGCAGACAAAGGTAGAATAAGGCAGAATGAGGCAGACGAAGGCGAAAGAAGGCAAAATAAGGCAGAATAAGGTGAAACAGAACGTCTCAGGGGGATGCTTTTGGGTAGAAATATGTAAAATGGAAACTATATGCGAGGAATGTTCTTTAATCACTAAAAACAACATAACACCATAAGGTAAAAATTACAAATATTTGTATAAACAAAATGGTATGATTCTGTTACCAACAGGGTTGTTATATTGGTTTGAACCATGAAAAAGAACGGTAGTTCAGAACTTCTCAAAATACCCACTGGTTTTTCAGAACGCCAAAAAACTAACTGAACAGTCAACGCCGAGATATCAGTGCGCAAAAATACAGTCTTAATAATATAAATTAATTCGGCAGCATAGACGACCCAACACACACCTGACTGGTGTTGTTGGTTGCGGTGATATTCCGTTTCAAAGGCAAGACACTGCATTCGAAAACCAACAAGATTTTTTCTAGAACCGCAGTTCCTAGATATGGAAACTAGATACTTTATTACTACTACTACTGGTGCTTCTCAAAATACCATAAGTATAATGATAGAAATTTACGAATTGATGTTTTTTGCGAAATTCGACAAGTTTACGATAACTACTTTGATATATTTAACATGCAAGCATTTCATGGCACCATGTCATGAATCTATCACATCATAATTATTCATACTTTTCCTCGTGTTCTCTGGTAGGAGGTTCAAATTTTACAATTTTTGCTTTTCCTGCTCTATGAGGAGATCTACCTACCTATGATAGAGGCGAGGCAATATTTCCGCTCACTTAGGGCCGGTTGCATAAAGATTCATCAGACGATTAAATATTTAATTTGTTTATAACAACGGCAACGCATCGTGCATTAGCAGATCTAATTCCACGTTAAGTAAACAGAAGGCTTGACAGGTTTTTTATACAACCGACACTTAAGGTGACAACCCTCGGAAAACATCAACTTTATGTTGAGATTTGAAAGCGTCAAACGCTACTTTATTGAGCGTCTGAAGAATAACAGATATTTTTCAAAAAAATCCACCGCTCTTTGAAACGTCAAAAAAAACCACGACAACCACTTTCCCCACCTGCAATCGTCGGCGACGTGGTCCTGCAGGGCGTCGTTGGTAGCAAATGTCTTTTTGCAGTGGGAGCAAGCAAACTTCTTGACGTTGTTGTGGACGCGGGAGTGCATCTCGAGGCTCTCCTTTGTATCGAATTTGCGGTTGCACGTCGGGCAGTTGAATGTCTCCTCGATATTATGGTACCTGAACGGGAAATGGATTTTTTTTATTCATTTTACTTAAAACTTGACCGGGCTGTTGGGTGACACCAACACTCGAGAACTCTAAATTTTTGAAAAATACCAAGACTCTAGATATTGGAAAGCCGCTATTTATTTGAACCGCTAATTTTTTCAAGGTTGAGGTTTCAATATAACCGTGATTCATTTTAATTTATGGTTCATGAATTATCATAATATTTGAACAACCACTATTTTCAATACTTTTTAACAAATGCCATTTCTGAAAATCTTTTTTCATCAGTCAGGATTTCCAAAGAACTGCTATTATGTCTAGACTCAAGGTTTTGAAGAAATGGTTCTTTTATTTCGACAGCGAGATCAGTGAAGGTTTTCTATTTTTTTTTTGTAAACACTCGATATTCTTGGAGAACCGCTAGTTTAATTTCAACAGTCACGAACGAGATTTCAATTTGAGATTTTTGAAAAAAAAAAAAATTAGGTACCAACACTGTGATATGTGATTATTGTCTTAAAAAGAAATGGCACATTGAGAACAGTTGAAAATGGAATAAACCTAATTCATCAAAAGTAATGAATTTAAGATATTCGGTTTTGTTATTTTTCTCCAGAAAATTGGCTAGCACAATCTTTTTGCCTTCTTATAGAGCCACATTTGAGGTGAACCGTATAAAATCATAGGTGAGGTTAGTTCTTCCTCTTCTTTTTTTGTGTTATTTGCCTCTTTCTGGCAGAAAATTGGTCAAGGTTAGGTTAGGTTCGGATCAAAAGTATCTCTTTTGAACTCGCAAACTGTCATACAAAGTGTCCCTGTTGATCCTATTACTATCCAATGTACTATTTTGTTACTTTCAAAAGGCTCAAACCTCAAATTGCATTTTGCTGAAAAATACCCCAATCCCCTTTCGTACCTCATGTGAATCTCCTCGTACTGCTTGTCGTACGTCATGGTGCAGATGTTGCAGACGAACATCTGGCGGACGACGCCCGACGACGACACCGTCGCTGCCGTCTCGGCGCCTCGGCACTTGGCCGCAATCGCTTTCGGGTCGTGCATGCGCTGGTGCAGTTTCATGCTCTTGAACGACGGGAACATTGTGTCACAAACGTCGCACTGGTGCGGTCCCAAAGTCACTATCCGCTTCTCCTTTGGCGTCGAAAAAAAAAATTATACTCCGTTAGGTGATTTTCGTTACGGAATAGCAGACATTCGATGCACATTTTCATTTGTTACACTTTCAAAAGGCTGGAAAATATTGGTTTTCGTACTGAAAGGTTGAATGAAGAAAGAAATTGTTGTGTTTTTCGGTTAGGTTTTCAGCTGTCCGGTAAAAAAAAATTATAATTTCTTTTTTCTTTTTTTCATCAAATATTTGAATTTTTTTATCACGAAAATATACGGCACTTGCCATTTCTTTCTATTACTTTAGCGGAAATTAGTGCACATAATTATGTAGAACATGGTACATATATTTTGTATTAGATACCTGATGGTTCATTAGCATCATTTTTCCGGATACAAAACTACAAATCTCGTCCGCCATCTTCGGGCAGCCATTATGTATTTTTTAATTTTAACAGAAAATTCGTAATCTACGAGCCCGAAAATTCCCACATACCAATTTTGAATAGAATCAGACCATAATCACAGAACTCGTCAGCCATTTTGGAAGCGCCATCTTGAATTTTGACAAAAGATCATAATCCCGACCCCAAAAATCACCAGATGCCAATTTCGAATCTAATCAGACCACAATTATATTACTCGTCCGCCATATTGTTTTTTCTCCAGATAATACATTTTCACCGGAATTATGTTCACCTGCCAAATTTTAAATCAATCGGAAGATTAAAAAAGGGTCAAATTCAAATCTCAATATTTTTTTATATCATAAGTGAAGCTTGAAAAAAACTTGTAATAAAAATGAAAAAAAGACTTCACGTCTTGACCAAATCAACTACGCAGAACATTGAATCTATAGAGTTACTTTACTTTATAATCTAATTCAATTGAATTATGTATTTTTCGCTCATAGATTTCATAATGTGTAAAGGGTAGGTAAAAAAATGTTTTTTTGATAAGAATTTCATAACTTTTATTATCATACTAATCTATACAGGTAGCTCTAAAGCTAGTTCTGATCGGTTACAAATTATCCAGAATAAGACTTTGAGAGTAATTTGGAGTTGTAATAAGTATACTAGAGGAATTTATTCCATAAAGAAGTTATTATATAATACAATATTCAACTACCGCATTAAGTATATAAAAATTATCAATAACTGATTGAACATCTGAGAAATAACTAATAGAAATTTAGTGTTAATTTTTATTCTTTACATTTCATGCATTTATCAAGAAACAAAATAGAAAAGATTTGAAACTACCAACATTGGGAACCGCTTTTAGGGAGTTCAGAAGAATCGAGTGATTAACCTCACTTCCATGTCAAACTCGAAAGTTAAAAAGATTCAATCTCAATATGAGCTATAGTTGAACGCGAAAACAACACAAGAAACTTTCTGATTCCACATTTTTTTCTGCACTTCGTCGCGGTACAACGAAGTACCGCTAGGTGGATGAAAAATGTCCTAAACTATTTTACCTTGGCGTCGGCGCCCTTAGGGATGTGCATACGCATGTGCGCGTTCAGGGATTGGTACGTGTGGAAAACTGCGCTGCAATGCGCGCACTTGAAGTTATCGTTGGTCTTGTCCGGGTTGCAGATGTGCTTCAAGTAGTGGTCCATCTTCGGGAACTGCAGGTAGCACCTGGAAAATAATCGAACATACTCATCCTTGATTTTAATAAGCAGAATTAATTTGACTATATCTTTTTTGGTTCGTAACTTATTATAATTGTGGGATAGACATAAGTTTTCAAATAGCCTCAATAGCCGACGAGTTCAAAACGTGTCTTCTCAAGTAATGCTTTTTAAATCTCATCTCAGTCATTTTCATTTCATTGCAGTTAGATTTATGAATTATGGGATTGAATTTCAATATTGGAAAACCTAACAGATGAGACAGTTAGACAGAGAGAATAAAATTAGAGAGAGGTGTCGAAAGAGCAAGATTTAAAGGTCCAGTCATAGATATGCGCAGGCGCTAAAATATTGATCGCGTGTTTTGTTTACATCGTTGTCATCATTTTGTTGGTTAGGTTACAAATGTTTTCGTTTTACATGATTCAAGATCCAATGTTTCGGAGGGGGTTTACAATGTATAACATATTTTCCATAAACTGTAATTCAAAAGAAAAAGTAATGAAGGGTTCGAGGATTATCACAACACAGATTAAACAACCTCTGATCATAGATACATATAACTTCATTATCTGGAATGTGAATCAGATACAATAATATGTTTTTTACTGTGTATATCATGATTTCAAATCATCTTCAAGTAAATCAGAGAATATCAAATTTCCAAGGAATGAAAAACTGTATGTACTTATATTGGGTGATATTATTGACTTCAACCAAACATATCCATTTGACAAGAATATCACCATTTTTGCTATACCTATACTGCTTTATCATTTCAATTTGAGGAATTTCCATTCTGATCATTAATTAGATAATTGAATCGTGTTTTATTTTTCCTGATGACAATAAATGGGCTACATTCAAAATATTCAAATTTCATTGTAAAATTCATTCAGAATCCATCTTATTCCTAATGGACACCATAATTTCTGATGACAACTTGTTCATGATAAATCACTCAGAAGTAGGTAACCTTTTATCACACATCTTTAATATCGGTGTTAATTATGCATTACTAAAATGTCAACATTGCACATTAGTAATTTAAGCGGTGCCAACGACTATCGGTACATCAAACAAAATGGGCGGAGTGTCTCATCTGTAAGGTTATCTAATTTGTGATAATAGTGAATAATCAATGATATTAATGAATTAGATGAAGAATATTATGAAATGTATGTTAATTGAGTGAAGTATCGAGTTTTCTTGTATAATAGGAACTGCATTTGTAGAACAAAATCTTGTGAGTATTTCAAAAGATGAACGATCGAATCGACATTTTTCTAGAAGATGAAAATTGAATGAAAGCAATGAAAATAGAAGAGTTTGACACCCACCTGGGGCACTGGTGGATCTCAATGACTGCCCCACGGTCTTCCACCCTACTGGCATCCTCCTCACTGATCTTGACCGTATGCCCGTGGTCCATGATGTAGTATTCGGTGATGGGCACGTCGACAGCGTGATTTCTGCCGGCGTCCACGTTCGGCACGCCGCCGCCGCCGCGACGGCGATGCTCGGCGTCGTTTTCGCCGTCATCGTCTGTGAGAGCGTCGGGCACGTCCATGTCGAGGTCGGCGGGTGAGCCGACGCTGTCGGCTATCTCGAAGTGGGCGTCGTCGCCGTCCTCTGGGGGGGCGAGGTCGTCCGGGTCGGCTTCTTCTGTTTCCTGGAAGGAAAAACGCGCGCGTTGTTGATTTTTTTTGTCGTTTCCCGAAAAAATGCGAGAAGGATTTTGACTTGTGTGGGGTGTGAATTTTACTGAACGAATTCTAAATCAATTAAGAATAACACTGTACAGTCAGATTAATCCGTTGATTTATTCAGTTGGTGACTAAGCTTAGCAATTGGTGCGGTAAGAGATGATACGTTTTTTTTTTCTCTAAAGAAGAAGAAGAAGAAGAAGGTGGTTTACAGACTAGCAGTCAGTCATGTATTGAATTTCGGCGTTTGGCGAAGAGTTTGGTGTTGTGTCTCGTGTCTAGTTGAGTTAGGGTTAATATACAGGATGTTCCAAAGACTGATTAATTATAAAATAACTTTTCACAGTCAAAAAAGGAGTGCATAATGTAGTGGAATGAAATGGTGTTATTGATGGGACCATTGCATCTTTAAGATTCTTTCTCCCTGAGGCCTGAAGAGCTCATTTCATCTACTTATCATTTACTATCAACAATCAAAATGGATACAAGGTGGTTGAGGATTCAGAATTCTTGTATTTGAGAATTTTTATGAACCCTAATTTTGGGACACTTGGTATTTGTTTGATGAAAAGTCAAGAATATTTTTGTGAATAGTTCTAGAATCAATATATCAGTGTTGATACACAAAAAGCAAATTTTACTCGTTTATTTTGAGTAGTTTTCTTATACAAAGTGAACTTTAGAATAAACTTGCCAAGTACATTTATCAGTAAAATACATAGGGATATGAAATTTAATATTTCAAAGTATAGCTGTCCCTTAGAATTTTAGTTTGTGATTTTTTGAATTTGAAATGATGATCTTTTTATGTCCTTATACACCTCAGAAATCAAATTGTGTTTGCTCTGGATATGCTATATTGTTGGATTATTCATATCTGAATGTGGATTAATGCAACATCCAAGCAATTACCAATTTAAGAAGTTCAATAGGTTTTATATTTTAAACAGAATTACATTAAATAAAAAGTAATGTTGTTCAGATATTTATTTTTTGCCTTACCAAAATAACATCTTCACCATCATGATACTTCTCCAAGTGGTCTTCAACAGATGTAAATTGAACATTACACCCTTCACACATGTAAGTGCACTCTGCCTCCATATTGCTATCAGAACCTTCCTCCTGGTCTCCTTCTGGATTGCTACCATCGACTCCTTGCCCCATATCGCCCTTTGATGTTGTTTGCATCCCCCTCGGCTTCTGTGATGCAACTGCGTTCTTCATAGTTTCTATACTGAAAGCGGTCGCCCCAATTGGCACCAAAGGGGGAACATCGAACTCGTCCTTCTCCTTGCACCGCCTCCCTACGTGCTCAGCCAGCTCCAGAATGTTCACGAATCGCACGTCGCAGGCTGGGCACAGCATATTCTTAGCGACACCCAGTATGTGATTTTTCAGGGTGTCGAACGAGGCGAACTGCCCCTCGCAGCACAAGGGACACTTCAAAGTTGGGGCGCTCATCTTGGCGTTTGAAATTTTCCTCCTAAAATCCCTCTTCTGCACTATAGCATCGAAATCCTTCTTCTTTGCCAGAAATAAAAATTTCAACACGAAAACCAACGCACATAACCTAAAACAGCGAAACACGAAAATCACACTTCACATAGAACAGAAAACAGAACGAACTTCATGGCGTTAAGGATAAATTTGACAGCGTTCCACGATTAATAGTTCAGTGGATCACAAACCTGACGTCATTGCGTTGCCTTCATAGGCATAGGCAGAGATAAGTAACCCTAACAAGATGTGCACGTCTTAGGGCCGGTTTATCAATGCAGGGTTACCCCGAGGGGTTAGCTGACCCGGGGTTAACTTTATCCTAGAGCTAATTTCCCGTTTGATTTTGATAGCGTTTAATCCCACCTCAAAGTGAATAAACATATTATCCCAGAGTTAGCTGTTAAACTTGGGTTATATTAACCTTACCCTGCATTGATAAACCGGCCCTTATGGGTAGTTTGGAAATATAGTCACGTGATTGATTTCCGTTTCAACGTATTATCACAGATGGCGTTTAATGCATTAATCTTCATTTTCTTTCATGAGAAGTTGGCGTTTCGCAGCTAAACAAATTACGAACTTTCACGAACTTTTCAAGTCAGAGATAATAACCTCAACCTTCACGTTTTGGTTTTAATGTTTATTTTTCAAAAATTTTTGTTTGAATATGGTGAGAAAATATGAATCACCATCAACTATTCATCCTGGACTAAACAAAATTACCACAGAAGGAAAGTGTAGATAATAACTTGAAGATTGGAAAAAAGTGTTTCAACATGAGCTATGTATGGAAAAGATTTGATTAATGACATTCTAAATACTACATTTCTCAATTATCTGCTCAATTATGATGATGAAATTGCTTTATTGAACTTATATATAAAATATAAAAAATGCTCAAAAGGCTATAGCATCATTAGTATCCCATAATCGATTGTACCTGGTAAAAATTATATTTAAAAATCTTCAACCTGCTGCCAACAAAACATTTTGGGATGGGAAACTGCTCGGGAAACAGTTTTGACAGCATATGCAATATAAGGTCTGGTCAAAACTGCCAAATAAATCAAATTTCCTACTGCTGATATGGAATGAATGTTCTCTTCAAGATCACTGCTTTCCTCAGCTCAATCAGTTTTAGTCTCTCTGCTGGATATGATACAGGAAAGGCATTATCCATGTGATATTTTTGGATGATTTGTTTTACATATGATTCTTGATGAATGAAGATATCATTCTGAATAATTTGCATTTCCAAGTAGATTTCTCCTGGTTCAATAGTTACCTTGATTGATTGTTCTTACAAACTTTTTATAAGCTGTCACACAAAATCTGTTCCATCTTCGTATCCGTCAAATTGGTTCATATTTATATACATGGTGATCAAATGTTCAATCTTCAACATTATTCAAGAGGATTTGAAATTTATTTGTGAATCACAGACCACCTACCTTGTGAATACAATGCTAAAACAAAGACAAACGGATGAAGAAAAAGAAAGATAATTTTGACCTTGAACTGTGAACATAGCCCTTGGGACATGGCAGCCAGATATGGCAGCTGGAAAAGCTATGTTCACTCTTTTGGAATCAACGGCACTAGTTCCATCTTGTGGTTGATTCCAAAAGCATGAAAAATATATTGCCAATTTACAACATTGACGTGCACATCTTGTTTGGGTTACTTATCTCTGGTTTCCGAGGTAGGTGAGTTCAGTGGTTTCCGAGGTAGGTGAGTTCAGTGGTTTCCGAAAAGGCCTAAAGATGCATCCAGGACATTTATGCGTGATGCATGGATACGATTCTCCCACCACGCCTGTTCAAGGGAACTCGTAGTAATTTTACAATTTCATTTATAACTAGCATAGAACTAGGGGGAGTGGTGTGTGGTGGAACGGCCCGCCGTAAGCGAGCGTGCAAAGGGTGCACCATTGGTCTGAGGGTGCACCGCACGCGGGTGGCACACCCAGAGGGTGGCAAATCGAGTGACTTATCATGTAATTCAAGTCATTTTTATAATAGTATATTAAGAAATTTCATGACATGGAAAAAAATCCGACCGAATGATATTATAACATTGCCATCTATTGGCATCCGTTAAAACTAAGGTGCCTTTTGAATTAAACGTTATTTGTAATTCTAACAATTCTATGTTCTATGGGATGTCAGGGGAATGACGATGTTGGATGTTGGGGTGGGGGGTTAGGATTAAGCCACTGTAGGGGAATCCACAATCCACCAGTAGAAGGGGTTGTAAGTAACCAGTGTTGCCAATAAGGCGCAAAAAGCGCAATAATTGCGCTTTTCAACTGTGTTTTGCGCCATTGCGCTATTTTGTGCATTATTGCGCTTTTTAAGGACAAAAACGATTTGAGAATTTAAAGAAGTAATGAAAATATTGGAAGATTATTCAGTTCAGTTAAATGAATCAAAATGATCATCGAAATAGAATTAAATCCGAATCATTGACGTCCGTATCCGCCGTATTCTTTTAAGCTAAGCTTGACTTCAAGGTCGTTTGAAAGCATACAATTTCGTATTGTTAAGCGAGCTTAAATCCGAAGCTTAGCTTGAAAGTATACTGCGAATACGGCCGTGAATAGCCTTCGTTTAACTTCCAAGTTACTAATCCAGATGTTGGTGTTATATGTGGTAATCTGTTTTTTCAATTCTGTGATGTTTAGATAATTTTATTTGGTTTTATACTTTGAATAAAACAATTTTATAGATTTATTCTATAAAACCGTTTCAAAGTCTTTTGAATTTTAATTATTGAACATTTCAATCAGAAGAATAGAAACCGTGCATGAGACCTTGGCTTTTTTGTTGGAGGCATTGCGTTAACCATCTCTTCAACACCGGCAACACTGGTTGAATCGTTCTTTTTATATGCAGATGTTAAAGGAGACACATCGTTGATTTGGAGTGCTTCTTTTTGGCTTTTCTTGGACAACGTTTTGTGAGGTAAGATGTTGAATGTTACTAAATACAATATGAAAATGTCATATTAATTATGGATTATTGAAATTTTACGATTTTTCTGCTTGCTTTCGGTTTATGATTCAGGAATTTTGAGCATGTTGATAGCACGCCATTTTGTTTAAATTTGAGTCAACATTTTTAATTTTAATCTGGATTATCTATAGTAATCATTGAATATAATCGATTTATTTTACCTCAGTTGTGATCAACTATTTGGTTGAAAATACGGAGATATTGTATTTTATGTGATATTTTATTTTTTTTCTCTTTTTCGATTATCGGCATCTTGTGTGATTATTTTTAGTACTGAAGCCTAAGAAATTTCCTTTTCACTGCCTTTCTTTTATACTTCGTAGGTATATCCAGCAGATATAGTTCTGAGATATTCTCAGATGTTGGAGAATAGACCTTGAGCAGAATTATGTGAGTAATTCTGAGGGACAGAAACCCTCTTGTAAGGAACAGGAAGCTGAACATTGGTAACCAGGATCATCGAAGAATTTGAGCTCAGGTGAGTGATGCATTCAGTTAAATAAATCAGATAGTGCATAAACCTCAACTGTGCTTTCCTGCCTCACCTCGAGAATTGGTTACACTATTTTCTTTATGGCTTAAAACTTGAAAAAGATCATATTTTTTTCAATTCTGTGACGGTTTTTTATAGGTTATTGTCTGTGATTGTGTTGTTTATTCAAACTTATATGAGAATCATTAGATTATATAAAAAAAATGGATATTGATGACTGAAATTGTACAGTGACCACTGACACAACTACATAAATAGACCAATGGGAGATGTTACCATAATTCCTGCATAAATGGTAATTTTTTCTTTAGGTCTTATATCTTATTACTAAAAACTTACTTGACACTTTTGACTTAAAATTGCTGCATGAATCCACCATAGTCAGCAAGAGATTATTACAGAATAAAACTTTGAATACCTACCATTTTCATAAATATTACTTTCCTGATCAAATTTCATAATTATATCTGATTTTCTTTATCCCTGGAATTAACATTATTATTAAAAATCTGAATCTATGGAATAATTTGCATCTAAATATTACTTTTTATTGTTAATTGAGGAATTTATGAGATTGTGGTTATTCAAACCCAAAGGTTCAATATATGTCTTCTCTCTTCTATGGTAACACCATACTGCTGTAAAATTGTCTTTTCAGGAACACCTGATCCTATTAACTACGAGGTGTATCCAAGAGTCACTGAAGTAGTCGAATCAACTTTCGTTTGCTGAGGCCTGATTCCTGCAAGACAGTCCTGACCTGATATTGAAAGGACCACTGAACCACTTGAGAGGCTGCTAGAACTAGGTACATTAAATCATCAGGAGGAATATGACTGAGTAAGTGAGCTCTCAAAAATTCTGTCTTTAGTTTGTGAAACATTTTCATTTATATCCCTCAATCACAGATCACAAGTTAACTTTATTGTTCATTTATTTCCATTAAATTAATTAATTTCATCAATTTCATATATTTCTGATTGTTTTTCTTGTTTTGATCGTTTGAGTACATACATTTAGAAAATTTGTATTTTTTCTATTTGAGAAAACACCACCACATTGAGAATTTCTTCGCTTTAGAAAAACATATCTTTTCCCTTAATTCTTTTTTGCATCTTTTATTTTGAAAGATCGTGTCGCTCACTATTTCCCTTTAGTATCTTGTTTTTTTCAAACAACCCTTCTGAGCAGCCCAAAGTCAAGAGCAAATTAAGATATACAAACTCTTTTATATAATTTTTACATAATATATGAAAAGTAGTTTACACATTGAATTATTTATCTCTGAAAGATTCCCTTACCTTCCAAGGGTTAAGTGGAAGAACATTTTCCATGATGCATTGCATTGCAGACAATAAACTTTGCCCTTTATTTCTTGATAACTGAATACAGTATATTGTTATTCTTTTTTTATTTCTTGAAATAATAAAGACGATATTATTATTAAATACGTGGTGGTGCTCTCTTATGGAAAATTCTATCTGGTGAAAATACTTGCTGATTTATCTCATATTATATTTGATTTGTTTTCTGGCTATTTGAAAGTCCATGGTTTTTATTATGAACTATACCGAGTGTAACAGGATCATGGTACACCCCTCTTATCTCCGTTAGTTTTGGAGGTAATTGATTTAAATTTGGGATATGCCATGAATATAATAAGCGGCACTTTTTGACCTACAAATGATTTGTGATACCAACAATACGATACCGAAAGTGAGAAACAAATCATTTGTAGGTCAAAAATTACCGCTTATTATATTCATGGCATATCCCAAATTTCAATCAATTACCTCCAAAACTAACGGAGATAAGGGGGATGTACCATGATCCTGTTACACCCGGTATATCAGAGGTTTGGCTATTAATGGTGATGTTAAAAAGAAAAGAATAAAATTTCAAATCGTAGTTTTGCTGGTTTAGCTGTACAACAGAATTTTGATTATAATTTATAATAATATATAATATAATTATAATTTATAATATATAATTTTGATTAATTACCTTGAATGAATTGTCTGATAAGATTAGTAACTTCTGTGGAACCACCTCTGACATAGAATACAAATGCCTTTTGTCTCGTTTGACTCATGTTTCTGATAGAATAAGTAGGGTTGTGACGGAAGAAGACAAAAAATTGGCTTCTAAATTGAACCGGAATTTCAAAAATTACCTTCACATTTTCCAGGTACAAATCAAAAGGAATCCTTTTTTTGTCTAAGCAGGTGATTTATTCACTTCAAATGCTAAATTCATATCATGGGATGAAGTAGTAACCGAACTAAAAGAAGATTTCTTGCCTTATTGCCTATTTTTTCTTCTTTTTCGAGTTATGTGACACACTATCTTATTTGGGTGTCTTGAAAATATCTTTGTTTTCCTGGTAGCTACTTTTTTTCAAGTGTTATGTGTTACTTTTTTTTGGGTAATATTTGCCTTGATTATTTTTCTTGTTTGAGTGAATGACCTCATAACTTGGAAAATATTGAATCTGAGTAATGGCTACTGTTTCAAGTATTTTGGATCTTATTGTGTTAGAGATTATAGGTTTAATTAATTGACATTGTTTCATTTTTAGATTATTGATTAAAATTCGAAATTGACTAAATGATATGCTATGATTTCAGAGTAAAATTTCAGGTGTCATTAACACAACTTGTTTGATATATTTTTCATTGAATCTCATGAACATCTAGTATTTCATACAACATCAACATATTATCCCAGTCACAACAACAATATCAATTTTTTTCTGGGGTTAAAATCGATTAGTGGTAGGCTTTGGAGTGCACTTTTGTGGGATTTTTTAGATCAGTAACAAGCTTTGGAGTGCCTATATTTCTGGTTTATCATATACAGGATGAAAGATATGAGTCCTCTCTTTTCTTACTCAGAACTCAAATTAGTAATCCAATCTCAAATTATTTATTCAAATCTTCAGTTCCATTGGATTGGAAAAAATAAATAATTTGTGCAATTACTTTAAAGGGGGCAAATACAGAAATATCATCATATTAGAGATATCTTAAATCTATTAACATAAAATTATAGATGTAGAAACACAACAGGGTAGAGGTGATGATGGCAAGAGGTCCCTTACCTATAATAGACTAATCCCCGAAGTACCTGGGTAAATAACAAAGAAGGAAGGACACTAGTTGAGTTTTGGACGGAAATGTCTGCTGCTTGGAAATGGACCGAGGAGCAGAAGCAAAGAACTTTTGAATAACATCAACTGGTAGGTGTTCTCTCAATTATTCATCATCTTTTCAATTGTAAACTGTAACGCGACCATTTAGGCAGCTCTTTATCACGATCAATCACGTTTTCATTCTTAATTCTTTTTCTGGCGCCATCTGTGAGAGTTTCGTCAAGGCGTGGTCCGGATTCATGTAGGGCGCTGCGCTCAACTCTGCGGTGTAAGATCTAGGCCACCCGTATTACATGTACGAGGATGTTGGGGTGCATAAGTGTTTGGGGCACTATATAAATAAAAAAAACTCGGAACCGAAAAAACCCTGAGATGATCGTTTCATTGCAAAACACAGTTCTAGTTTCGATAATTATTTGGATCTACCAATCTGAATTCTTTTTTGATGTCATTGCCTTGTCCATATATTTTCAAAGATTTTTCTATACTATTTATTTTCTATTCTTATTATTCATTTTCTATTCATAAGTTCTAGAATATGAGGTGTATCAAAATGAAATTTGGTATAGGTGAATGGCACGTGAAGTATATTGTAACGTTTTTTGATTTCTAAAAGTTCTCGAGACTACTTCATTTATTTGGATTCACTTTTAATATTGCATCTAGGTGACCATGATCGGACGTAAACTAATCTGAAGACCTCAGGTGATGTCAGAAAATTACAATGGGAAAGTTTTAGTGACTAGTATGATAGATAGGAATTAGACAAGTTGGCAAAATTACATTTTCGTGTCTATTAGTTTTCAAATGGCAACCACTTTTTGATGATAAGCACTTTCCGAAAAAAAAAAATTTGTTGACTATTACTAAGGAAAATACTGTATAATAATTTATCAACTTTTGTCAAGTGTGCCATGAATCATAAGTTATTTATACTTTCATTGTAGTGAGAATTGTCTCAGAAATGAAATAATGTTACAATATACAGGGTGTTCCATTTAAAAATTCAAAACCGTAGCCATTTTTGGGGTTACCGGAAAGTGACCGGAAAGTGAAAGAAATTTGAAAACTTATTTTAATGTTTCTTTCTAGGAATAGTCGAAATTCATGTAATCACAAAGTATGGGTTCAAGAACAATTTTTTCCCTTTTCAGTGAGATGACGTCTATACCCTATAATGGAACACTGTGATATACCTGGAGCTTAAATATGTATAATGTTTATCACAATCCTGTGCAGATTCAATAACTGGTTGAAGATGGAAGTTATAAACAGGTATTCATTGTAATGGGAGGCTGATTTCCATGTGAGTGAATAGAAATAGCTGAATCTTTTTTTTTCTCTTACTTTGAGCTGTTATTTGAGTTAAACGCTTATATCTCGCATTCTAATTGTACCGGGTGATTCAGTAAGGATAACGAGGTACTGTATCTCAGTAACCAACAGTCGTAGAAGTTCAGGGGAAATCGACCAAGAAAAATTGCTGGAAATATTTTTCAAATTGATACGTCCACCGCTAGGGGGCGTAATAGTTTCGATGGTACAAACCGAAATTTTCCTATATAAGTTCAGAAATAAAAACTCTCACGTTATTGCCAACATAATGGTCCATCTTTTTGAGAAATAAAGTTTAATTTTAGGACGTAAAATAAAGGTGGGAGGAAATCCTAAACTTTTTGGAATGTAAATGTCTATAAATAAAGTTTGACTTGACGGAATTTTGCTAACAAGACATGGTTCAAGAAAGAAAGGATTGGTGAATAGGATAAAAAACCATCCATGCCATTCTGTTTCTTACCGCCCTCGCTAGAGGGCGTATTTTGTGAGGTTAATCGTTTTTTCAATTTTTCTCCGGAATCTCATATGCATCGGCAGTCGAGTTTTTTCCCCAAACTCGTTATCCTTACTGAATCACCCGGTACAGCGTGCAAACGGTGGGCGTTGAATTCGTCATTACTTGTACTTTCATCGAGCTCTTGTGGAAAAAACCCGTCCGATGCCTCAGAAGGAAGGTATTGACGTCTAAAGTCGGGTATACTCCCCAAAAATCTGTTTACGTCACTGTTTGTGGGCGTAGCTCTGTTTTGAGTGATCTGACGTCAAAAGTACCTAACAAAAAAGAAAACCAACGTAATTTCTAGTATTTTGAAAAAAAAAAAACATTGTGATTCCTGGGTGACCAATCCATCCTCAAAGTTACCCTAGTCTCTTCCGGAGTGAGTCTCAAGGCTTTATATTATGATATTATGATACAAGCGAATGATGCATGTGCTTCATTGAATCATCTATTTAGGGTAGATTTTACCCACAAACAAGTTTGGTACAATTTTGTATTTATTTATTTTTACGTGATTTCCCCGAGAGGCATATTCCACGGTTTCTTCTTGTTGTTGTATTTTGAGTTTTGTGTGTGTGTGTTTTGTGTATGAGTATGAGTATTTCGTCATCATCGCTTTATTCGTGTACTTCGTCAATCGTCATCGTTGCTAATGTCTTCGATTTCAACTATTTCGAGTAATTCGCTCGCTTCTCTTTTCCTTGAAGTTCTGGGTAATGGTATACCATTGTTGGGTAGTCGTAATCGTCTTTGTTGTCTTCTGGAATGTCATCTACGTGTTGCGTAACGTTGGTGCATTTCAACCGTGGAATAATAGTCTTCTCGGGAAAACCACGTAAAAAAAACGTGGAGTGGAAAAAAAGAGATGAATGGAAATGAAATAAATACAAAAATTGTACCAAACATGTTGAGTCGTTATTTTTTCACTTACAATCCTACCTGAATAGACCATTTAACCTCAATATTAACGTGGGAAACGTTTTAAAAGCTTCAATGAAGCACATGCATCATTCGCTTGCATAATTGTATCTTGGAATGGAAATACTTCATGACGCGCGACCGCGGCGAAGCTCGAGGCGCGCCTTTAGGAGCCTTGAGACTCACGCCGGAAGAAACAAGGGTAATTTTGAGGATGGATTGGTCAGCCAGGAATCATCGTATCACGACGTTTTTCATTTCAAAATACTAGAAATTACGATGGCTTTCTTTGTTATGTGAGATATACTCGACTTAGAACGTCAATACCTTCCTTCTGACGCATCGGACGAGTTTTTTGAACTTGATGGAAGTACAAGTAATGACACGCTGTACAATAATTATAACGCGATATAAATGTTATATACTGATTCATGGAGATATTGATGAAGGGGATGCTAGGGGTTTTTTAGTTTTTGTTGATTGGGTATGGTATTTTGTCTTCGGGGAGATATTGAATTTGATGAACGAGAATTATATTGTTGAATGAAAATTAAGTTTATTTCTTGTATTCTGTCGTTAATACCCAAAACAGCTTAGCCAGCCGACATAGGAAGATCTTGATTATTATGTCTATAATGTAGAACCCCATCTTTTCGAAGGCACCTAAAACGTGCTTTCAAATCGTGCTTTCAAAACTCCAAAAATTTCTGGTTCTCTTCGAGAGTATTTGCTGCAGCCTTTCGTGCCGAATAGGCCAAAAAATAAGCGTAAATATTCTTTGCCAAAGCCATGATCAATGTAGAAAGCACGCTCACTTTTCTTTTTTCAAAAACTCGTTATGACTTTTTCTCATTACAATGCCTTATTTCATAATTTATTTTTGTTCTAATAATGATGAGACCTCTTGTATATTATTTTTCCTTATATTTTATTGGTGATTGGTATTTATTACGAGTTATCTTAAAATATATCACTTTTTATTGGGTGGCCCATAGTTGTAGATCTAAATTTACGGCTTATTTCTTGAAATTATTTCACAAATAGTGCATAAGTTTTCCGATAGCCACTGCCACTGCTTTCTATCACTCTGTATCTCAAAACTTAAGACTTGTAGGACATACGTTTATGGGAATTTTTTTTTCTTAAAATGTGTCAAAGAATCACCCCCTTAAATATTAGAATGTCTCTAGGGAACACCCTGTATATATATATTGAGAAAAAAAAATCATTATAATGAGAAAAAAGGAATTCTAATGAGTTGTTCTTTTGCAGCCTGTAATTTTTTCCCTTTTTCAGAAGACTGCTGCTGCCTGCTGAAGCTTTAAATATGATGTTTTTTACAAACTGGCTGAAGATGAGTTAAAAATGTATGCAAGGCTTCTTCTTCTTCAACAGTAAAATTTGTGTTGATGATACCATTAAAAGGCATGTTGAAGCTGATTTCCAGGCAAGGTGGATATAGGATGGCGGAACAGCTTCCTATTGACAAGCACTAGAATAAACTGTAGACTTTTGCTTACTTGATTTCATACCGTAGTGATTATCAGAGATGGCGCCATACCTTATGTCGGTAAAACCGTAAGAATATTGATAATTATTTCAGATTTACTAAAAAAAAGTGTTTCAATGTCGTTTCAATTCACGCCTGTCAGATTGTAACCACAGAAGTGGAAATCTCTTCTTTCAAGTCGTGGAAGACCTTCTCAAACGGTCTACAAGGTTTTCGCAGAAATATTTGAATTTAAAATTTCACTTATTAAATTTATTATTCAAAATCATCAATTAATTAAAACTGAAGAGCTGTTTCACCATCCTATATCCACCTTGTTTCCAGGTAAGTGAATTACGTCGCACCCCGAAATTTTGCCCCTGTTGAAATTTGAAAAACTTTTTGCTGATTTGAACAATATGAATACTTCCGTTAGGTGGCGATGTCTAATTTTTTCAAAATGTTTGGCTTTACTCACGTATTTTGGCCTCCTGATCACGAATGTGAAAACCAAATTGTGCGGAAACCTATACTTTTCGAGATATTCATTTGCTATTGTTCAACTGCTCATCGCTTGCTTGTCTGTTGTACACGAAACTCTGTGTAAGTGCTCGTGAAAAGTATTTGCTAAAATTGCTAAAATTTGATGTTACGTTAAATAACTACCATGATAGCTGTCAACAGATGCAACATACAATACTATGGCAATGTTGCCAGTCGTCGTCCGTTCACGCGAGGGAATTCTCATTCAATATATATCTGTCCTTCTTTCCGACACGAAGTATAGATAGATAGAAATGCTGAATGCTCCACGAGAAAATTTGTTCTGAAAATTGGTACCAATGCCACCTTTTCTCATGGAAGATGAACTTTGATAATAATTTAGATATAAATGGTTAAATTAATAAATATAATGCCGTTTCTCATGAAATATTACTTAATAATGGGTTTTTTGGTATTCTGACTCCTCGCGGTTTCAATTTCACAATTGGAATTGTTGAAATCAGAAAAAAGTTAATCAAATTTCAACAGGGGCAAACTTTCGGAGTGCGACGTAATTAGTGTAGCGTAGTTTACATGGTTAATCTTTGAAGATAACGTCCAGAAAGTTATACCAGATGAAATAAATGAATATCGCTGATGAAAAAAATGGGTATCAACTTCGTTACTTTCAATGGAACACCCTATAAATTTTTGGAAAAAAATTGAGATGTTGATAATTGTTGCGATTTGGTAAAATCAAATTATAACAAAATGTTGATCCTGAAACATTTGAAGAACAGATAAACGAGCAGCATTATTCAGGAATATCAATATTATTTTTATGTATTTTTTTAGGTCTTGTAGATTCCAATCTATCTAGCAGAATACCTATATCTGTTGTCCTGTTGGGTTATATTTTTCATAAGAAAAATGTTTGATGTGTTATTTGTACCAATGATGAAAATAAGACCTGGTGGCGCTACTTTTCAATAGTTTCAGCAGAAAAATCCTTGATTTGAAACAATAGAAATTCGATACATATTCGCATCAAAGTCATTGGAAAATGGTTCCATGGAATTGTTAGAAACGATTAGAAGTAATTGAGAATAAAAAAGTCATAATTCCGTATCGACTCTTGCAGTAACCTGTAAAATTTCACGTTAGATACCTCCTTTGTACCAAATATAGATATTTATCTGAATAAGAGCACTAGAATTGTCAAAAATTCGAATAATATGGTATTGAAAACATAAAAGCAGAAAAACAATGAAATGTTTTTTTACAGCATAAAGCCAGGCGACACTTAGTACACGTTCCAAACCAACCAACACTTCAACCAACCAACCAACCAACACTTCAACAACTTCAATTTGTAAGTGAATAAATTTTTTCATCCACAAATAATCGATAATTGTTTCATAATCATCGATTGGAAAAATTATTTGAATAAACAGCATTATTTATTAATCGACAGCTCTTCACTTATTTGTTTTTGCAGTACACCATCACCACCTCTACTACTACTGCTCCCTCTACGACCACCATCGCCAATCTTCTGTCAAAGCTTCCGTAAAACCTCCTCCGATCGAAAGGTGCGGGAATGGTGTGGGTGAGTGGGGAAGGGGGGGGGAGGGTTGGGGTGGGTTGGGGGTTTGGGTTGCAGCGGCGGGGGCAGTGAGGCTGCCGGGGGGTGGGGGGGCAGCCTTGCTGCCCCCGTCACCGCACCCCTCACCTTCTTCTACCTTTCCCGATCTTCCTTTCCTCCCTACCCCACCACCCACTCCCTTCCCGCACCTTTCGATCGAAGGAGGTAGGAAGCTAGGGGAGAAGGACGACGACAGTGAACCGTGAGGGGAGGAGTGGCAGCAGAGGAACAAAAAAGGGTACCTATTATTAATATACAAATTTATTTATGATTTTATTCGAATTTTTGACAATAAATAAAAGTGCAAATGAGGTGTATTTCGGGTTTTTTTTTTGGAAAAT
Organism: Chrysomela aeneicollis; assembly: GCA_029955515.1. Lineage (NCBI taxonomy): Eukaryota > Metazoa > Arthropoda > Insecta > Coleoptera > Chrysomelidae > Chrysomela > Chrysomela aeneicollis. The sequence continues at coordinate 10,720,176 of JARUHQ010000021.1, read as the reverse complement.
TTTTTCTTTTAGACGATAGTGGCGCCATCTGTTGAAAATCGGAATAACCAGAACTTCACTTGTTATCAACTATTGAAGTAAGCATAATTTTCGGTTTGAACGATACTGGCGCCATCTGTTGGAAATCGGTGTAACCAGAACTTCACTTGTTATCAACTATTGAACTGGGCATAATTTTCGTTTTGAACGATACTGGCGCCATCTGTCGGAAATCGGTGTAATCAGAACTTGACTTGTTATAAAGTTTTGAACTAAAACCGTATTGTTTTGGACGTAACTGGCGCCATCTCTTGGACATCGGTGTAATCAGAACTTGACTTGTTATCAACTATTGAACCACACTGAAGATCATATAATGAAAGTCTGGTAAAAAGTCGAATTTTCTAATGCACCAGTGTAAAGTCGCATTTTCAACAAACAAGAAAGTTTATTCGCCGTATGCAAGTATACAGCCGTAGTAATCCTTGACGTGACGTCAACTAGTTGCTTTGAACTGCCAAGTAGGGTACCTTATAGATTAATATTCAATAACATGGAAGACATTTGTTGCTTTTTAAAAAAAGTTTATTTAATTTGGATTGAAACTACTTTGTTTATTATTGCATCTCGAGGAAATGCAACTCGCGTTATTCTAGGATATTGAGATGAATCTGTAAAATCAATGAGACTGAAAAAAATTGTGAATTCAATATTGCAATCACTTTTAGAAAACGTGTCTATGAATTGATATAAAATAACAGTACATGAATACAGGGCGAGTAGAATAACAATAAAAAAGAATCTTGGTTCAATCTTGTTCTTCTTGGCAGTAGGATGCAATATGCATAGTACTTCTTTGGGGAATATGCATAGTTCTCCTAGTATCCCGGTAGCATATAAACATTCTATTATAGGATTCAGCACTCGCCTTCATTCCCATTGGTTGATTCAAAATTGGGTAATGATGGTGCCGAATCGCGTAGCGGAATGTTCAAACGGTGCCCAAATCTACAATGAAATATTATATGGTTTACGGTGCCGAATTAAAAAACGGTCAATTATTTTATTGGACGCATAGGAAATTGATGAATATCAATTATTGTCATACATTTCTCATTTATGTCACATTCATTAAATATCTCATAACATTCGGTTGTTGAATTGATTATGGTAGAAAGTAGCTGCTTTTTCAGGAGGAAAACCTTACTTTTTTGCACAGCTATCTTCGTACGACAATTGTTTATTTTTAGATTTGCCTTTTTTTATTTTCTTCAGAAGTTACCCTCTGGTAACCACCGTGATGACAAAGAATTGTCGTTCTGAAAATGCATTCAAGCTATTCATCCGATTCGGATGACATGATGACAGATATATTGTAAAAAATGTAATATATATCTTCAATTTAGAAAACTAAAACAAAATTCACATTCTTTTAATCTCTTCCAGCAATAATAGTATTCAACTGGAATAAACTCACGATTATAACGAAAAACTACCATAGGTGACATTCATAAGGTACGCAACAATTGGAAAAAATCTAAATCTTTTTTTTCAATTTTTCGAATTAATTATACAAATATCTTATATCAGGAATTGTTTGAATAGGTACACTTAATTTGTTTTTTAGCAATGTGAATTTTGTGAAAAAACGTAAGGTTTTTGTTGCATGACACTTATTTGCAAAGTACCTCAAATATCCTGATTCTCATTCCAATGACATTTGAAAAGTCTTAATTAATGTCTGCACATGAATTACTATTTTGAAAAAGGCGATTTCTGTAGAAACTGATAATAACTCTGTATATCTGATAGAAGATGAGTTGGTGACACGATTTCTTAAATTTTCGAAGAAAAAAAAACACCACACACAAACAAACTGAATACAGAACCACAATAAACTTAGTTGTATGTAAATCTTACGCTATTTTCCAAAGATGATTTAATACGCCACGAAGTGTTACTCTCTTCCTCATATGTATGGAGCCATTTCACAATGTCCTCTTCTTTTTTAAATCCTCCCCGATTAAGAATGTTATCAGCTTTAATGAGCTGATCCATCGCACTTCACCACTAATAGATAGAATATGTTTTCAAATTACACAAGTGATGTACGTTTATTCCCAGCACAGAATTACATACAAACTAATTCTGTGACTCCTAATTGCCGTCGCCAACATTTGGTTTCAACCCTATGAATGTTGCCAATAAATTATGAAAATTCCTATTCTCGCTTGTTCCACCTATCTCCTAAAAAAGCAGAGACTTTCTACACCTATCTCAATGATTATCAATTCTTCAACCGATTGTTGAACAAATGAGAAATGTATGATAATAATTTATTAAAATCAATTTCCTAGGTAGCACGCATGCAATAAAAGCATTGACTGGTTTATATTTCGGCATTTGGCACCGTAAACCATATAACATTCCACTGCGGATTTGGGCACCGTTTGAACATTCCGCCAGAGTATAGGTTCTACAAACAAGAGAGTCGACTCAGCGTATTTATGAATGAAAGAGTAAAATAGTATCGACTGACCTCGAAGAGGGAAAAACAACCATTGCGAATGAAATGGTTATGTGAGTTATGTGATTTGATTGGTCGTTGGGTCATCTGACTCTGTCTATGTCAAATTTCACAAAATGACATCTTTCGTGAAGTTTGGCTTACATGATGCAGTTATCTGCTGTTAACCAGGCGTCGCCTCTTCGAATTTTGATTGGACTTTAGATAGCTTTCTGTCGCCCGAATTAATTCCTAGCCAATCACAAAACACTTCTGTAAGATCATTGAGCTTTTTACAATATTTTTTGATTTCACTTTATTATATAATAATTACAGTGTGTTAAATTGACCAGCATGAATCGTCTTTCATCACTTGTGAATTTATAATTGAGGACATTTTGCAGATATATCCAGCTTCACAGAAAATTGATTTCATAACAGCACACTTCAAGGATTTTCAGTGGATCTTAACAATTGTTCTAAGATTTTTTTGGTGAAATCAATAAAGATCAGTTACATGATAAACCTTCTCCAAGTTCAAGTATAAAGCAATCATCTAATTTGAGAAATTTATTTCACCAATGCATCATAAGAAATGTACAAGAAGGAATTACTACTCTAAGATGTTGCCCAATCTTTTTTTCCTTATACTTTGATACTATCAATGCCCTTTCAGAATATTCAATAAAAACTTATCTTGATTTTCTGTTCCTCTAGATTTTTGTACTGATTTTCAGATCCACTACTGCTTCATGTTATAAATTCACTTTTTCCTTAAAAAACCTCAGATGATAATATAGCAAATTCCTTCAATCAGTTGTCAAATATATTTAATTCGTAGTAAATTTTCAAGGTCATTTGGTAACATTCCCGCCTTTCTCTGAGTCAACTCTCTGGTTAGTATAACCTATACTTTGTGATTCCGCTATGCGATTCGGCACCGTCATTACCGAATTTAGAATCAACCAATGGATGGTGAAACAGCTCTTCAATTGTTTCTGCAAAAAACTTGTAGACCGTGTAAGAAGGTAGTAATAATGAAGATGGCGGTGATCGATTATCGAAGAAGAATTCTGTTACTTACGTATTTCTGTGGTTCGCATCTTACAGACTTTAATTGAAACGACATTAAAACACAATATTTACAGTTAATCTGGAATAATTATTGATATTTTGACTCTTCTCAGTCATTTCTCATCTAGAACAGATGAAACTGATAAAAAGATGACAAAAGCACAGTTTCTGTTTTACCGACACAAGGTATGTCGCCATCTCTGTTTATTTCAGGAAATATTTCTACGGTATGAAATCAAGTATAGGCAAATGTCTACAGTTTATTCTAGTGCTTTTTAATAGGAAGCTGTTTCACCATCCTATATCCACCTTGCTTCCCAGTAAGGACTGTATGAAACGAGAAATTCATAGTGTCCGTTTTTCGATTAGAAAAGCTGTTCTTTGATTGTCACGTTGAATGTCACTGGTTGCCAGAAATTTTAAATCCACTTCTATTAAGCTCAATTTATAAAGTCTGCTGCCGTAGCTACAGTTGACGCTGCTGGTCCAAAATGTATTGAGAAGATATCCGACGACACCTGCGATGTTTAAGAACAGATGATTATTGTTAGCATATTCCATCAACGAACAGTAACTGCAGCGTCAACTGTAGCAACGGCACCGGAGTAAATTGAGCTTAAGTATTTTTTTTAATTTTTCCTAATGAAGTAATGCATAAATGAATAAGCTGCTACAGCAATCACCATAGCACACAAGAAAAAAGGTAAATGTTCTATATTTTTGCGAATACATGTTACAATAGTAGTTCAGTTGGTGATATTTTAATGTATTTATGGAATTTATGCTTAATTAGCGAATATTTGATCATGTAATCGATGCTCAAATATAGCGAGTAAACGGTCCCACAGTACCGAGCAAGGTACAGCTTCGCAGACCGATTCCCGGAATCCAGCAAACTTAGCATCAAGTTCAACTAACATATATAAATTTGATGTTTGTCATTTCTGCTCTTGATTTTGACCTCACCTATTGCACAGCAAAGATTTTGTTAATTCTATTCCATTTTTTATTCAAAGCTTTAGCTCTTTCCTTTACCGATTTACTCAAACACATGTTACTCCATTTTCCCCACAAATATTTTTCCATTATTCTTTAAAAAAATGTACCTACCCACTCTCCCTGCCCCGCTGTATATTTTTAAACTAAACTTAAGCCACACTGCTAAGCTAAGCTTGAACTGAAACCATAATATATTATCAAGATTCTCGCTGAAGTCATCAACTCACAGATCTCAGGTTACTGCTGCACGAGGCTGCTGATTCAGCAGACCGAGCCTACTTATTTTCGCGGCAACCTAGCCGAGACACACTTCTTTGTTACTTATTATTCAAGCAACATCAATTAACCATTTTTAATTCCATTCTATATTGTAAACATTGCAGTTCAGTAATAATTGTTTTTAACAAGTCTTTGTGCTTCGAGGGATATAACAAATATATATATATAAAACCCTAATAATCTAAGGTAGATAAGTAACCCTAACAAGATGTGCACGTCAATGTTGTAGGTTGGCAACATATTTATCATGGTCACTGGTCACTGACGTCCACGGTTGCAGCCTGTAACTGTAACTTAACCGAACTGTCTTGGCGTCAAGCAGCAATCCGACGAAAGCGCTGCCTTGAAAGCTGTCCTACGTCACGTGAAGCGCTCGGACCAAGATAGGATTCGGCCTCATTCTCTCCTCATCCTCGATTCGAGTCAGACGCTCGAGCACACGCGCCATTCTTGTCATGTAGTCTGTTATGTCGTTCTTATCAATAAACAACTGTTCTGTTTTGTTTTAATTATTTCCTTAGCTTACATCGATTATTAATGAAGATAGAGTACACAATCTCTATAATTCCAAAAGAGTGAACAAAGTCAGATTTTTCCTTCTTTTTCTTCATCCGTTTGTCTTTTGTATTCAAGTGTCAAGAAGCCACATCAGAATTTCATCTATTTCAATCAAAATAATGATAATAAAATAATGTTGTTGATTGAACATTAGATCTCCATCTGTATAAATGAACGCTTATAAAAGTTTGTACTTGGATAAGCAAATTATTCAGATCCATTCATTAAGAATCGTATGTAAGACAAATAATCCAAAAATATCAAAAGTATCATACCAGCAGAGATTGACCGGACCTAACATAGTATATGCTGTCAATACTGAAAAATACTATACCCATGTTTATTATAGAAAAACACATAATACGTATACAATCTATATAAATTAACTGATTAACAAGTATTAAAAAAGTTCGAAACTAGTTATCAATGAATGAATACAAAAACATTACAATTACACCAATGACAGCTTGTTAGAGCAGAAATATTTGCAACGATAATTCTAATCGAATAGAATTTTTTAATCTATGAATTTTTTGAACTTTCATATGAACATCATTCCCTCATTTCTTTCAGTATGTCATCGAATCTTTCGCCTGCATCAGCTTTTATTTGATGATTTGAGAACAAGATGAAAGAAGAAAACCTAACCTAACTTTGTTTAAATTTAAGTTACTAAATATCCGACTGCTATATATTTGATTATAAAATCGTATCAGTCGGTTAATCGGCTTTGTTTGTTCAAATGTTTCAGGGTTTAGTTTTATTCTAGATATCGAATCTGCATTTGAATTCAGAGTGCATGTTTTACATACGATTTTATAATCAAATATATAGCAGTCGGATATTAAGTAACTTAAATTTAAACAAAGTTAGGTTAGGTTTTCTTCTTTCATCTTGTTCTCAAATCATCAAATAAACCACCCGATAATAATTCCGATCAAACATCATATTCATTATCAAAAGAAGTTCTTGTTTTTTCTTATAACCAGAAAAAAATTTCAATACAAAACTTATCTTATCTCTAAACTTATAAAATTACTAATGTAAAAATACCAGTCAATGAACTATTACATATTATGAAAACAACAGTCACACAGAATTTATTAATTACTGTGAAATTTGTAAAAGAGCAAAATATGCTCTTAAAAGTCCATCAATACCTTTTCAATTGATTCATATCGACTCATTCTCTTTCAATGAATTTCGTCAAGCTTTTTACGAAAGAATTCTATAACGAAACTAAAAGAATTGTTAAACCTACAAAAAATCAAAGTCCGTTTCACAACCCCAGACTCAAAACGAAAAGATTGATACCCCTTTAACTGAAGACTCTATTGCTGATCCAACCCCAAAAATAATTGCTAGTCAACAAGTATTCATAAATGAAATCAACTTGAACGTCAAATTAATTGAAAGTTATCGTAATATAAAACAATTTTCAAGTAATGAAACAAAATGTTTCCATAATATAAAAAATTCAACAAAAAATTGTTAAGGACCTCAATATTCAAATATCTCTTCCGAAACAACTAATTGGACAAAACTAATAATCAAGAAAAGATTTCCGAAAACGAAGCATACACAGAGCACATTTCAGATCAGTTTGAAAAATACACAGTTTATTCGAATCTGAAAAATTAACAAATCTTCTTGAATGCCAACATATTCGTACCATTTTTAGACAACCTGGAAAATGCAATTACTCTTGCCAAAATTCATATTGTTCACCCCGACATATTACCTTACGAAATTTGAGAAGTACTGTCTGAACTAAGATACCATAATGACACTAGAATAAATCCCAACGTCAACCACCATTCTTAGTACTCTATTATTAACCCCTCCCCACCCCTTCCACCTCGCCCACCCCCCCCACCCCACCCCCCCACCCCCCACCACCCAATTCGTATACCGACCCATCCGGAGATCCGAAAGCGGTATATTTCCTGGATTCAGGGCTCAGAGGGATTTGCCAAAACCCGTTACGTAAATCCAAGCTAGTAAATATCTTTGCTCCACCCATCTCTCGCACTGTCTCCAGTATCACAGGCAAATGAGGGGCCTCTGATATTATTAGTTTGTTTAGTTCTCGATAATCTACGCAGAACCGTAGTTTACCATTCTTTTTGGGGATGAGTACTACGGGACTACAATACTCAGATGTACTTCGGTTTATGACGCCTGCTTCTAGCAGTTTGTTTATTTCCTCATGTATAATATTTTTTCGTACGTCAGACATTTTTGCATATCGTTGTTGCCTAAATGGTCTATCCGTTTTCACTCTAATTTGATGAACGGTAGCATGAGTTGTGGGTTGCTTAATACGATCATCAAATATGTCTTTAAATTCGTGGAGCACAGGAACGACTATATCTTTGGTCTCATTTAAAAATTGATTCTCCTGAAATTCAGGGAATTCTGTCGAGGCTAGAGTTTTCTTTGGCTGATCATGAAAATAGACTGTTTGACGAGGATTAATCCCAAAATATATACACTTATGCAATACGTCAATCACAGCTTTATTTTGATGCAGCCAGGGCATTCCAAGAATGAATTGTTCTTGCAAATTATCTACTACTATTGCATTGGTAGTAGTTGGCACTCCTTCGACAGAAATTTCTATATTGATCGTCCCGAGGCTCTGGGCTGTATTGTCTTGGCAACCCAACAATATTACCCCAGGATTAGTTGAGTACATGATATTATAGTTCTGCAAAACATCAGACCGAACAAAATTACTGCTTGCTCCAGTATCCACTAGAGCCATGATTATATCCTCAAATATTTTTAATTGGAGCCTCGGAAGTTGCGTAGAACGTGAGGTATTTCGCTTACTGTCTGAAAGCGACACCAAAATTTCAACATCCGGAATACAATCATCAATCGATAAGTGAAGGTCAGGTTTGTTTGAACCATAGTCATTGTTTTTTAATTCCTTCGAGTAATTTCCACGGGACGACTCGGCATTTAATTTCTGTTTACAGCCGGATCGTCCCTCTCGGAGTTTCCCGGCATCGGGTCATTGCTCCCGACTTCGATCTGATTGTGCCGAGCCGCATTCCGATCGAATGTAGGTCGAGTGGCCGCTTGCGGTCGGCTTATCTGTTGCGGCGGCCGCCTTAATTGGCCACCTGTTGCTTCAGTCGGCACATCCCTCGGTAATGCCCCATTATTGTTTGGATTACGCCAGTTCGCATTGCCGGTGTTGTTATTGTGGTTATTTATAGGATAGTGATTATTTACTATTCCGTTTCTCGGCCCGCTTTCGCTTCGACGGGTCCACGGAATTTGATTTATATCTTCTGTGATTAAGAGTGGGCAATGGGACGCGCAGAATACCGAATGCAGCACTCCCGCTCTTGACTTCTCATTTGAAAACCAATCAATATTTTCATGATTTTTTGATCCCATCATGTAGATAAAGGATCAAGCTAGGGAGGATACTATCTCTTTTTTCGAAATTTCGAAAAGAAAAGATATAAAAATATATCTGAACATAGCAAATTTTTAGCCAATTTGGCGAATCAAAAAAAAATATTTCTACATCAAATAATCAATTTTGAGATAGCATCCTCCCTCGGTCGAACCTTCATCTTTCTACACAAAAAAAATCAGATCAAAATATGGATTAGTATCGTCACAGGAAGTCAAGAGCCGAGGCTCTACAACGTCAGAAATACGCACGATTTATCCGATGATATTTGCGCCCCCTGGTGAAACTCAACGAAGTAGATTATAAACACGATACAATCGATAGTACGGGTGATATTATGAAATTAGAATAGGAAATAGAAATTTATATGAATCAGTTTGCTAGGTTTGCTAGTAAATATGGTATATTATATGTATAAAATAATTATACATTGCGTGGAAAATAAAAATATTCTGAATTGTTCACAATGAAAAAATTCTCATACATAATGAGGAATAGGTATGTATGATATTCAAATAAGAATATTTATATATACACCCAGAAGGTATACAATATGAATGAATAGAAACCTATCGACAAAGGTCGCTTCTATTTACCGGGGATCGATTTAGGATTTATCATTGCGATGATTTGAATGTTGAACAGATCTCAATACGTAAAAGTAGAGAGGGAACAGTATAAATATGAAACCGTGTTGTATTTAACATTGTATAACTGAATGATAATTTGCAATCGGGTATTGACACTATATATACAGGATGCTACCTAATGGCATTTTAATATAGGAATTCTTAAATCTATTCAAAAAAATATATACAGTATGGTGGAAATGTATGGAATAAATTCATTATCTCTAACGCATATGAATTTTAAGGGAAATCCTGAGACAGGTCGATTTTCATTTTCAAATTGACATCTCTTGATATACATACGGAGTTTGTGACGTCATCCGCGTAGTTGTGGTGACGTCATCGATTATTTTTTAAATAGGAAGACACCCTGTTCAATTTTTTTTCTGGAAGGTGTTTCCATTGTCTATCTGACCATATACTAATATTAGGAAAATAAAGTGATACAGGGTGAGAAAAAATTATTTTATATTTACAAGCTAATAATTATGCTATCAATGTACACAGTTACCTAAATAGGTCGGAGAGGGTAAATCGAATGGCCAACTAGATCTCCTGATTCAACTCCTCTCGATTTTTTCCTCAGAGGTTATTTGAAGAGAAAAGTTTATGTAAGAAGCCGGAAAGATCAGATAATTTGAAAGAACGAATACGAGTGAAGAATCACAAATATATTCAGAAACGATAGCAAAGTTCGAGAATGATTTGTTCTCTGTCTATCACATTGTATTCTTGCAGAACGTCACGAATTTGATTATTTATTGTAACGATTTCCGTTGTAAATATTAAATAAAATAATTTTTTCTCACCCTGTATTACTTTATTTTCCTAATATTAGTATACCGTCAGATAGATAATGAATATACCTTCCGAAAAAAAAATGGACGGGGTATGTTCTAATTTAAAAAAATAATCGATGACGTCACCACAACTACGCGGATGACGTCACATACTCCGTATGTACATCAAGAGATGTCAATTTGAAAATAAAAATCGACCTGTCTCGGGATTTTCATTAAAATTCATAAACGTTAGAGATAATGAATTTATTCCATACATTTCCACCATACTGTATGTAATATCCTAAAGGTCTAAATTTTGAAGTAGAGGGTGCTGAAGAAGTGAGCAATAACGAATAGCACTCTTTCTCTATAGACTTGTCATAAAGTAAAGTAATCAATATTTTCATGACTTATTGACTTCATCAAGTAGATAAGTGATCCAGCTAATGGAAATACTATTTTATTTTCAAAAATATGAAATACAAAAGGTATACAAATATTCCTGAACATATCGAATTTGGCGAATAATAAAAAAAACACTTTTCAAATAGTATCGGACCTAGTTTGAATCCCCATCTTCCTACAGAAAAAAAATCACATCGAAATATGGACTGGTGTTTTCACAAGAAGTCCAGAGCGCGAATTGTCCGATGATATTTGCGCCCTCTGGTGATACTCCAAAATATGAAGATGAAAAAACGAGTCAGTCAACACAATATCATAGATTGGAACCATAATAAGTATTATGAAATTATTGGTGCAACTAATGATGAATTTGCGGATTTGCATAGGAAAAGCTTGAAATTTTGAAATTCAAAGGTGTAATGAGATCTAAAAATCCAAATGGAGAAGAAAATGATATTGTATTCTCATGTGGAATGTATATGATTCTGAAAATGGTACATATATTGGGACCAACGGGAGATGAATATCCAAAATACAAAATATGTAGTGAAAGCAGTCCTCAAAAATCAAAGAAATAAAAAGTAGAAGAATGAAGGCCTTAGGAAAATATAGTCATTATTCATTATTATTCGTAAATAAATAATATTCATAATAACCTGTATTTGAATGTCTTTGATAATAACCGAGAATATAACTTATCAACGTTATTGAAAGTAGCTCTCAATCTCTCAATCACTCCGTATGGCTATTTTAATGTTATACCTCGTAATTTATATGACTCTTGAAAAGCTGTTCATATAAATAGATACAGAATTATCCAAATTTTGTAAGAGTTGCGAAGCATCATGATTTTTTTCAAATCAACAAAATAAGATTTTTTCGATTTAAAGATTGATTTTTTCTATTCATATTGATTTTTCATAATTTTTCAAATATGGAAATAATGCACAAATCAATTACTTATATTTTCATTATTCGATTCAAAACGTCGCAACCCTGGTTTTTCATAATGTTTATAGAATACAAATATTCATCATAGGTACCTACCTACTGGTGAATATACCGTCGATTATCAGATAAAGTGTTCGATCCTCGTTCCGCACACATGCAGGCGAATGTATCGCATCTACTCTCACTCATTGTTTGGGACTGTGTGGAGTCACAGGTTTTTTTCAAACATGCAAAATGCTTATTAAAAATAAATTGTTGAATATCCTTTGTAGCATTTAAATGACGACAAATGGTTTGAAAATATAAACAATTGAAGGGGTGTCAGTAATACATTGAACGTGTATTTTTTGAAAACTCGTTAACATGGATTTTCCAAATTGCTCGTTTCAACCATAATAATTTCCGTTTCGTGTAAACTTCGGTAATACCAGAAATGGAATATTATTGAATTCCCGAAATCTAAACAATGTCATTTTTGAAATCCAACCTAAACAAGTCAGGAAAATATTTTCAGAATATCAATTTTCAGAAATTGAAAATAAAATCACGAAATTCATAAGTTCATTTTTAATGGGTACCTCCTTTTGAACTTTTTGAAAAAATGATGGTAGGGGATACTGCCCAACTAGACATAGTTCCAAATAGGTATAGACGCCATTTTTCTACTTTCGTCGAATATTTCGGAGAGATTTGTTTGTTCCACGGAAGCATAATAGTTGTCCTCTGAATGTTTACCGAGTGGCAACTGTCAGTTTTACGAAAAAATTCGATATTCAGTGAGTGATATAAGACAATGCTTGATTCTTTAAAATTTTATATCGCAACTTACGTGTTTTTTTCTTTTCAATTAACATTTGTCTGATTTTTTAATTACAATGCAATTTCCATTATATTATACCATGAAACTTTCATGATAAATCGGATAAGTATACCACAAACGTTTAGTATACACAATGTTTTATGAAGTTATACAGATTTCACATGATGGCATACCTAACCGAAGGAGAATTATCTAACCTATACGATGCCAGAATTGGACTGGAAGAAGGCATAATATGCCATCATGAGGCAGCAATGTGTTCAACTATTATTTTGTCAACATAAAAAAATGAATGGAGTTATTTAATACCAACTCATTAAATAGGTAGATACTTTATTCATACCAATAATGTATATTTTCCTCTCATTTGATATACTGATGAAAGCTCGACTACACATTATGAACACAAAGACCAGTTGGCTGACTGTGTGAGGAGAGAGCCGAGCGCCGAGCGCGCGATAATGTAGTATTGTCTCATTAAATAAGTACATGTAGATATCTGCTACATGAAAAATTTTCATTCTGGAAACTTATTTCATCTATTGGCTCAATTTTGTTCGCAGCATGTATACAAAAATTTTCATAAATAAAATTTTTTCTCGATTACTGAAAATTGTCATTCCGAAAATAACAAGTTGAAATTTGCTACAGTTCTAGAAATTGATGAACATGAATTTTTCACCAATATTGTACATGGCAAGAAGCGCTATCATGTATACTTCAATTTGAAAAAAAAATCAGTCCGATCGCTCAATTATTTCCAGAAATATAACGGTAGGAACGATAAAAAACGTGTTCTACAGAAAAATCGTACTTTTTGTGTTTTTTCAGAATAAAAAAGTTCTTGGCCTAGAGAAAATGTCGTAAAAAGTGATTTGGTATAGACAATCATCAAGTTGAAGATCCGCAGTAAGTCTGATTTGAATCTACGCCAGTTTTGTTTTCTCGAAAACTGAGAGACAGCATCCCAGTATTACTCGCATATTAGATTATCGAGCAATGCGAATAAAAACGTCAGTCGCGATATCACCCGTACTAGATGAGAAGATCGTTCGTTGAACAAGGATAACCGTTGATTTATGACGATTTGGTAACCGCCCACTGCTGTTTCCTCCAAACCCCCCCTGTCCCGGATTTGGACAAAGTGTCTGGCCTTTCCCAGCCTTAATGCGCAATTTTGCGTGAGATCTTCAATATTTACAAAGACAAAATTTCGAAGGAAGCAACGAATTTCTGCTTTCAATAGTGGAATAATAATGTCCACGAGGTCTCCTTCAGAGAGGTGCGGTGCGACTCTACGTGCTAGAGCACATTTTTCTGCAATGAAGGCTTCTGGCCTAACATTATCAGGCTGTGGTTTCCCATATAATTTGGAAATTAGGCGTGCTTTTATCGATTTACTATCGAATCTTTGAATGATTCGGTTTGAAAAATTATCCCATGTGATTTGAGTCGTATTTCCAAAAGTGGCCACATACCACTGAGAGGCCTCCGTTTTTAGTTGTTTTCTGACTAACGAAGTCCATCTTTCTTGTGGAATATCTGGGTGCTTTATTAATTCTAGTCTGCATTCTCGTACAAAATGGTTCGGATCTTCGGACTCCAGTCCTGAGAAGTCCGGCAGGTTCATTTTATGATGTACCGATTTTGTGGTAGTCGTTAGGCACTGAATCGCTTGGTAAGTGCTTCTAACGGATTTACTAGCTGGTCTGACTGAATAGGTGGGCGCCATTGGCTTTGTTGCTGTTCCCCGGAAGCCAAAAAACGGGGTTTTATCATTCTTATCCTTTTCAGGAGCATTTTCTAGGGGACCGGCCACCGGGTCTCCGTTAACACTGGACACCGGCGATGTTTGCAACATTGAAAATGGATTTGTTGCGTGGATTGGCACGTCAGTATTTGTTTGTGAGGTGCGTGGTGCTCTTAGTAAAATTCCTGGGGTGGGTACTCTCGTAACCACCTGTATATTAGGACGTACCCCTGCCATTACTCGGGTTCGGTCATCCTTCAAGATGACGGAGAGGTTAGGTCGGCCATTAGTAGAGCTTAGAAATCCTGGTTCTGGGATTTCTGACTGCGCGCCTCCACCAAGTGCAGTAAAGCGCTCATTCAGGGTAGAGAGTTTTCGGGCAGCTGCTCCTAGTGGGCCTGGTTGCTCAGTGGTAGATACCTCTTCAAATGCCCCACGTTGGGCGCCATGTCGGCGTTGGCCCTCCTGGAGGAAGTCCACAAACTCCCCTTCGTTGTCGAACATCTTCCGCTGGGCGCTCCTCCAAATGGCAACAATGGAAAAACGAGTAAAATCTGCTATTTATAAAATTATTGGGTCGATTTTATATCTAACGATCTTAAATAATAGAATTAGTGTAGAACTCAAAACTTATCGAATGATTTTGTTTCTAAAATCAAATTTAAATTTGAAAAAAATATACAAAAAATGGACATGATGTACAAGTTGAGAACTAAAAACTAAACAAACTATGCGTTATCTATCAGCGTTAGTGGTTGGCCATAGTAGTATAGAATTATAAAATTCTTGATATTCCTCTTGAACAAAATGTGCACATTTCCTGATGTGGTCCATTTTTGTCGATTTTATGGGTACTTTCCCCAGTGGATAAGCTTTTGTTGAAGGTAGTGTAGGTACTATTTTTCCTGGTTGATGGAGCTTGAATGTATGTTGGATTGTTGGAACTGATTGTAGTAAAATACCTCACCGACAGGAGTTTTTGGTAGTTGAATATTTTGCATATAGTCAAAACATAATGCTAAGACTGTGTCGTTATTATGGGCTAAAATTTCTTACTTCTGCGCTTATGTACCATTAGTTCGGCAACTGCTGTACGTTTTGCGATATCATTCAAATTGTAATCTTTTATTTTGTTGTTCAAAACCTCACATGTAGAGCAAACATCTACTTGTGGTCGTCCGAATAATAAAGTGAAGTTCTCCCGAAAAAAATTCCTGTAATAAGGGTAACTCAACTTGATATCAGGGTACTTCTCTTTGAACAATTCGTACATCGTTTTAATATTCAGCTGGCTGTTTAGATATCTTACTTCATGATTATGATATGTTGCCTAACAGTCAATTGAATGTCGTCTGAGAACTTATTCTGGCTAGGATTTTTCCCACGCAAATCCCTAGGTGATTTACCTAAGGCAGCAAGATTTTTCACTCTTCTAAGGCGCTTTTCGCCACATGCAAATATCGATTCGAAAGCTTTCAAACATATTTCAGTCTTGATTTTTCCTTTCATTGCATAATACTTGAAAACATTGGACTTGGGCTTATTTTTTTCGACCACTCTTGGACGACGCCTCTGCACATCGTAAACCTCGATGATACCTTGAAGAAAATATCTTGATGGTCCTTACATTCAAAGGAAAACGATCGAAATTCGAACGCAGCTCTTCTTCAGTGAACTTCTCAAAACATTTCGACTTACAACTGAAAGAAATAATATCTCAATATCTGAAGAACGAATACCCATAAAACTCATCACCTGCAGGGGGGACCTATAAATTTCCCAGGAATGGCCGCACCATTGTAATTTTTATAAGGTTGACCCTCCACCCGTGCTTTTTTTATTATGTTTCTTTTGTATTTTTCTGGATCGGCTTTTCTCTTCTTCTGGGGTATATTCACATTATTCTCGTTCATTTTGGTTATACAGTTTGAAACACTATTAACCGAACAGAAACACAACCATCTCATTCAACACATGAGAGAGAACTAAATTTGTAATTTGTAGCGTCTTCATGTCAATACTCCCACCTATATTTTCTGCGTCTATACAATACATGTTAAGCAGAATGGGCATAAGTCCAGGACATGAGCCCTTACTGCGTATTATGAATTCGCTTGTGAGACAGCTACGACGCGGCGATAATAGGGACTCGAGACCATTTCACGTAGTACGATGCGGATACCTATGGAGACTCGATTTTCATAATAATCCCATATTTGATAAAAATGGACTTGTGACCTTTCTGCATACACCCATTCAATTATTTCCTTAGCTTACATCGATTATTAATGAACATAGAGTACATAATCTCTATAATTCCAAAAGAGAGAACATGCCATGTTCCAAGTCAGAATATTCTTCCTTTTTCTTAACCCGTTTGTCTTTCGTCATTTGTATTCAAGTGTCAAGAAGCCACATCAGAATCTTTATCAAAATAATGATAATAAAATAATGTTGTTAACTGAACATTAGATCTCCATCTATATAAATGAACGCTTATAAAAGTTTGTACTTGGATAAGCAAATTATTCAGATCCATTCATTAAGAATCCTATGTAAAACAAATCATCCAAAAATATCAAAAGTATCATACCAGCAGATATTGACCAGACTTAACATTCTATATAAATTAACTGATTAACAAGAATTAAAAAAGTTAGAAACTAGTTATCAATGAAGTTTGAATACAAAAACATATTACAATTACACCAATGACAGCTTGTTAGAGCAGAAATATTTGAATTTTTCCCTCATTTCTTTCAGTATGTCATTCATCGAATCGATAACGAATATTTCGCCTACATCAGAATAGTGAAAATAAGCAGCTTTTATTTGATGATTTCAGAACAAGAAGAAAGAAGAAAACCTAACCTAAAACAAGATGAAAGAAGAAAACCTAACCTAACCTAACTTTGTTTAAATTTAAGTTACTAAATATCCGACTGCTATATATTTGATTACAAAATCGTATGCAAAACATGCACTCTGAATTCAAATGCAGATTCGTTATCTAGAATAAAACTAAACACTTGTTTAGAATTTTTGAGAAACCCTGAAACATTTGAACAAACAAAGCTGATTAACCTACTGAAACCACCCGATAATAATTCCGATCAAACATAACATTCATTATCAAAAGAAAAACCAGAAAAAAATTTCAATACAAAACGAAACTTATCTCTAAACTTATAAAATTACTAATGTACAAATATCAGTGAATGATAATAAACTATTACATATTATGAAAACAACAACAGTCACACAGAATTTATTAATTACTGTGAAATTTGTCAAAGAGCATCTATCAATACCTTTTCAATTGATTCATATCGACTCATTCTCTTTCTATGAATTTCGTCAAGCTTTTTACGAAAGAATTCTATAACGAAACTAAAAGAATTGTTAAACTTACAAAAAATCAAAGTCCGTTTCACAACTCCAGACTCAAAACGAAAAGATTGATACTCCTTCAACTGAAGACCTTATTGCTGATCCAAGCACACGAGATTTAAATAAAAGAAGAAAAAAGAAAATAAAATCCCCTGGAATTCTCCCATTCAAAATAATTGCTAGTCAACAAGTATTCAAAAATGAAATCAACTTGAATGTCATTGTAGACGAAATAATCAAATTAATTGAAAGTTATTGAAATTTAAAACAAAAAATTGTTAAAGACGTCAATATTCAAATATCAATTTCGAAACAACTAATTGGACAATACAAGAGAAGATTTCCCAATATATCTCCGAAAATGAAGCATACACAGAGCACATTTCAGATCAGTTTGAAAAATACACAGTTTATTCGAATCTGAAAAATTAACAAATCTTCTTGAATGCCAACATATTCGTACCATTTTTAGACAACTTGAAAAAAAAATTACTTTTGCCAAAATTCATATTGTTCACCCCGACATATTACCTTACGAAATTTGAGAAGTACTGTCTGACATCCACATCCACCCCCGCCCCACCCCGCCCCCGCCCCACCCCCACACCGCCCCCGCCCACACCGCCCCCGCCCGCCCACACCGCCCCCGCCCCCGCCAGCCCACACCACCCCCACCCCCGCCCACCCACCCCACCCCGCCCCCGCCACCCCGCCCGCCTCACCCCACCCCCACACCGCCCCCGCCCACCCACGTCGCCCCCGCCCCACCCCCGCCACCCCGCCCGCCCCACCCCGCCCCACCCACCCCACCCCCGCCCACCCACCCAACCCTCCCACACCGCCCTCGCCCGCACCGCCCCCGCCCACACCGCCCCCCGCCCACACCGCCCCCCCGCCCACACCGCCCCCCCCCGCCCCCGCCGCCCCCGCCCGCCCACACCGCCCCCGCCCCCGCCCACACCACCCCCGCCCACCCCACCCTTGCCCACCCACCCCACGCCACCCCACCCTTGCCCACCCACCCCACGCCACCCCACGCCACCCCACCCCCGCCCACCCACCCCACCCTTGCCCACCCACCCCACGCCACCCCACCCCCGCCCACCCACCCCACCCCACGCCACCCCACCCCCGCCCACCCACCCCACCCCCACACCACCCCCGCCCCCGCCCACACCGCCCCCGCCCACACCGCCCCCGCCCACACCACCCCCACCCCCGCCCACACCACCCCCACCCCCGCCCACACCACCCCCACCCCCGCCCACACCACCCCCACCCCGCCCACACCACCCCCACACCACCCCCACACCACCCCCACCCCGCCCACACCACCCCCACAACACCCCCGCCCCCACAACACCCCCGCCCCCGCCCACCCCCACAACACCCCCGCCCCCGCCCACCCCCACAACACCCCCGCCCCCGCCCACCCCCACAACACCCCCGCCCCCGCCCACCCCACAACACCCCCGCCCACCCACCCCGCCCCCGCCCACCCCGCCCCCGCCCACCCCGCCCACCCCACCCCACAACACCCCCGCCCCCGCCCACCCATACCACCCCCGCCCACCCACCCTTGCCCCCGCCCACCCTCCCCACCCCCGCCCGCACCGCCCCCGCCCGCCCACACCACCCACGTCCGCCCACCCGCACCGCCCCCGCCTCATCCCCGCTACCCCGCCCACCCACGCCGCCCCCGCCCACCCACACCGCCCCCACCCACACCGCCCCCGCCCACCCACCCCGCCCCACCCTCCCACACCGCCCTCGCCCGCACCGCCCTCGCCCACCCACCCCGCCCGCCCCACCCCTCCCCCCCCCACACCGCCCCACCCCCACCCACCCCGCCCCGCGAACCCAGCCAGCTGTGCCTAAAAACGCGCGCAACTGCTTAATGGACTTCGGAATAGGGCAAGTCTTGACATTTAGAATATGCCTTTCTTGTGGAAAATTTCTTTCAGAAGTAACTACTCGACCAAGATATTCCAATTTGTCCACTGCGAAAGTGCATTTCGACGGTGAAACCCACAGACCATGAGCCCTGAGTCGCTCGAAGATAAGCCTCAGGTGGTCAAGATGTTCTTCTAATGAGTTCGAATATACGATGATATCGTCCAGATAAACCTTGCAAAAGCGATCAGTGTAACCTGCTAGTCCGTTTTTCAAGCCAAAGGCTAGGACACGAAACTCATAGACTGTCCCATCGGGTCCACCGAAGGCAGTGTACTGCCGGCTTTCCGGACTGAGTAGTACCTGCCAGAACCCGTTTCGAAGATCGAGAGTCGTGAATATGGAGGCCTTCCCCATTTCACGAACCGTCTCCTGAATCGGAGGTAGATGCGGAGCTTCAGGTATAATCAACTTGTTGATTTCCCTGTAGTCTACGCAGAACCTCAACTTGCCGTTTTTCTTGGGGATCAGAACCACCGGACTACAATACGGCGAGTTACTTTGATTGATAACTCCCGCCTCTAACAACTTGTCTATCTCATCGTGAATTAACTTCTTCCTCACGTCAGACATTTTATTATAACGATTCTGTCTAAAGGGACGCTCATGGTGCACCTTAATGGTGTGGACCACAGCATGAGTCGTTGGTACTATACTATAGGTAATACAGCTGACTGTGTCTCCTTAGAGAACTGTGTTGGCTCAAAGCTCAACTGTGAAGAAGCTTTCGACAAAGGCCTTTTTTTACAACCATTGAAAAACACGGTCTGACGAACCCAAAGTAGATGCACTTACGAAACAAATCTAAGATAGCATGGTTATGAGATAGCCAGGGAATCCCTAATATCAACTCTTCTTGTAGATTTGACACAACTGTCGCATCTACCCATGTTGATCTACTATCGACGAAGCATTCGAATCGGACATTTCCCAAACTAAACGAAGTTGAATTTTGACAACCTAGGACGACTGTCCCAGGGCAGTCCAGATTGGAACAGTCCACATCCGGAATTACGTCAGGTCTAACGAAACTTTCAGAAGCACCCGTGTCGATCAGTGATTTAGAGAAGCCAAAGTCCGGTCCTCATAACAACACGAAGAAGGAAACTACTTATTCTGAATGGAGGAATGGGTTTGTGTTGAACTGCACCCATGCCATTGCTGAGAGTTGGACAACGTTTCGACAAGCCCATTCTCAGAAACTAAAGCCGAGACCACAACATCCTGAGTAGTTGATGAATTATACTCGCTACAATCCTCCAATGACTTGTGCGAGTGAAGATTTTTCTTTTCGTCGATAGGGACACAAACTTTCACTATCCTGGATTTCACAGGCATTCTCCTACTTACTTTCTTCCTCATTCGTGAACTAGCATGCCGAAAAGAATTCCAACTATCCATTTTCACTGCATCATTCATCTCCACACACATTTCATTTTCACAAGACGAAGACAGGTTTGGCTGTACGACACTGACCTCCGAGAAATCAGGTTCAGCCTCAACAAAAATTTCTTCCTCGTCCTCAGGACGGCATCTTTCCAAATTGTATTCAGAAATACAATGGAAAGGGCAATTATCAAGCATTCCGGAATCACCCATTCTACAAAAGAAGCTAGAATCTGAACAAACTGATTCGCCGGCGGAACCTACGACAATAACGTTTACATTTTCCACACACTCTGGGGATGTAGAAACCCCAACACAACCCGACGGCGAATCAGGTCTCGAGGAAGCAAGCCTAGCTTCGCCCCCCTCAAGACGTTGTTCTAATGCCTCGAGTTGTCGGGACGATTCCGCTCTAGAGCATTAGATTTCTTTTTATTTGGCCCCTTTTTAGAGGACGCCGCTGGTGGTGCAGAAACCACCTGGTTTAATTGAGCAGGCTGTCTAGGAGGGCCCCTAGAGGTTACCTGCCCCTGGTCCTCCACACGCCTCGGCTCAATAGCTAACCGGGGGGTATTGGGGGGAAGTTCCCTACGCCCCTGGTTATTCCCTCTACTAGTCTGGGGGTTCTTGGAATAACTCCCACCAGAATGCCCGCCTGCATTCTGTTCCTTAATCGCCGTTTTGAATACGGGGCACGCCACTGAACTGCCCAAAATTCCCGCCTGAATTCCGGGATTGACTAACATCACCTGTGGTCTTCCCTGAGATCACTGACAATTTGTGTAAGTTCCTCGATGGTTGAAATGTTCCTGCCCCTCAGGAAACATCGGAATTCGGATTTGAGACGTTCGATACATAATTTGACTAATTGCTTTTCGGTATACTCTGGCGCAATCCTGCGCGCCAATGCACACTTTTCAGCAATGAAAGATTCGGGAGAACTAGGGCCAACATGATTATTTCCAAGGAATCGTTTCATTAAAACTTCCTCAGAATCGAATCTCTGCAAAAGACGATTGCAGAAATAATCCCAAACCAATAGACTATCACCATAAAATGAATTGTACCAACTACGGGCATCACCCTGTAATTGTTTTTTTACAATATTTGGCCACTTAGTTTCTGAAATCCGGAGTTCGGAAACACAAAGATCCAAAAAGAGTCTCGGACATTCGGAATCACGTCCTGAGTATTCGGGTAATTCGAGCTTCCTGTTAGCGGAAGCCAGCGCACGAAGCGCATCAGCCACCTCGAGCATTGGATCTGAATCCACTCGACAGGAAGGTCGCGAAGGTTCGAAACGAACTCTCTCGCGAGGGCGAGGATCAGAATCCTCTGTTGGACGCCATTGCCTTTGATTGTTACCGGAAAGCAAAAACGGATGTGCAATTGGGACACCCTGTACCAAAGAGGGTTCAGGGTTGGGAACGTCCCTGAGGCCGGATGATTCCAGGAAACCCCTACTCCGAATACCGTCAGTCAAGTCAGGAACTCCGACATTCCTTTCCTCAACCCGGGGTTCAGAAATAGGGCCACCCTGTATAAATGTGGGCCTCGTGAACTGACCACCCTGTATATGGGAGTCAGGGAAACCTCTATCCCGAAAGCCGTAAGTTGAATCCGGAACTCTAACATTCCTGTCATCAACCCGGGTAACAGGATTTTGGACATCCTGTATACTCCCAATTGGGGGTTGTTGTTCAAAAATTCTTCCCTGATACTCGTTTCTAGAAACGGGAATAAAAAAATCTGTCATTAAATTGATGGGTTCGTCGGCTATTCATAGCCGAAGACACAGGGTTCCTAAATTTCCCTGTTTGATCAATCGTGATAAAGTTTTTAGAAAATGATGGACTTTCCAATTGTCGACTATAAACTATCGACGTACGGAGACGATCCCGATAAAGTTTTGGCGTGTCCACTTTTGAAAATCGTGGCACCACGCGGTTTGAAAAAGAACGACGAGGCAACACCCGATCTTCGCTATGTGATATAGACGAAGAATTCACCACCTTTTCAACAATAATCTGTCTCGGCACGCTTACACCTAGAGGTCGTAACACCGAGCGAGACGATGTAGCCGGATAGGCTAGCAAAGTGTTGCTGTACCCATCACCTGAAACTTGCGAAAATTGCATATTGTTTTCGGGGTATTGTTCTCGCAAATCCCCGCTTTGGCTGCCTAATTCTATTACTGAAGGATCTGGGCGACCCTCCAAGATCTCAAGTGTGAGACGTGAGATCGGCAATCCAAAGAATAGCAGAATCGCGAGTCGCTATGCAATGCAACGTAAAGGTGCTCGAATTAAAATGCGGTCTGCTGCCGATCGACGGATCGGCCTCCGCTTTTATTAATTAGGCTCCGCCTCAAAACGGCGTCTACTGTAAGCGCTCGCCCTCCTGGCACTGATGGAACTCGACGGTGAAGTCGTCCATAGTGGCAGGAACGCCCCACAGTACAGAAGACAAGGCTCGGATTTAATAGACACCCTAATTAAATTCCTATAGCCACACTAAAACTTTAGTCTACGATAGCTGACCGAAAAACGGGACGACCTAGATCGACGGCGTTGCGCCACAGTCGCCGTCCCGAAACCTAAATCCCTAGCTATGTAGGCAGAAGGCCTCCCTACAGAGAGCTAATCAAGGTAAGTAGTAAACGAATCGCGACCGAACGGGTGTGCCCTCAGGTCACACGGGCTACGCGTTTAACGTCCCCAAGGCCCAGTGCAACGTTCCCCCGTAGGGTACTAGTATAGGTTATGCGGTGGGTAGACGGTCCGGCACTTTCCCGGGAAAGCGGCGGAGGCACGACGGAAGGGTGGTGGTGCCACAGCCAGGCTCAGCTGTGGAGGCTACTGATAAAAAATGTCTTTGGACACCACCACCTCTGGAGCTCTTCAGTGCTTAAGGGGACTGGGACAGGCACCCAGTGCTTATGCACAACAACCCTTTTGATCCCTCGTATAGAGGTGGATGTAAACGAATTCGTTAGCAACAATTTAGTGTTGCTAACTTGATTATTATTAGGTTTGCTTCCAAAACCCTAGTTCTAAATATCCAAAATTTGCTTTTTATAAGCTTTATAATGCAATACAATATCGCTTCCAGCGATATTTCAATAATAAAATCGATTCAAGCTGAAAAAGAAGTACGCGAGCCAAAATTCGGATACCGAAGTAACCGTATCTAAGTATAGCAAGCGAGTGATGCTCCCGAAAAAGCCTCCCGCAGCTTTATACAGTATCTCAATAATACTATTATTCCTCTAAACTCCTCCCCTTAGATTGCTGCGCTCTCATTGGCTGCAGCCGTGTGGGTATCTGCGGGCCCGAGAAGCGAGTTCTCCTCTGATTGATTATACGAATGAATTATTGAGTTATATCGATGCCTAGGGCTTCCGATAATCCTATTTACATAATTGAATATCAATTATATCATTATTTACTATATTTGGAAGCAAAAACCTATAACACTACGCCAATAGGCGCTCGCGCCAGCGAGAGTCCTAGATACACACAATTGCAGTTTTACACTAACTGCGTAGTAGACGACGGTTATTATGTAAATAATGATCGAAGAACGAACGAACTGAGTAATAAAGGCACTCATGGCCATTCTACGAGGCTAGGAGGTCTTACGTATTTGAGTGAAGCTCTAGTACATGAAATATGATATTATTCGTTAAATTTGGAAGAATTTATGATGGTTTTAATTTAGAAAAGTGGCTTTTTGATGTGAAAAAGCGCATTCTATGACATTCCGACTGAAATACCGAACCATCGACAGCGACGACAGCTACTATTGGATCGAAGCGGCGGCGGTAGACCGGAGTCACCGCGAGAACTTGAGAGTCGCTCCGCCAACTTTGGCCGGCCGAGCGCTCGATGCACCTTTCGATCCCGGAGGCTTCGATGTTCAGTATGCAGCAGCAGCCGCTTAGATGTAAGTTAGCTTTTGCCTACAAGTATTTGCCAATTCTTCGGAATTGAATTTTTGTTTTGTTGTTTGTTTGTTGTTTGCAGATACTTGTATTTGTTTAACTTTGTAGGATTTTTGAGTGTTTAACCATACTTCTTCTTTTTAGCATTGTAACAGTTGCCTAGCAAGTGGCTATTACTATTGTATTTTTGTTTGGATGTTTGTAAGAGAAGATAAAGAAAATAGTTGTTGTCACAACTAGCCAGCAAGGAACGCAAAGCAAAGTATCGAGTACAGCGATCCCTTAAATCCCCATGCACGAAAAATAACGAAAATAGTCAAGAATACGCGGAGAATACCGTGCAATTGGCGGTAGCCAATGAGCGCGCTGGAATCTAGTGCTTTGCCTTGCAGCACTTGTTGGCGACAAAATAAGTCGCCATAGAATTCGTTTGATCATTGTAATGATCAGATAGTCGTTTTCACGACTACTATACTACAATAAGAGCTGAATAAGCTGAGTTCCTGGTAGCCGTTGCCCTAGTATCTGCCTGATACTTGAAGGGCTGTTTTATTTTAGCAAAGAAAAGTTATTTGCTGAGAGGATAATTGGGAAGGACAAACCCTGAGATGAGAAACATGGATTTTTGCTAAGTCCGTACATACCCCAATCTATCACAGAATTTGTTATAGGTTTTGCTTCCAAATATAGGAAATAATTGATATTCAATTACGTAAATATGATTATCTTAAACCCTAGGCATTGATACAAATCAATAATCCATTCGCATAACTGATTGTCACCGGTTGAGCCCCTCAGCAATATAAAATAATAATAAAGACCCTTGGAGATGTTCCCAGAGAACGAGAAGAGCCCACAGTCCGCTAGAATAGCGGAGAACAGAGCGGGCCAATGAGAGCGCTCCAATTCAGTGGGCGGCGTTTCATGGAGAACCGCTAAACGGATAAATATCCGAGCGCGCGGTGATCGTGTATCACTTGTGCGCTGGGCAGTCCCCACGCCACTTGTTGATTAAGAAACATCGTGGAATATTGCTTTCGGTGCTAAACCTATTGGAATTTATAGAGGTCTACAGCCAGGCTTGGCTTATTTACATTGTGAATCTTGTTGGCGACAAAATAAGTCGCCATAGAATTCGTTCCCGCATTGAAGCGTAGAAAACAGTTGTTTTTACAACTAAACATTTGAGAGGAGACTAGTTGCTGTTGCCTGAGGCCTGCCTGATATCTCAGGCCCCTTTTTATTTTTTAGGTACGAAGAATCGTAGAGCCGAGCACATATATATAAAATCCCTGTATCCGCTAGGAGAGTAGTCGAGTTTCAAGAATTCCAGTGCTTGAAATGGATGACTTCCATTGGGTTTCAAACAGCAGCGAATTGCTGTATCGTTAGCATTGTTCCTGGTTAATTCGAGGCACTCTCACGGATTTTGGATAACGAATTGTAGCCTGCGAGAAGCGATTCTTTCATTTAGAAGGTTGATCTCGATCTATAACAGCCCAGGTTAAGGAGTCGAAAGGTCGCCCAGATCTTTCGCCTATAGAATTCGTACAATACAAGCACTTAGGTGCATAATCCTCCAAATACCCACCTACCAAATAAATATCCTTATTCCTACCTTTTTCTATTTTGCAAGTAAGAAGAGCTCCAGAGGTGGTAGTGTCCAAAGACATTTTATCAGTAGCCTCCACAGCTGAGCCTGGCTGTGGCACTACCACCCCTTCGTCGTGCCTCCGCCGCTTTCCCGGGAAAGTGCCGGACCGTCTACCCACCGCATAACCTATACTAGTACCCTACGGGGGAACGTTGCACTGGGCCTTGGGGACGTTAAACGCGTAGCCCGTGTGACCTGAGGGCACACCCGTTCGGTCGCGACTCGTTTACAGCTTACCTTGATTAGCTCTCTGTAGGGAGGGAGGCCTTCTGCCTACATAGCTAGGGATTTAGGTTTCGGGACGGCGACTGTGGCGCAACGCCGTCGATCTAGGTCGTCCCGTTTTTCGGTCAGCTATCGTAGACTAAAGTTTTAGTGTGGCGATAGGAATTTAATTAGGGGGTGTCTATTAAATCTGTAATGATGTTCATAGCATGAATTTCAAAGGGGTGAGTTCTTTGGACTATTTTTGATTTTTTTTTTATTGTGTCAAGCAGTGTTGAGCGCCAGTCTATTTTATTGTAAAAATATAGACAAAAAATGATAAAAAATTATATATATATAGATAGATTATCTTTCAAGGACTCTCTCTTATCTTAGTCAGAGCAATAAAACTATATTAAACAAGAAAATGATCTATTGTACAAATTGATGAGTATAACAATGTAATCAACAATGAGTGTGATAGTAATCAATAGCTAGAAATTATGCAAGTGATTTTTACAATTCTCCTCCTGATTTCTATTCTTCCTACGATTTTGATCAATATCTCCTGGATTATTGCTCTATACTTGCGAGTCAGATGTCGTTCCCCAATTACGATGACAACTCCCTACTCCAGGTCAGTACTCTCCTACTGGTACAGTTTACACCCTCTATCTTCTAAAACTGTACGACTCTGATGTCTACTCAGCAAATGATAGAGGTCCTCTCTACGTTGATTGATCACTCATTTATCGTCGACATACATGAAAAGTCGTAATAGAAATCAGTTGGTTTCAGGGAGGTATGAATTGAAGGTCCAAAATTTGTGGTTTTGAGCTTAGCTGATTGATTGATCGAAAATTATACAATATCCTCAATAAGCCATAACACTATAACATTCTCAACACTGAGAATATAAAAGATACATCAATGTTATTTTCTAAACTCTATTTTTTTTGCTTCAATATTTGTTGAATTAATCAATAAAGAAATCTTGCATTCAAGTGATTGGCCTATCACATGTATGCAAGTACAGGCTCAAAAAGATTCAAAAATAAAAAAAATATTGCTGAGATATCAAGATGAGCGACGTCAAGCGACACCCTTCCACTCAATTACAGATTGTTCAGATAGTAAATTATATTTCACCAGGTAAAATTAATTGCTTTCATGAATAAGAGAATCATGAACTCTTTTCCATAGGAAAGAAATGAATAGATGAGTGTAACAGTTAACATCACATGAATTTATTTCAAAGTTGAGGTTTCACTGTACACTCACCTGAACATTATCTCTCTTCTTGTCCAGAGTCCAGACTTCTTCTCTATGGTTTCACTCCAAATTCACACCAGAAATATTGATTTATTGAGTTCGAACAACTTCATTTCCGGAATTGCATTCAAGCTAAAAATAAGAAAAAAACCACAGACTATTCACTCAAGCCAAATTTTACAATTTACCCATGCTCTGTGTGAAAAAAAATTCTCAAAAATCTATCCTCAAAATACCAGTAGAAATTCTACCAAGCAGAATTCGTAATCTTTCAGTCCATGAGAAAGATCAAAGCCAAAATATATCCAAATAAATTCTGCCTGAAGCACCGGTTAATTAATTCTTATTAATCTTGTTTAATCTGAACCATCTTAAATTGAAATCAAAAAGGGCATACCCTGATATCCCAAGCAATCTCAGAAAACCTGAGTCTTCAAATCCCTTTTTACGGGAGAATAGGAATTTTCAAAAAAAAATTGCTCGAAGTTTTCACCTCAAAAGTTAAGAAGCAAGAGAGCGACCCTACGTCGTTTATTCTCAATTGTTCGTTTTAATCACGTGATTAACAAGGATCATCTTGATTGGTACAACGGCAATACAACAAATTAACAATTCATAAATATCTGCAATAATAAGTGTGATACAGAAACCTGTTTATCATGCGTCGATTTTAAATTTAATTGCAGATATCTTGATGGTACCTGTACAAAAGAAGATGTCTTTGTTATTGATTTTATATTAATTTACGAGATGTCGCTTATTGATGTTATTTGTATGACTACATAAAAACAAAATGTAACGATTTATATATCGTTACAAATCCGAGCCTTGTCTTCTGTACTGTGGGGCGTTCCTGCCACTATGGACGACTTCACCGTCGAGTTCCATCAGTGCCAGGAGGGCGAGCGCTTACAAATTACTCAAAATCACTAACTGCGTAGTTAGCCAGTCGATAAACAAGAACGACCGTTAATATGCTAATTAGGTATATTATACAGGGTGAGTAATAAAGGCACAAATCGTGACGTGCAGGAAATTTTCTACGATACAGAGATAAAACCGTGTACAGTGTTGCCAAATTCGTTTATTCTTCAACATGCGTCAGTATATTGATTTTGATGTGAAAAGTTATTTTATCATTAAACTACAAATGACCAACCCGTAGCAGGGGTGCTAGACTGAAAATATTCGAACAATTCTGTATTTTCTCGATAACTACTGGGTGTTCACTCACTAAATTTTGTGTAGATATTAATAATGACGTAAAAATCATGTTTTCGATCACAAAAAATTGTGCCAACCCGTAGCAGGGGTGCTTGACTGAAACTATTCTAACTATTCTATATTTTCTCGATAACTACTGGGTGTTCACTCACTAAACTTTGTGTAGATATTGATAATGACGTGAAAATCATGTTTTCGATCACAAAAAGTTGTGCCAACCCGTAGCAGGGGTGCTAGACTGAAACTATTCGAACTATTCTGTATTTTCTTGATAACTACTGGGTGTTCACTCACTAAATTTTGTGTGGATATTGATAATGACGTGAAAATCATGTTTTCGATCACAAAAAGTTGTGCCAACCCGTAGCAGGGGTGCTAGACTGAAACTATTCTAACTATTATGTATTTTCTCGATAACTACTGGGTGTTCACTCACTAAACTTTGTGTAGATCTTGATAATGACGTGAAAATCATGTTTTCGTACACAAAAAGTTGTGTCAACCCGTAGCATGGGTGCTAGACTGAAACTATTCGAACTATTCTGTATTTTCTCGATAACTACTGGGTGTTCACTCACTAAATTTTGTGTGGATATTGATAATGACGTGAAAATCATGTTTTCGATCACAAAAAATTGTGCCAACCCGTAGCAGGGGTGCTAGACTGAAACTATTCGAACTATTCTGTATTTTC